>JAKKZJ010000012.1:24381709-24406629 GCA_033441845.1 Pangasius mekongensis | reverse complement strand
ATTTATTTCTGTAAAGCTGCTTTGTGACAATGTCCACTGTTAAAAGCGCTATACAAATAAAACTGAATTGAATTGAAATAAGTCACTTTAAATCTAGATCTTTATCCCTGTGTTTCTTCTAATTCAAATAATTTTATTTATATAGTTCTTAATGGACGTGGTCACGAGGCAGCTTTTTCAGAAATCTGGATATAGATTTAAATTGTTCCTAATGAGCAAGCCAGAGGCGACGGCGACAGGAAAAACTCCCCGAGGCGACACGAGGAAGAAACCCTTGAGACATGACATACACCAGAGCCAAAAAAAGTTTTTACTTTAGCTGTAGTCACAGGTGGAGTTTGGTGAATCAGTATCTAGTTGAAGCTGCGTTAAGTTAAGGGTGAAGTTATTTGGAGGAAAACAAGAAAAAAATCCTTAGTGGTGTATAAATAAAGTTTAAAGCGCAATTGGACTGATGGAGAGAAAAACACAAAGAAAGAGAGACAGACAGACAGAGAGAGAGAGAGAGACACTCACACAGAGAGAGATAGAGAGACAGAGAGATAGAGACAGAGATACAAAGAGAGACAGACACACAGACAGACAAAAAGAGAGAGAGAGAGAGACACAGAGAGATAGACACAGAGAGAGAGAGAGTGAGACAGAGAAACACAGACAGACAGATAGAGAGAGTGAGACAGAGAAACACAGACAGACAGATAGAGAGAGAGAGACAGAGACAGAGAAAGACAGACAGAGGGAGAGAGAGAATGAGAGAGACAGTAAGATAAAGAAAATGAGAGAGAAAGACACAAGGCTGCTTAGGCTATTCAACAAGGTCACTGTATGAGATTTATAATAACACTGAGAATATAAAACTGTTATAGTGTGTGTGTGTGTGTGTGCGTGTGTGTGTGTGTGTTAATAGGCTGATATATCACTACATTGCACTGTACACCACTGAAAATTCGAGAAAGAGGACAGTTTGTGTTTCGACTGAATGAGTTGCTTTAAAAAGTAAACGACCTCGGAATGAGACTGATAGACAGAACAGAGCGGTGAGAGGACAGAGAGAGAGAACAGACTGAGAGGACAGAGAGAGAGAACAGACTGAGAGGACAGAGAGAGAGAACAGACTGAGAGGACAGAAGGACAGACTGATAGAAGTAGCAAATGTTATATTCCTTTAGCCCATAACTTTAATTTCCTTGTAGTCTAGTGCAGTGGTGAGGTTCCATGAGGGCCAGGGTGGCACTGGCCCGCTCAGACTGACCCAATCAAATGAGGAAAATATTTTTGTGGGAAAGGAGAAAAAAAAAATCACACATACATTACAATAAAAATCGCTCAGGCACGATTCGATATCATAATAAATATGCATATCAAGTTTCAGAAATAAATAATTATTTTAGTGTGAAAACGTGTTTTTTTTTAAAAAATAACCTAACAACAGCCAATCGCTAAACTGTTATTACTGTTTCAGCCAATCACGGAACGCTGGGGGATGGGAAGGCGAGTTTACTTACGCTAGTGAAATATAAACACTGTGCCGTTAAAATGACATCTTGCAGTACACAGCATCGTTCTTTATGCTATACTCTAGAAACGGGAACTTTGTGTACCACTTGGCAGCAAAATTTCTGGACTTGCCGTTTTTTTGCTGTGCGTGGAAACGTGCGGAAACGGGGCTGAGTGGCTCATTAAGTGCGGATAAATCGGCCGGTGGGCTGCTTCTCTGGGGGATGGACCCCGGCTGAGAGGAGGCGCTGGTGGACCGGAGACATGACGTTGCTGGCTGCATGTCATCAGTTGACGACGTGTCTGTATTGTCAGCATCATCGAGTGTAGTTTCAGACTCCATTCTTGGTTTTTTAAAATATTTAATCAAAGATATCTGTTTGGACATGCTCGCCTCGTGCGTGATTCAAGTTATTAAAATAAATTACTGAACACTGATGTCTTGTTACAGTGTTCATGCATCAGCACTATCTCTCGACTCGTCTTCCTTGCTTTAGGCATTTATAAGCTACAGCTATAATACACAAGCTATAGCTGCTTGTTATTTTATTTATGAATGAATTTTGCTGTATTCATGAAACTGTTGGCGATCAATAAATAACATTTAACTAATCTTAATTGTCAAATTATTTTTATACCATATTGTAAAATGATTTAATTTGAGAGTAGGCATTGAGGTCCACCCTATTTCACCAAGG
Source organism: Pangasius mekongensis (assembly GCA_033441845.1). NCBI lineage: Eukaryota > Metazoa > Chordata > Actinopteri > Siluriformes > Pangasiidae > Pangasius > Pangasius mekongensis. The sequence goes on along the minus strand of JAKKZJ010000012.1, from coordinate 24,404,434 downwards.
TCCACTCACTTTAAAACTTCTGGCCTCGCCACTGGTCTGGTGTGGATGTGAAGTGTCCCTACATGCAGGTTTACAAAATAATTATGAAAAAACAAAATGACGGATGTGATAAGAAACCCGTTTCCATCAGCCCACTGTCCACTCGCCATGACAATTCAATTCCTAATGTTAATTTTATTGGTCACACACACAGCCATACACAACGCGACGTGCAGTGAAACGCTTTCTACAACTGTCTGCTGACATAAAAACAGAATTTCCATAAAAGAGAATTTATATGCATACAAGTAACAAAAGAAAAATATAAAAATCTAAAGGATATAAAAGACAGATGGCAGAAAAAGTGTGGCGTATACGAGGGATAAAGTGCAGATACCTGCAATACAATGCTGTGCAACAGCAAGCTGAGAAATAATGAATATATAATAAACATTTATAAATACAGGATAATACACGTATATTAACTATTCACTCAGATGCAGCTCCCTTTACGGCTCTAATTCCATAATCCCTCTAGGTTCTAGCTCTTGTCCCCTAATGCTCCAGGCTCTATGTCTAGTCTCCTAGTCCTTCTAGTACACAGGTCTAGTTCCCTCATGCCATTGTCATCCCAGTGCGTATTCATAGCTCACACTTCTTCCCAAATTACAGTCGTCTTAGTACTTTGCGTAAGTGACCCTATTACTTCTGGTTCCTTGTTTGAGTTCTCTAGTCTGCCTGGTTCCTGGTTCTAGTCCCTAATCCTCTTAGTCTGACATCCAGGCAGAACCAACACGTAGAACAAACAGGAACAAGAATAAAACAAAAGAAGAGAACATTCTGACAGCTGTTCTAAGATAAAACATGAGTTTTATGTGGTTAAAATTAATGTGCCATGATGATGTATCATAGTTTATTAGCGCTGAGGTTAGCAGGTCACGCTAACATGTTAAATTGGCTCTAGCATGAAGTCTATTAACATTAATGGAGTAATTAGGGGTAATTAGGAGCGTCTGCTGAGATGCACACATGCTGCTCGGGAGAGGAACGTGCAAAATAAGAGAGAGAGACAAACAAAGAGAGAGAGAGAGAGAGAGAGAGAGAGAGAGAAACAGCCAGAACAAGAGAGACAGAGAGAGACAGATGGTGAGAATAAATCTCTATTTTCTCTTCCTTTTTCAATCCCCCTCTGCCTTATCTACAGTGTTCTCTCTCTCTCTCTCTCTGTCTCTAATGGATATTGTTAACCTTTAAGAGCTGTGTGCGTGTGTGTGTTTGTGTGTGATAGAGAGAGAGAGAGAGAGAGAGAGAGAGAGAGAGAGAGAGGGAGACAGTGATTGATAACTGATCCAGGAACAGAGGCCATGTCAGACCCTTCCTAATTAACCGTTCACTCAGAGATGGAGAGACTCACAGAGAGAGAGAGAGAGAGAGAGAGAGAGAGAGATACACTTTAACAGAGAGAGAGAAAGACAGACAGAGGAAGGCAGACAGATGTGTTGAACTCCATGACTCAGACAGGTAACAGGTGGAGACGTGTCTGATGGTGTTTCCATGGCGACGTGTGTCTGGTTAAACAAGGTTACTGTGATTTCGCTTTCAGCGAAATAATAAACCGTCACAATTTCAGTTTAACTCTTCAGACGAGTCACAGAAATGATACACAGTGACACACAGAGAGACACACAGAGACACACGGAGACACACGGAGACACACGGAGACACACAGACACAGAGACACACAGTGACACACGGAGACACACAGAGACACACAGACACAGAGACACACAGTGACACACAGAGACACACAGAGACACACGGAGACACACAGAGACACGGAGAGACACGGAGAGACACACAGACACAGAGACACACAGTGACACACAGAGACACACGGAGACACACAGAGACACGGAGAGACACACAGTGACACACAGAGACACACGGAGACACACAGAGACACGGAGAGACACACAGACACAGAGACACACAGTGACACACAGAGACACACAGTGACACACAGACACAGAGACACACAGTGACACACAGAGACACACGGAGACACACGGAGACACACGGAGACACGGAGAGACACACAGACACAGAGACACACAGTGACACACGGAGACACACAGAGACACGGAGAGACACACAGACACAGAGACACACAGTGACAGACAGAGACACACAGTGACACACGGAGACACACGGAGACACACAGAGACACACAGAGACACGGAGACACACGGAGACACACGGAGACACACAGTGACACGGAGAGACACACGGAGACACACGGAGACACACGGAGACACGGAGAGACACAGAGACACACAGTGACACACAGAGACACGGAGAGACACGGAGACACACAGAGACACACGGAGACACACAGTGACACGGAGAGACACACAGAGACACACGGAGACACACGGAGACACACAAACAGACACTGAGGTGTTTTTCTATATTCTTCAGCTTGTTCAGGACTCAGGTCCAGATCAGAACCTGCTGACCTTCAGAGCTCTAGAATGTTCAGAGTTCTAGATTGTTCACACAATGTTCTAGAACTTCACCTCAGTGTTCCGGATTCAGTATCTCAAGGCCTACAGTAACTAATTTAGCCAATGGTTACTGTAGTGACTAAAATTCCTGATGGTTACCATAGTGATTACAACTGCTGACAGGTTTCGTAGTGTGTAAAGTTGCTGATGGTAACCATAGTGACAACAATTACTGATTGTTTCCAAAGTGAATGAAGTTGCTGCTGGTTACCATAGTTACTCAAGTTGCTAATGGATTCCGTAGTGACTAAATTTACTGATGGATACCTTAGAAAAAACAATAGAGGATGGCTACTGTAGTGACTCAAGTTTATGATGGTTACCATAGTGATGAAAGCTTCTGTTGGTTACTGTAGTGACTAAATTTACTGATGATTATGGTAGTCACTAAAATTTCTGGAGGTTATTGTAGTGACTAGTTGATGTTGGTTTCCTTAGTGACTACAGACACAGAAGGTTACCTTAGAAACTAAAGTAGCTGATGGTTACTGTAGTGACTAATATAATATCTGGATATAATAGTGTGTGTGTGTGTGTGTGTGTGTGTGTGTGTGTGTGAGAGAGAGAGAGAGCTTTTGGTTTTGAGGTTCTAAAGTAGAAGCATCTGTGTCTCTGAGAGATAATAACTACTGCTTACACACTGACACCACAAACACACTCGCTTCTGTTATTAACCACAGAGGACCCTATCTGTCTCACTCTCTGTCTCACCTTCTGATTCTCTCTGTCTCACTCTCTGTCTCACTCTCTGTCTCACTCTCTATCTCACCTTCTGATTCTCTCTGTCTCACTCTCTGTCTCACCTTCTGATTCTCTCTGTCTCACTCTCTATCTCACTCTCTGTCTCACCTTCTGATTCTCTCTGTCTCACTCTGTCTCACCTTCTGATTCTCTCTGTCTCACTCTCTGTCTCACTCTCTGATTCTATCTGTCTCACTCTCTCTGATTCTCTCTGTCTCACTCTCTGATTCTCTGTCTCACTCTCACTCTCTCTGATTCTCTCTGTCTCACTCTCTGATTCTCTCTGTCTCACCCTCACTCTCTCTGATTCTCTGTCTCACTCTCTAATTCTCTCTGTCTCACTCTCTGATTCTCTCTGATTCTCTGTCTCACTCTCTGATTCTCTCTGTCTCACGCTGTGTCTTACACTCTTGTCTTTCTCTGACTCACTCTTTCTGTCCTCTCTCTCTGTCTAACATTCTAACACTCTCTTTTTCTGTCTCACTGTCAGACTTACTCTATCTCACACTCTGTCTCACTCTCTCTCTCTGCCTTTTTTGCTCTGGTTCTTTCTTAGTCTGACTCTATATCTTACTCCCACTCTCATTCTGTCTCACTCTCTCTCCCCCTACTGTGCTTTAGCACAGCGGTATTGCTAGTCATCTGTCTCACTTTAATTTCAGTTAACTCTCCACCTCTCTCCCTGCTCATTCTCTCCGTCTGTCTCTCTCTGTTTGTGTCTCTCCACATATCTAGAAACAGACTGATGACCTTTAATATGTACTAGAGATCATGTAGGAAAGGTCGTGGGTGTGGGGTGTCATCAGATAGCACCGCTGGAGGACAGGTGTGATGTCTTGGCTGGTGTTCAGGGACAAACGGGAGGCAGACAAGGATTGATCTGACTCGTTTACGAAAGTCTCCTTCAGGCATGTGTCTCTCTCTCTGTCTCTCTCTCTCTTACACACACACACACACACACACACACACACACACACTCATCGATTATCAGGACGGTAGAAGGGAGGACATGGTTTTAAATACCATCCATCACTTTCTGACTCTCTCAAAGACACACTTTCAGCATCATTAGCATATAGCTCATTAGCAAATATCTCATTTGCATACACAGCTTGCTGACCAGTCTACTCGACTACTCAACATTTCATGACGCTACAAACAACTGACAAATAAAAGTTTTAAATCTTTATTTGCATCTATCATTGGGTAGGACACTGTGCCTTATGATGACAAACACAAGTGACATGAGAGGAAAAAACACACACACACACACACACACACACACACACACACACACACACACACACACACACACACTACCTGTACTCCAGGGAGAACGGCGTGAGCTCGGTGGTGTTGTGAATCCATTTGAATTCGAGTGGCCAGCTCCCCTCTGCCATACAGGTGAGAACCAACCGGTTCCCCTCCAGGTGGAGCTGAGAACGTACCGGTTCAGTCTTAAAGTATGGGGGGACATCATCTACACAGCAACAGAGAGAGAGAGAGAGAGAGATGAACTAAAATGTCATCTATTATTATAAATATAATGTTATGGAATATGATTTTTTAGAATTTGGAATAAAATGGCAATAATTTGATGAATACCGCACTCCTAAGGGAGCTGTAGTGATCTGAGGATGAGTGTATGACAGCATACAGCAGGGTTTTAGCATCTCTCACAGGTCAGAGTTCAGAGGTCAGAATGTGGAGCAGTAGAAAGACACTGTTCCTCACTGACCTCATACAAGGGCAGGATAAAATCAGACATTACACCACAGCATGTGCACTCCTCACAGTTCTAATCCAGTGTTAGATTGATTTCACTGGAGTTCAGCTACCTGTTTAATATTTTATAGCCTCTTTCCCGGGGCCGCATCTGTCTCCATATTTTATTCCATAAACTGGAAATGTCTGGCTATAATTCACCTGCTACCTCCTGCATACATTTTCTGCCCGGGTCCATCTTCTCCGCCAACCACAACCCACCATATTATCACCATCTCCATCAGCCAACCACAATCCACCATATTATCACCATCTCCATCACCACAACCCACCATGTTATCACCATCTCCATCAGCCAACCACAACCCACCCTATTATCACCATCTCCATCAACCAACCAGAACCCACCATATTATCACCTTCTCCCCAACCACAATCCACCATATTATCACCTTCTCCCCAACCACAATCCACCATATTATCACCTTCTCCCCAACCACAAACCACCCTATTATCAGTAGTTGCTGTATGGAATGATGAAGTCAGCATGAGTGTTGATTGTAATGTTGAACCTGTTCACAGTCACAGTTTCAGTTCATTAATTAAATTACATTCCACGACTCTGTGGGTTTTAATTAAATAAACATCACATGAATAAATACAGAATAAATTAATTACAGAATAAAACACAATTACAGAATTCAGCCATAAACACACAGTGGAATTAAAATTACTGATGAGTTCGAGAGATAATGCCATACATCTGAGAGAGAGAGACAGAGAGAGAAAAGTGAGTGAAAGAGTAAAATAGAGTGATAGAGTGGCAGAGCGAGACAGTGAGAGAGAGACAGAGTGAGACAGTAAGACAGTGAGACAGGAAGTGAGAGAGGAGACAAAGTCAGTCAGAAAGACTGATACAGGAAGAGACAAAGTGAGACAGTGAAAGAGAGAGAGAGAGAGAAATGCAAGTGCAAGAGGAAAAGAGGGAGGAAGTAAGAGAGAGAGAGACCACCAATCTCTCCATCTAGCCTTTTATTTATCTCTCTATCCATTCTTCCCTAAGTCCAAAAACAGCAGTGTTTCTCTTTTAATTGCTGCTTTTAAAGTCATCAGACAAACAGGTCAAGTGTGTGTGTTCAGCCCTAATCCCTCGTTCCCCTGTTAATGAGCTTCTAATCATGTTATTTTCTATCTGTGAAAGGAGAGAGGATGAAAAGAGAAGGAGAGAGAGAAAGATGAGAACAATGGCGTGAGTCACTGCGTTTCAGCAAATCGACACCAGATCAGACCAGTGCTTTAATATCGCACATTCACGCAGCTGACACGTGAACGACACAACGATCTGAAGGCCGTTTACGGTCGTGTCCTAACTGTAGTGTGCTGGAGACCAACGTTCACGTCTGTCTGTGAAAACGAAATCCCGGATATTAGTGCATCTGTATGTTTCTTCATTTCACTCATCAACATCTTTTTTAAATCACGGCTGCAGTCTAACGTTTGCCAAATGATTTGGTTACTTAGTTAAATGGCAATGACAACTCATTAGCAGGTTAACTAAGCTAGGTAGCTAGCTGGGTAGTTGAAGCATCTCATCATTTTATACTTATTTAAATATTCATGAGTTGATATTACAAGCATTTAAAAGTAGCAGATGTAAGCAATAAACACTGTATGTGTTGCTGCTGTAGTAAAATAATCAACAACAGAATGGTGTGATGAAGCGGAGTTACTGTTACCACCTGAAGTTGATTATTTTTCTATAACAGCACATCCCCAAGTGTTTTATTCCTCTTACACCACAGCAATTTGCCAATGTCCAGGGTTGGGGGTTCAATTCCCGCCTTCGCCCTGTGTGCATGGAGTGTGCCTGTTCTCCCTGTGCTTCGAGGGTTTCCTCTGGGTACTCCGGTTTCTTCTCCCAGTCCAAAGACACGCGTTGTAAGCTGATTGGCATCTCTACATTGTCTGTGTGAGTGAATGGTTGTGTGTGTGTGTGTGTGTGTGTGTGTGAGTGTGTGTGTGTGTGTGAGTGTGTGTGTGAGATCGTGCCCTGCGATGTGTTGGTACTCTGTTCAGGGTTTTCCCCCGCCTTGTGCCCCGAGCCCCCTCTGATAGGCTCCCGGCTCCCCGTGACCCTGTGTACGATAAGCGGTACAGAGAATGGAAGGATGGATGGACATTTCATTCTTTTTATCCATTTATAGTTACATTTAAAATTGTGGAGTGTCTGTGAAACGAATTAGTTCCTGTTGTCGCTTACGTTACAGCAGCTATAAACAGTCGTTCCCTCGCCAGCCGCTCTTTATTCTCTCTCTTGAAATCAATAAGACAAAAAAAATCGCAGCTTGTTACTTCATGTTACTGAGAAAAAGTCAGAAGACTTAAAGTTACAGCTTCACCTCTGACTGTTACAAAGCGCTGACACTGGAGACTCCTTCCATATCAATGTCACATAAACATCTTTACAGAAAGTTAATCAGTTTATGTCAAGCATCTGCTGTACAGGTGAATGAGCTGTTGCTATAGTAACGATAACGTATTAGAGCGAGTGCATTAATATAAACCTGCGCTACTGTCAGAGCTGCTGTTATAGAAAACTAATCAACACCTTCTGACCAGAATCCAGAACTCATCAGCGAGGTGGTGTAAGTGGTGTTAATAGGTGTGTGTGACGAAAATAATAATAGCCCTGCAGTGCTGAGAGAGCGGCGATCCTCGTGTTCATCTCGTAAAGATGGTGCTGGTACGTGTACGAGGTTTGGATCCGTCTGTACGGCTTCATTACTGCGACGCTCGGTTTAATTCAGCTCTGTGAGCATGACAGGAAGATAGCGTAATTTCAGAGCTGCTCCAATTTAGTTTCTCCTGTCACAAAGTGGCCTCCATTATCCATTTCTAATTTTGTGTAAGTGCCTCTTTAAGATGGCCATTTTGTCTCGTCTTTGTGGTGAATGTCAGAGCCATAATCCAGTTTTCCATATATGTTCCTCTGAGACGTCACGTCATGGTGGCATGCGCAATTTACATCTCAACAACTTCGTTTGCTAATTGGGACGTTGTCACAACACTGTTTCATGAAAATCTGCTCCTCTTAGCCATCCTCAAGTATAATGTTTAATTTAAACCAGACAGTGTTGTAACTTAGCGCCCCCTCCTGGAGATTATTTAATAAATCTCCATACTTTTGCACAGTGATGATCAGATTCAGCTCAAACTCCCATCATGCACCTTTCCTCCAATATTATAATATATACCTGACTTTTTTAGGCCAATGTTTAGCCATAAACACACAACTGACTTCAATCAGCAACCAGATAAATATTACAAGCTACAGAAAGTGGAATATGAAACTGCCCATGAAATCAGATTTAGTGTTTCAAAGTTTTTCATACCTGTCCGATAATAATGTACAAAAAATAGTTTAAACTATTTTTAAACTATTAAACGAGATATTCCCGTCTTAATTTTACAGTCTGTCGCTGACTCGTCCAGTAAAACGCTCTCTATAACATACACGGTATGTCCCGCCCCCGGGGGCGTGTCTTGCTTTGTTAACACGCACTTCATTAACATGGTTCGTTGGTGTGTTTTTGGCTGTGTGTTTTTCCGAACACTATTCCCTCTTCCAACTGTTGCTGGGTGGAGAGTAAACGGTTGGGGATTATTTATGTGTAAGAGGGCAGAGTTTGGGTGAGCTGGCGGTTTTTTATCTACCACTCGGCTGAGTCAGATGTCTCCTGGTGATGACTTTGTGGCTCTCCATCACCACCGGAGGTGCTGATGATCAACCTCAATTCAAACACATACAGCATCTCATCATCCAGGATATCATCTGGTTAAAGTAGACAGGCGTGGGTGAAGAAATCTTCTACAGCTGAACAAACACTCTCATTATAAACTGCTATCTGTTCTGCATATTTAGCTAGTTCACTCAGCTGCTGGAAGTTCTGATTAAATTTGGGGAGTATCTTGAGCGCCGTTGTTGATTTCCTGTTTCAGAAGGAAATACATCAACAAATGGATCAAATCAAAACCTTCAGAACGTGCATCAGTGATATTGTGCTCACTTCTTCTCCAATTAGCAAACAAGCTGCAAGAGATGTAACTGAGATATAATTAATTAGAGCATGCTGTATCGATAAAAGGAAATAAATCTCTAAATAGATGGCTAAGTAGCTAGCTGCCAATCCCTGGCTCGTGGTAGAACAGTCGAAGGTTTGTACATATATATACTGAGGGAACGTGATGTTACGACTGTTGTTATAAAATGTAAGTGCAGGAGGTCACCTTCACGGAAATGTTTAATAAATGCCACCTAAACACGCAATAAACAGCTAACTAGTCAGCAGTTAGTGGTGGAGTTTCCAGAAGCTGCCTGGTCTTAGACAGACAATGGAAAATAGTCACATGATAAAATTCTAGCCTCTGATTGGTCAGATGTAGAAACTACAGAGCTGAGATGTCTATGAAGAAATTTCAGCTATAATCAGTTCACACAGTGAGACAGAGACATACAGAAAGAGGAGGAGAGGCTGATAAAGCACAAACACACACACACACACACACACACACGCACACCATCCAACACACACACGCACACACCATCCAACACACACACGCACACCATCCAACACACATACACACACACACCATCCAACACGCACACACACCATCCAACATGCACACACACACACACCATCCAACATGCACACACACACACCATCCAACATGCACACACACACACCATCCAACATGCACACACACACACACCATCCAACATGCACACACACACCATCCAACATGCGCACACACACACCATCCAACATGCGCACACACACACACACCCACACACACACACCATCCAACATGCACACACACACCATCCAACATGCACACACACACACACACACACACCATCCAACATGCACACACACACCATCCAACATGCACACACACACTGTCCACTATGAGGTGACATTTGATAATCACAGTCTTGAAATAGCAGGTGTGTTAATGAAGGGTTGACCCTCTCAGGACAACCGCACACGCACACACACACACACACACACACACACACACACACACACACACACACACACACGCACGCACACAGTTGGAAGGTTATGTGAAGGGCATTAAGTGTTTTGGTGTTTCTAGATTAAATCTGTGTGTGTGTGTGTGTGTGTGTGTGTGTGTGTGTGTTAAATTCCATGGCCATGATCAATACAGTACACACTGGTCATTATCATTACAACAACAACTCAATCAAAAAAAGACAAACCAACAGAAAAAGGCCGTCACTAGCTCGCAGCTGTCACCCCATTCAAGTTCAAGTTCATACTCTGCGGCGTGTGTGTGTGTGTGTGTGTGTGTGTGTGTGTGTGTGTGGGTTGCACGCTCCGTCAACTACATCACTCTCAGTCTGTCTGGTTACTGCTGTCCTGAAAGCACAAAGAAACACACAGTAGCCTGGCGGTAATCAGACACAGGTGAGAATCATCACACGTTACCTGCTGGTTCACTCCGCCTCCTCTCTGTCCACGGCTGACTCTCGACCACGCCCCCTACTTTACATCTCTCACTTTACACCTGCCACGTTACACCTCCCATTTTACACTTTACTCACTTTACATCTCTCATTTTACACTTTACATCTCTCATTTTACACTCTCCATTTCAGACCACAATGTTTCACACAATTACACACCCAATCTGACGCAGAATAACAAGCCATTGTTGACTTTAGACTTTAGTAACAGCACACACAAACATGCACTCTCTCTCTCTCTCTCTCTCTCTCTCTCTCTCTCAGCTTGGTAGAGTGAGTTTGTCTCTTATTGACCCTGTTGGTTCTATTTTTATTCGTGTTTATACAAGTCTTTATGATGCAGATGAAGCTCTAATGGATTCTAGCTGCTTTTGTTCAAGCTTCTTTCTCTATAACGAAGGTCAACACACACACACACACACACACAAATGTAAAACCAAAATCAAAGCAAAAAAGTCAAATTGCTCTGAGAAATCAAATCTACAGTCCTCATGGCTAGTTACAAACACACACACACACACTCTCAACCTCATTAACATAGAAGCGAGAAAATAAAATGGGAATCGAGCTAGGAAAATCCTGTCCCTGTTCTTGCTTGGTTCCTGTGCCTGTTGATGTACTTCCTGTTTCCTGCTTCCTGTTTTCCTCTCCTCCAGCTCTGATCTCAATGCTCCTCATGATCAGTGTTAAATATCCTTCTGTTTATCTGTTTATGAAGCGTTGAGTGTTTTTTTTTACAGCAGTTCCAAACTGCTTCATGCTAATTTCCTGTGTTCTCTTGTGTTTCTTGGGATTCACCATTTCCTATTCCCCAGATTTCCTGGTTTCACTAGTTTAACAGTTTTCCTGATTGTTTGTCCCCTAAAACTAGTGTTCTAGTGTTTTTACTTTCAGATGTCTGTCTGTCGGGATCCTAAAAACAGAATTAGCCTGAGAGTGGCATGTCTGTTGGAGTTCTGACCTCCATTATGGGTTCTAGCTGTGTTAATTGGAACAGACTCAGCACGCACATCCACCTCCCGCTGCCTGCTTTGTGCTTCAGAACCCTTGAGAAAGGAAAAGCATGTTATTGGTGTATAACCTACATACAGGGAGAAAGAACTTCCCTTGGCACCGTGTATATTTGTTGGCATAGAAATGACCTCGGGTTCGTTTTTTTTATTCGTTCTCCTGAGAACGATATGAATGTTAAATTAACTGGACCCAGATTCTTTGACAGAAATTCAGATTTTTGGATAAATTGCATTTATACACTTCTTCTCTTTAATAGTAATATAGCAATAAAAAGATTAAAACTCAACAGAAAATGTTCATTTCATATTTTCTGTCCACTGCATTATGGGGCGGCTTTAAGCTCCCTGAAAAGCTTGCACTGTGTTTTCTTGATTAAAGACACCAGGAAATGTCTTGAGAGCTGTGATTTGATTCTGCACTTTGACATACTGAGTTTACTTCTGAAACAGGAAGTCAGAGTGATGATGTATTTAAGTCCTTGACTGATTTACACAACGTCCAGTAGTGTTCGAGATACAACTCCCCCTGCGCATCTAAACACACCTGACAGTTATGGCACGCCAAAGAGTTCAATGCTCTTTTCTATCTGACTTTTTGAACATTTGAGGCCATTCTGATACATTTAGAGTTTAACATTTAGTGATTCTTATCAAATCATATTTTTAAGTTTCTGTGTAAATTTTAAATATTATTGGATGTAGATGTTAAATGTTTTGTTCATATGCTAATTGTCCCCGGCCTCTCGGAGTGAGTGTCATTAGGAAAGACACTGTCACAAAAACACAGCAATGAACCTTCTTTACTGCTAACATGCTTCTACTGCCGAGCAAGACACGCCCCTGGGGGCGGGGCATACACACACACACACGATATACACACACACACACACACACACACGATATACAGAGCATTTAATTGAACAAACATAAAAAATGTTAACAATTATGAGTTAATATTTAAATTTAATTTAACAATTAAAATGTTAATTTAATTATGAATACAGGTAACAGGTATGAAAAGTATATTTAGTACACATCATTTTATTATATAGAATTACACAAACTGTTAGTTAGACCCGATCTTTCTGTCTGTGTGTTTCCCCTTTAATTCTGTGCTCAATATGCGTCCTGCTTGGCCCCGCCCCTTCCCTTCCTGCTCTGTATGGGAAAGGTCTGTTCTTGAATCGCGTGTTCATCTCATGCTGCCATTTTTATTTTTACAGGCATCATAAAGGCGAACTCACACAGTTTTAAAGACAGAATAAATGGCAAGTCGTCCCAACTACGCATGCTGAGAGTCTCACTATTTACTTCCATAAAAAAAAAACATAACGCAGAGACAAAACCAGTTACATACTCGTACACAAGATGGCCGCCGCACATATCCTGCAGTTCTCTGGAGCTTGTCCAAGTCTTCAGATATTAATGCAAAGCATCTACATGGTGCAGTAACAGCGTAACCAGTGCGGGAGGTACAGCACCATGTGACGCTGTATCCACACCGGAATAAACAAACTAGTGCTGTGTCTTAAACTGCAGACTTCATTTGTACCGTTCCAGACCCTTACTGAGCGCTAACACTGGTCAGTGTTCCTACTGCAGTTAATCTCACCTACTGGGAGGTCTGTTCTGTGTACCAGTCTTCTGGATTTTCTAGACTAGTAAATACTTTGAAATGTAAGTTCAGAGATTTTGATTTTCAGAAGCAGCTCATGACAATAATCACGTTTTAAGAGAGACGGAGCTCGTCATCACAAACAGACTGTTGGCAAAGCTTTGTTCGCATAAACAAATAATCATTTTTTAAAAAAGTTCCAATACAGAAAAGCATGTACAGATATCTACTGTTTTAAAAATATACACACCTGTAATGATTTGTCTTAAATAAAAAAAGGAAAATCTGATCTTTATTGGAAAAAGTATTTGTATTTTATAACAAAGGAGCCAAACTCCGCCCACACGTCTCACTTCCTGTTAACCTGAAAGGAATTGTGGGTAATAAAGTTCACTGTTGAAGGTTAGCTGACCCATGATCACACACACACACACACACACACACTTTTCCTTTGAGTTAAATCAATACATCTAAAAACACAGCTGAGTTTATATGAAGTCCACAACTCGCTCTCTCCACGCTTTAAAACGTTTTTTTGTTCTATAAAACAAAATCGGTTAAAAATACGAGGAATTATTTCATAAGTCCAGTTTGGATATTTGATCAGAATGGAAAGTTTTATATACTGTATATAAGACGAGTGTTTCATCACTGAGCTACAGAAAACCATCCCCTTTCTCCAACACAGGACTGAACCTCAAACACATCCATCACTTTTTCAATAAAAAAAAGAAATTGGGAAAGTGTTCAGAATCCAGTGTGATGATCGATGTTGGAGTAATATCGCTCACGCTGAGACGGCATAACTTGCTACGGAAAATCAACGTTATCTCCAGAAAACTGTAACACTTGGTGGTGTTAGTTACTGAACTTTTGCTCTCCACATGAGTTCTTAGTGGGGAAAAAAACCCTGGAACTGATTTTGTTTCCTGTTGTGATGCATTTCCTCATTACGGCAGTACAGTTCGTCACTAACGAGGGTTCTTACTGCACACAAGTGAGCTGCAGGAGACTTTTACTCACCATTATAGCATTTATAATGTAGTTCTATCACATAAACTTGATTTATAGAATATTTTGTGATAATTAAAACTGTTAGAATATTATTATTATTATTATTATTATTATTATTAAAATGTCATTATCTTGCATTCCTTTTAATTGCATTTTACACTTCAGTTTTATTTGTATAGCGCTTGTAACAATGGACAAAGCAGCTTTACAGAAATAAATGGATTCAAAAAACACCAGACCACATCGGTGCCGCATCCAACAAATAAATAAATTTTTCACACAGCATGGTCATGGTTTCTGGGTAGAAACACTACAAAATAACGTAATAACGTGAACCGCACGTGGGCGATATTTCAGCGCCGTTCTGGCGTCAGTTAAAATCGAAACAGTTCACAGAGCGCAGAAGTGAAAATCTCACTGGATAAAAAGCACTAATGCATGTTTATAATATTTACAGAACATTATATTTACTAAACCAGTACAGGAGCATTTCTAAATTCATACATTTCAAATTTATATCCTGAATTTATATATTTCTGTAAAGGTGCTTTGTGACAATGGCCATACAAATAAAAGTGAATAGAACTGAAGCAGAAACGAGCTCCGTGTCCCGACACGCGCCTGCAGTGCTGCTGGTGGTGTACGTGGTCTTTACTCTCATGAAACCCGAACCTACGAAGCTGACTATTTGCTGTCAGTTGACGCAGGTTTCAGTGTGATTGTTGGATCGAGGTTGGATGTAACAGTGGAGATGAATACATCTTGTACATCTTCTGACTTTAAAACGCAGCAGTGTGACGTTCGAGCCCAGTCCTCTCCTTAGACCTGGTGAGTGCAGAGCGTAAGAGCACTCTTGAGTTTGAGAACTAGATGTTACTAGAACATCAGCTATTTTAAGGTTCCATCTCAAACACTTGAACACGAACTGTTGTTCTCTGATGTTGGAGTGTGTGCATTAACCATGATGCTTTGTGAGTGGTGTGTGTGTATAAGGGAAAAATACTCAACACAGACACACAGGATCAATAGCAGCTGTGTGTGTGTTTGTAATGGTGCTTCTAATAATGATTATAATTAGCGTAAATTACACACTGCAACCACAGTCATTTAAGCCAGATAAGGAGTGTGTGTGTGTGTGTGTGTGTGTGAGAAAGAGAGAGAGTGTGTGCATTTGTGTGTGTGTGTATGTATGTGTTCCCATCAGAGGAGAACAATTACCCCATGGACGAGACCATGTGTGTAAATAACATTTCTGATCTGAGAGACAGCTGAGAAAGGTCAGCTTTCTAAATGATGTGTGTGTGTGAGTGTGTGTGTGTGTGTGTGTGTGTGTGTGTGTGTGAGTGTGTGTAAGTGTGTGTGTGTAAAGCGAGGTTAAGTAGGAAATGTTGTTAATGGAGTGTAGAGAAACACAGAATGTGTCTGTATCTCAGTTTGCAGCCTCTCAGACCAGAACACACACAGTTTAAAACATCCATCACCACGATATCATGTATTTAAAATGTCACGGTATCTAATATCATCAGTTATCAGCACACGTGTAGTAACACGGTTAAAGATGTCACTCAGCACTGTGAGGTCTCCACATCAGCGTTCCCTTTCTCTCTCTGATTGGCTGATGGGAGTCTATTGGAAACTACTGATGATAAAAGCTGTAATGTGATGCGTGACCATGTTAGTTATAAGAAAGCCTGAGGCCTGAGGAGACCAGCAGGCATCTGTAAAGCAGAGGAGTAAACATCGACGGTTTAGCTGTAACCCATTGCCATGGTGACACCTGAAAACTATGGTTTTCTGCTTTTTCAGCTAAAGATGAAGGGGAAAAGACACAGGAAATCTGCTTTTGTTTCTGGCTGTGGTTTCATTCACTTTGTGCTGACATCATCACAGTAATGCCCCTCCCACCCTGAGACCATGGACAGTTACACTCTCTTGGATCCTCAGCGACGGATGGCTGTGGCATCGTCAGAACTTGACCTTGCGATCTTCCGACGACGAGATGAACGCTTTTCTGTTAGAACCCCTTTTAGATTTGACCTTTGAATTCACAAGCCTCGGATTTGTGAGCCAACAGAAACCAAGAAGGCGAGACTGTGATCTGTTTGCTTGTTAAAAAAAATTAAGGCGCCTCTAATTAGTAAGTCAGACTGGACTTCTCCCTTTTCTTACTGTTGCTTGGTGCCCATCTGAAAAAAATAAATAGTCCTCTCGTTTCTTCTCTCTGGCTGCTTGTTTGCCCTGTTAGCACTTCTAGAAAAGCTGCATGACAATATCTATCGTTAAAAGTGCTACACAAACTGATGCAGCTCCATGAGTTGGCTCCAGCATCATCAAGTGAGTTTCCAGAACCTGAGTTTCACCTCAGTGACCTGAACTGATCAAGTGGATTTATATATTTTCACTGCTCTAAGAACATACGTAAGCTTTATTTATAAAGCAGAAAGTGCTTTACATTGAATAAAACAGTACAAGAAATAAAACAACCAGACATATAAATAGAAAGACAAAATGAAAAATTGCGACAAATGTGCTGGAGTATCACCTACTGACTCTGATCATATGCCAGTGTGCACATACAGCTGCTCCAGAATCGATGATTTTCACCCTGATTTTTAATTGTGAGCTTGTTACAACAAAGAGATTTTGTGTACAAGTTCTCAAGTTCTCACTGAGCATCAGCACCCATCTCAGGGCCTAACACGCTCCTCAGGGCTTTACTCACTAGGCTTGTGGTTGGGGTGAGTAAGGACAGGAGATGGAGGTGGAGATTGGTGTGATGACCATGATGCTGTGATGGTATAACTTTAGAAAGGGGAAGTAGTGAATCACTGAGAGACTGGAATGCTTTTAAGGCTGCGGCATCCCACTGTCGGAGCTCTGGTTCACCCATGAGGAGTGGCATGAAGGCAGAAGCCACGGAGCTGGATCTGTAAATGAACCCGTGGTAAACATTTTTAAAACCCAGGAATGGGTTTCACTGCTTTAGGCAGTGCTGAAGGGACTGAACTATTGATCAGAAGGTTGTGAGTTCAAAGCCACAGAACCAATGTTGGAAAATTCAGCAACACATTTAACTCTCAACTGTTCAGCTCCATTTGGATTGCAAATGATTGCAAGTGATTTTGGGTAAAATTGTTATAAAGCTTATGCTGTCATAGCTAGTCCTGCCAGAGTCCCTGCACACAATGTACATCATCTAAAACCATTACACTACAAGAGCCTACCTAATATTCTGTTTTCTTCTATGCCCCCCCTACCCCCCCCCCGCCCCCCCCCGATCCAGACTCGTTCTGTCCTCCAGACAGCCTGAAGATCACCATGAGATTATTGTGAATGGTACCAAATAGAAACAATAAAGATGGCTGCATGTTCTTTCAGCAATTGCTAAGAACAGTTTACATTCAAGTCTCCAACACTGAAAATTTGATAACTTCACTTCAATAAAAGAAACTTTAAAAAAACTTGGAATGTGTAAACTTAAGTTAAATCTGAGGTCTGAATGCTGATGTGGGACTGAGGAACCAGAATGAACTATCACCAGGGTGATAGTTTTTGTTCAGTACCTTCTCCATGCTAAGAGGTTGTCCATCCAAACCCTGGATGGAGAGCAGGATAGGAAGAGAATTGTTGCATGGTGGGTTCCACATCACTGAATTAGTCTCCTGAAGTCCATGATAAAGAGAGAAACAGGTCTGCTCACAGTAGAGGTAGAGAATCTCCCATATCTGAGGCAGGTTTCCTGTGTCTGTGATCTTGGGGCTGGACTGTGGCTCAAAGAAGGTCATCAATATGAATTGACAACTGAATGAACTGGGAGAAAGTTAATCAATCACATCTGTGAACCCAGCCTGTAATGTGTTCATGGCTCTGCCAATAAGTGACTTTTAATCCAGGCCCATCCAGCCAGAGTGTGAGAGGTTAATGTGTATCCTACTTTGTGTTAAAGCTGCTCACAGACGTCTTGCCCTGTGGACAAGTGGACATAAATACCTTATGGAAAAGTTTCTCAGACTGACTAAATGACTGGGAACAAAGCAATGTATCATGCAGTGTATATGAAAGCCTCAACACTTCCCCAAGGAGCCATCATATGCTGTAAAAGAAAAGGGTACTAAACTGTTCTTTTCCTTGCCGCTGGTGTGGAAGCCTCAAGCATACATCGCTTGTGCCTTTTCACACCTTTTATACACAAAGGTGCCTGTGGTGTATCTTTACATCTATAATCTATAATATAATTAAGGCCCATTTATGTATTAATTACCATTAATCAATCAGGGATGTAACAGAACATTTTATTTAGCTCTTTTTGTGTCTCCCCTGCCTTGAAAAGCACACACGCATGTTCATCCACTTAGACTATTAGACTCATTTTTTATAATATTAACGAGTTGATTCTAAACGAAGTGCATTAGCTAGACAGATGAGTTAGCTTAGATGGAGAGCTTAGTGCTGCCTAGAGAATACCCAGATGATGTTGATGCACACTGGAGTATGCGTAAGGCTGTTATCATTGACTATAACAAACGCACTCTTGTTTATAAAACTAAGAAACATCAAGACTGGTACAATGAGAATGGCTCTGAAATCTAACAGCTCACTGACATCAAGCGGCAAACCTTCATCATCTGGCAGAACAATATCAACTGCAAAGCCAAAAGTATAACCCATGCAACAGCGAAGGCAGCTGTCCAACCTAGGGCTAGGAAACTAGAAAATTATGGTGAACGAAAGAGAACAAGAACAAAGAGTCAATGAAAAATAGATGGAAAGAGCATTATGAGGTGCTGCTGAACAGAGACACCACTCCCGAGATGGAGGCCCTTGATCAACTCCCCCAACAACCCACAAGGGAAAACATGGGAGCACCACCCAGTCTGAGAGAGGTCCAAGATGCCATAAGGAGGATGAAGAACAACAAGGTTGGGACCTGATGGAATCCCAGCTGTAGTCTTGAAGGTGGGTGGACAGGATCTCCTTGAACACGTCCATGCCTTCCTCCTCAAAATATGAGACAAAGAAGAAATCCCTGGACAAATTAAGGATGCCCTAATTGTCACCAACTTTAAGAAGGGTGACCTGGCAGACTGCAGAAATCATAGTGTCATAGAATTTCCCTCCTGTCCACCACTGGAAAAATTCTAGTCTTGGCCAACAGATTCCACCAAATCAGAAACACCGTCGTGATTTTCACTACCTGGCAACTTCAAGAAAAATGACATGAGCTATGTTATTGCAACTACCCTGTTTTTCATCTTTATCAATGCTAATCTACCCCAAGGTGTCAGACTCATGTATAGAAGAATGGACGGAAGAATCCTAAACATCAAATAATTCAGTGCTAAAACTGCCACCACATCCATCATGGAGCTGCAGTATACTGATGACAATGCCCTTGTGGCCCATTCAGAGGAGGACATACAGTGTATTCTTAATGCCTTCGCCAGGGCATACAAGCAGCTTGGTCTGGCCCTCAGGATATAAAAAGACACAAATCATCTACCAGCCACCACCCAAAAAAATGTAGAGCATTCCCATATCTTGGGAACCTACTACCCTCCAAAGCAGACAGTGAAGAGGAAAGTCAGAGCCATCTCAGGTTTGCTAGCGGGGCATTCTCAAGACTGAGAAAAAGTCTTAGATGGACAGGGCAAGTAATTCGAAAGCCTGACTCACGCATTCCCAAAAAAGTCCTGTATTCATAACTCGCACAGAACGATGTGTCCCATGAGGTCAAAAGAAAAGATTCAAGCACAACATCAAGGCAAATTTAAAGTGTCACACAGACTTTAACACCTGGGAGGATATTGCAACCAACATGGTGAACTGGAGAAAGCATGTCCATGAAGGTGCTGCGCTCTACAACATCGACTTCCATCATACTGCAGAGGACAAGTGCAGAACTAGAAAACAGAGCGCTGCCACCAAATAGGCCCAACCCACTTCCCACCACTCAACCCTGCCCACACTGCACCAAACACCAAGGAACTTGGTGCTCATCACTCTTTCCACTGTGGGGCAGTTTATGCACAGGGAGCGAGACCAGGGAAGGACTTCCTGAAGTCAACAACCATCTCTTTTGTTTTGTCAACATTCAGAGACAGATTGTTGTTCTTGCACCAGCCCGTGAGCCGTTCCACGTCCTCTCTGTTTCATGTTTCGATTGCTGCTTTGATTGCTGAACTGAAGTCTATGGACAGCATTCTAACATATATTCTTCTTGTCAAGGTGGGTTAGTGCCAGGTGAAGAGTCTGAGAGACCGCGTCTTCTGTGGAACCGTCGTTGTGGTGTGTGAACTGACGTTCTGATGTAACTCATGACCAGCCGCTCGAAGCACTTCGAGATGATTGGTGTGAGTGCTATGTGGTAGTGGTCATTGAGGCTGCTGACTTTTTCTGCACTGGTATGATGGCTGTCCAAAGTAAATATTTTTTGATGCTTTGATGGCTTATTCAATATAAAAATCAAGTTATTACTTTTAAGAAATCTGTCTAATACATATTATGTTTTTTTATGCTCAGGTTCTAAAGAAAATACAAACCATGGGGCAAAAATGTTGTAACGATATCTTCGTACTACCAACTCAGAATTTTGTCAGAGTTATAGCTTAGATGTTAGACTCAATTACTCTCTGAGATAAATCATTCTTAAGAAAAAACTTTGGAGAATTACTCTAAACACCTAATTTTTAAAATCTTTTTATGAACAATTTCTTAACTTTAAACTTTAAACTTTAAACTTGAAAACACACACACACTTGAAAATTTTTAAAAGTTTTTTTTGTCAAGTGGTGCTGAGAAATTAACCTTTAAAAACGTGAAAAACGTCAGAACAATAAGTATTTAATAATAATATTTGCTTCAAAATGCTTAAAAATACCATTAGGGGGTTTTGCATGAGTTCCTGCAAATTTAATGTGTTTGGGCTTCCAGGAAGTTCTGTCACACAGGAGCTACCAGCTGGAGCTTGGGGACATCTGCCTGATCCTTGTAGAGCGGTGAGGTTTTCTGTACTGTGTCACATTTAGCGGTTTGATCAGAAACCGCTGATTTTATTTTACACAGCGGTGTACAGGAACATACTCCAGGCTTTTGAAAGAATTCTGACATTCCATTTTTCCTAAGCAGAGGTACGATATTCCGACATTCAGTGGTATTTTGAGTGATGCACACTCTGGTTTGTGCGTATGTCTACGGCTGAGCAGAATAGCATGCGGCTGTCTGTAGACTTGGTTGCCATGACAACCATCTACTACTAATAGCCTCACACAGACGGTTTCCTCCGAGACATCGCATACAGCTGAATTTTTAGCAACTTAATTGCTTTATAATATTAAACTCCACTGCTTTAGAGCACTGCTTTAGAGCATGTGTGTGTGTGTGTGTGTGTGTGTGTGTGTGTGTGTGTGTGGCTGTTCATCTGGCTAATTCTTACAGCACCTGTTCTCTATTCACACATCAATCAAGCAAATGTTGTGTATGTTTGCATCACCTTATCTCTCTTCTGAGGAAAGGTGTACAGTGAGAAGAAGAGAAGTGGATGAGGGGAAATATAGAGGGAAAGTGGACAAGGGAAAGTGGATGATATTACTTTCTGAATTTCTGATGTTGTCTGTCATTATTGACCTTTTCTCTCTCTCTCTCTCTCTCTCTCTCTCTCTCTCTCTCTCTCTCATGCCCCTCCCCAGCTTTCTCCTCGTTCCTGGCTGAGATTTGTCTCCTCTATCTCTCCTCCTGCAGCTCTGTAATCACTTTATCCATCTGAGCTGCGTATCATTCGCTCCACAAAAAAGAAGGAAAAACCGAATGAAAAAATATCAAGAAGGAAAGAGGAGTGAAAACTAAAGACGTGTTTCTGTCTTCACTTCACTTTATCTTCATTTACTAACCAAGTGTTTGAAAGTAAAAGAAATAAAACAGGCCTAAAATTACAAGATTATAAATGAATCATTTGAATCATTTTGAACATGTCTGCTGAAATAATCATTAAAAGCATCTGACAGATCTCAAACTGCAGTTTTAATTCAAGGACAAAGTCGTCTTTGCGTGGAGGGAAAACATCAAAGCTTCTCACTGACAAAATTAAACTTTCATTTCATTTCACTCAGTGATTTTCACTGAACTGTTGTATCATTCTTTCCTCTCGTGAGGGAGTGCAGTGCTCTTATTCCTCACACTGCTGCTGCTTCTCTCATGCTACAGAATTTCAGTGGGTTTTCTTTTTAATTCACTTTATACAGTTTAAACAGATTCTGATTGAAGTGTGAATTAAAACACAGATGGAATGTTGGAGAATTCAAACTCACACTGATAGCTGATGATGTCATAATGGGCTTTACAGCAACCGACCAATCAGCAGCTTCACTCATTAAAGCCCTAACACATACACACACATCCTTTGTGCACCCCTGACCATCACACCCATATGTGCTTCTTCCCCAAACTTTCCCCAAGCTTTACAGTTTCCCTTCACTGGAACTCAGAGGCCCAAACCTGCTCCAGCATGACGACGCCCCTGTGCACAAAGCG
>JAKKZJ010000012.1:24363699-24374727 GCA_033441845.1 Pangasius mekongensis | reverse complement strand
TCTGAGAAGTACCACAAGGTCAGTTCCTGCTCCTGATCTGAGAAGCACCACAAGGTCAGTTCCTGCTCCTGATCTGAGAAGTACCACAAGGTCAGTTCTTACTCTTGTTCTGAGAAGCACCACAAAATATTTCTTTCAGGTGATTTGACACGTCACCTGTCAGACTAATGATCCAGACTACCTCCTGAGTCTTCTTGGGAGAGGTTTGGAAAAGGTCTGAGGATGGTTAGTGAGTCCTGTCTGAAGTCTGCTTACAATCTGAGATGCAGTGATGTCATTTGCAGCTGGTACTCTGGTGTGTGTGTGTGTGTGTGTGTGTGTGTGTTAGTCAGCATGTAGTATGTGGGTGTAGGGGTGTAGCGTTTCTTTTGATCAGGATTATTTTAATAGAGCTGCGTTTCTAAACCTCACACACACACACACAATAAATATGTGTTCATCTGCATATAGTGTGTGACAGCACATGAATCACACTGCGGCTGTAATTTCAAATCCAATCTCTTCCCACACACACACACACACACACACACACACACACACACACACACACACTTTACAATACCGACCTGGGCAAATGTGTGTGTGTGTGTGTGAGATATTAGGTCGGGAACCCCTATTGCATTGTGGGAAAGGTTAAATTCAAGGAGCAACTGGTGACCTTTAAGTAATACGACACACACACACACACACACACACACACACACACACACACACAGCTGAGCTGTTTCATCCATTATGCGAATGTGACCTTCTCATGCGCTCTATAGGGATATGACATGGTGGGTGTGTGTGTGAGACAACCTGCTGAGTAAAGTGATGACATCACACTGCTGACCAATCAGAGTTCAGCAGGACGCTGTGCTGATGAAGCTGTATTTCTCTCTCTCTCTCTCTCTCTCTCTCACACACACACACACACACACACACACACACTTTCCCCTCTGAAGTAACAGCAAGGCCAATTCTATTGTTTTTGCTCTACACTGAAGACATCTGTGACTGAGATGAAAAGATGAAATGAGACGATGCATCAGAATTTCAGCTTTCATTTTCTGATATTTATTTCTAGACATTTTAAACAAC
Source organism: Pangasius mekongensis (assembly GCA_033441845.1). Taxonomy (NCBI): domain Eukaryota; kingdom Metazoa; phylum Chordata; class Actinopteri; order Siluriformes; family Pangasiidae; genus Pangasius; species Pangasius mekongensis. Next base: position 24,373,644 of record JAKKZJ010000012.1, on the reverse strand, counting down.
TCAGAACAAGACACCTTCTGTTAGAACACACCCATTTCTCAAGTGATTAAAAATACAGGAATATGTGACAGGTGTTTCTTGTTGCCCAGGTGAGTCCTGTTAGACTAATTAGCAGCTCTGAACGTCTGCTCTTGGCCTGAGCCCTGGGTTTCACCTGTGAGGACTGCGTTTGTTATTAAGAAGGATAAACCAACATGAAGACCAGAGAGCTGCCTATGGGAGAAAGCAAGCCATTCCGAAGCTGGGAATATAAACTGTGTATAACCCGAGGAATTTCTGGTGCCGGTCACTGTGAGAAGGAACGATGCAGTTCACTGGATAAACAAGTTTATTTCTGGTCTCATGTTTATTACTACTGCTGCAGGAAACACTGAATTTGTTTGCTATACAGAAATGATACGATCAAGTAAAATCAACTTTTAATAAACATAAATAAAACAGTCAGCAGGTCTGCAAACACAACAAACAGCCGGGAACAAGAAAACTTTCCGCTAATGAAAAATATTATTTTATGACACGGCTGCTAATAACATTTTACTTATCTTTGTTTTTGCACCCTAAGGTTACCTTGAAACACACACTCTGAAAGTAAACGACGTTTCTGCCTCTGTGCAGCTGGACCAGGATCATACATCTCCGTGACCTCGACATGTTCCTCACGGTCTCAATTAAGCGGATCAGAGTCGCCTGCTTTAGTAATAAACTTACACTGTTTCTCCATCGTGCAGTGACTCTCCGCCTGGTGCTCAGTATCAGAGGCCTTGAGTTCCACAAGGAAGAGGAAATGTGGAATGTGGAATTGAGTAAAGTAGAATCTGGCCGAGTGAGAGGAGTGTATGCGACTCTGCGACAGAGAGTCCCTCAAACAAACCCCCGTGACCAGCGGCGTTAGCGTTATTTAGCTCAGATGTGTACTTTGCTAGCAGTCTAATTTTCCTCAGATAAAATGGATATTAAAGAGAACTGGGGACCATTTATTAATTATTATCTCCATTATATGTCCTTTAAGTCAAATACCGGTATTTACTGGCTAACAGAAACCCTGATGTGTGTGTGTGTGTGTGTGTGTGTGTGTGTGTGTGGTGTCACGCTCTAATTGCTTCCTGTTTCAGTGAGTTATTTAAACAGTCCATGATTGCAGTTTATTAGCGCTACTTTATAATTAATATTGTAATGAATAAATCCTGCCTGAGGAGTGAGGGCTGATGGGAAACAGGCTAAAGTATAAAAGCTAATGAAATATTCAGGAGGGAGATTTGGACAGGAAGTGGCCCAATAATGCTAATGCAGTGTCTAAGTGTCTAACCAGCTAATGAGGAGTTAGCTAGCTAAAGAGGGTTCTGATAAAAAGTGTGCACTAATGAGCTAGCAACCTTTTTTTTTCAGTAGCTAATTTCTGCTGCTGTACCACGCGATGGCTTAAAGATCTTCAGTAGCAGCTCCGCTGTTCCGAGTCATTACCACCTCAGGGCTGTGATAAACACAAACAAGCCCACACTAATTACAGCCGTGCAGGAGCCATTAGCCATGCTAGCACTGTAGCATCGATTGAAACAGGAAATTAATTCACACATTGCTTCATTATTCTGTGCTGGAGAGATTCATCCTCTCCCAGAGTCAGTGTTAGCATCATCACTGTAGAGGATGCTAATAAAGACGGAGCTAGTTCTGAGTCAGTGTTAGCATCATCACATTTAAAATACAGAGCTAGTTCTCGGTTAGGGTTAGAATTAGCACTAATAAAAAAGTGAGCTCTGGGTTAGCATTAGCATTAGCATTGTAATAAATAATGATTAACAGAATACTCATTTAAAAGTGTAAGATTAGCCAGGTGGATTTTTTTTTATTTGCAAAGGATTATGGGAAAAGAAGGCAAAGCTGTGAGAATTAGCATTAACTTGGATTTCAATGTGGGTATTTTTTTCACTCCATTTTCTCTGTTCTCGTAACTCGGGAACTTTTTAGTGCAAGGAGCTGAAACTCCTCAACATATTTTTGGAATCAGGAGAAGTTCTGTGAGAAGTATCTACTGTGGGACAAAGAAACAGAGCATAGTCAGAAGATACGCTTCTGTTCTGCATCGTCTTCACCACATCTGTGGTGTGATCTGAAGGTGTTAATTACAACAAAGGCTTTAAAATGTTCTAAATGACAGCGTTAAAGCAGGATAAAATAAATCCTGGTAAATCCTGCCTCAGAATTATTCTGTGTGTGAAAACCAAACGTGAAAACCACGACGTCTGTTTCGGCTCTGGTGAAAAAATAAAAATGGTAAAAATGGTAGAAGAGCGCTCAAAGCACTCAGGATTTGAAGTGTGAGCTTCTCTAAATGCTACGTGTTAATTTACTGCACACCATCACTTACGAGAAGCGTATCTTAAATTATTTTATCCTCAAAACAGCAGGAAAGGACAGAAATAAAACCATCACTGTGTATTATCTCAATACGAAGAGGAACAAAAGCCTACAGAGACCGATACCGTGGTAATATCGGTAACAAACACTGTTAACCTAAAACACCGTTACACCTCTACAGTAAAACACCTCTACAGTAAAATACAGTTTCTTTCGGGGCTTAATTCTAAAAGATATGTTTTAGAAGACAGCTTATCATCTAAAGAGCACCATACCCACGGTGAAGCGTGGTGGCGGCGGCATCACGCTGTGGAGCTGCTTGTCTTCAGCTGGGGCTGAGGCTGTAGTCAGGAGAGAGGGTGGCTCCAGATACCAGACTATTTGTGCACACTCAAAAAAAACAAAAAAAAAACTGGTATGCAGGTTTTTTTTACCCAAAAACACTGAGTGCTGTAATACAAGCAAAAGGTGCTTTATCACATTATCAGTTATTGCACACAGTTGATGCAACCACGTTACTGTCTGTGTTTTCTTTTTCTTTTTTCCCTTAAAATGTTTGTGAGGGTTTTTCACTTGAATGTTGTTGGTTTCTATTTCACATCTGACATGATTTAGCTCGGTTCAGATTTTATTTTAAATCACAAAAACCTGCCATTTTAACAGGGGTGTGTGAACCTTTTATATTCACTGTACATTTTACATCAAATAGCAGACTCTCTTATCCAGAACTATGTCTGTTTTAGCCCCGCCCCTTTCTACACATCTGTCCCTCAACATGCATTTCCTGTTTGTTTTTTAATTATGTGCTAAACTGAATTAATTTAAATAACATCTGGCCCAAAGGCATCCGTTTCACAATTTTTGACAAAATGCTTGACATGACAATAGGAATGAAAGTTGTAAGCCGCTATCTGAGCTAATGCTAGCGCTAATGCTAGGTGGTATTTGTGGTCCAGCTGTGGTGCCCCCCCCATCCCCCCCCCCCTTCACCACCTCCATAACCCACAGTGACTGGACGAAGTTGTTTGGCATTTTGCTTCTATTGATCATCTCAGAGCGAGAACACGAAAGAGCGGCGTGGCGAGTTAGAAAGTTGGAGAACGAGTGATTGAGGATGAATGTGAGAGCACTCCTGCTCTCTCGGTAAACGACAGAAGAGCCCATCAGAGTGAAAGCAGGGTAGCGAGCCGAGTGAATCATACGCTAGCATTAAATTACTGCGCTCTCAGCTTCTGGCAGCGTAATAACGCCAGCGCCAGTTACTACACAGTTTTCTGACAAAAGCAGGCGGACAGTTCCACTGCAAGACTCAGCTATTTATATCCATCTATTCGCTGTGTGTTTCAAAAGTCAAAAGTGTTTACAAAGCAGAAGGAAAATCAACAAAAATGAGAGTAAAACACGCTAATCTTTACCAAGAGCTTTTACCTGGTCGGAGTCGTCATGAAACACATAAGAATACATTTTATTGTATTATTGGGGGGAAATTGGGGTCATTTGTACTTCCTGTGATTTAGGAACCATATGATGTGGACTACATTTATTTTAATTTCGCAGGAAATCTGGTTGCTATGACAACATATTGTGATTTATTATATATCAATATTATGATTTTGTAAAAATACTTATGTGTTTATAACACTGACTGTTTGAGGGTTCCTTCCTTGATGGTTCTGTGGATAATTAGCTTGCTAAGTGGTTTTACTTAGCAGAGAAGCCTTTCTGATTGAGGAACACTCAGGTGTAGAGATCTACATAGATTCCTCTAAAGGAACAAACTGAAGATCTCTCCAGGTTTACTGAACCCCTGAGTGTAGCTGACTGGGCATCAAGCACACTGATCAGCCATAACATTAAACCCACTGGCAGGTGACGTGAATAACGCTGATTATCTGGTTACAGTGGCACCTGTCAAGGTGAGGGATTATTAGGCAGCAAGTGAAGAGTCGGTTCTGGAAGTTGACGTGTTGGAAGCAGGAAAAATGGGCAAGCGTAAGGATCTGAGCGACTTTGACAAGGACCAAATTGTGATGTCTAGACCACTGGGTCAGAACATCTCCAGAACAGCAGGTCTTCTGGGGTGTTCCTCTTTCAGCAGGATGATGCTCCCTGCCTCACTGCAGAAACTGTTCAGGAACAGTGTGAGGAACATGACAAAGAGTTCAAGGTGTTGACTTGGCCTCCAAATTCTCCAGATCTCAATCTGATCGAGCATCTGTGGGACGTGGATCCGATCCATGGAGGCCCCACCTCACAACTTACAGGACTTAAAGGACCTGCTGCTAACGTCTTGCTGCCAGAAACCACAGCACACCTTCAGAAGTCTTGTGGAGTCCAGGCCTCGACGTCTCAGAGCTGTTTTAGAGGCACAAGTGGAACCTACACAATATTAGGCAGGTGGTTTTAATGTTATGGCTGATCGGTGCATATCTCTGTCCCAAGTTACCAAATTCCTGATCTCCTGTGTCCCTGAGTCCTGGAGCTCCTATGTTCCTGAGCTCCTGAGTTCAGCTGGACTTCATCCATCACCAGGCGGGTCCGTGGCAGCAGCTGGAGCTCAGATAAATTACCGTCATCTCACGATCCACACAGTGAAGATCCTCGCAGTCTGTTATCCACCCTGTAATTCCTCTCATCTATCTGTCACCATCTGTCTCACTGCAAGACCGTCTCACTGACTAAAGACAGAGAAACACCAAACTGAAACGCACTCCACACTGACAGTCCACCAGAGCAAAGTGCCGCCATCTGTCTCTCTCTCTCTCTCTCACACACACACACACACACACATACACACACACACACACACACACACACACACACACTTAATTTAATGACGTTTCCAAAAAAAAAAAAAAATCAACACAGTTTCATCTGAGACTCTCTCTCTCTATCTCTCTCTCTCTCTCTCTGTTGCAACTGTTCATCTGGCTAATTCATGCAGCACCTGTTCCATCTCTATACACAGATTAACTACACACATACCACTTTTCATTTTCCTCTTCTGTCTCTCTCTCTCTCTCTCTCTCTCTCTCTCTATCTGTCTGTGTTCATGTCTCTCTCTGTCTCTGTAGGACACTGAAACAATCCTCCTCTTTCTTCCCACCTGGCGTGGGAGTACTTTTCTTTTCTTCTACCTCCCTCTGTCTCTCTCTTTATTCTCTCCATTTCTTTTTTCTCTCTTTAATTACCGTTAATTAAGCTCTCAGTGGTTGGGGTTATTTTTCTCTGTAGGAGTGCAGCAGTGTTATCAAGCCCAGAAAGAAAGATGGATGGTGTGTCTCTCTTTCTCTCTATTCCATCTGTTTCTATATCACTCTCTCAGGAGGAGTTGCACACGGTCCAAATTCCCTGTTCACTGTGTAGTGCACCATTTTGGGCTTTTAATGTTAGCAGAATGTGTGATTTTAGAACATACGATGCATCAGGTCACAAAAAGCAATATCTATAATGTGAATATTGTGAAACACCGAGCTGTTTGATCAATAAGACAAACATTCAATAATGTTCCTTTTTGTTGTATTTTGTGTAAGCGATTGTATGTTCTGAGAAAGCCTGAAAATATCCAGTGCACTTTAAAAATCCCACAATGCATTGCAGTTGTTTATTGATCGAAGGATATTCTCCAGTATCTTCACTCTCTATGGCCTGTGTATGTAGTAGCAAAACAGTTTGGATTCAGAGATTGTGTAGTTTTGTGATATACAACAATAGAGAAACTTAAACTTTTTTTTGTTGTTGCCGAATTGCTTTGATTTGTTGATGTGCACGTGTATATATTTTCCTTTTCTCCTTTTTCTTTCTTTTTTTAATTTCTTCTGCTTTTTTCCCCTCTCTTTTTCTCTTCCTTTTTTCTCTCTCTGGCTTTGACAAATATTGCTAACAAAGTCCTTATTGTCCTCTGAAGAGTGGGGTGTTGAGGCAGGCTTTAAAATAAAACATTACAGCTTTGGATAGAATAAAATATTCTTTATGTTACAATCGATTCCTGTGGTGGCCACCAGAGGGCGACTCTATTCACTGATTAAAACTGATTACATTCCTGTTCTAGTGACTTGTACTTGTGACATTCTCAGTTCTAGCCTGCACCCATCATTGTACTTTCCTCAATCTTGGAGGTCACAGACTGTCCAGATCCTCGCTCATTTACTCTCATCTTTGCCCTATGCATTGCTTTTTGTGTGATCTTTGCTACTCCATCCACTTTGCCCCAATAAAATGGGTGTTCTAGTGGTTAGAGTTCAGATGTCAGGCCAGTAACTTGGGTGCGGCCTCCTGGTTTGAGATCTAGCATGTAATGAACAAGAACATGCCAATGATTCATGGAAAGTACACATGAAGAGGCTTTGGCATGACGAAACCAGCTGGTTGACCAAATTTAACACTCTGTAGAACCTCCCTGCAGCAATTTACCAATGCGTGCCCGACTGCAGGATCTCTATCCTTCAGTTTACAATTGGAGGCTGTTTCACAACCAGTCAGTGGCTGTGGACCTCCAACTTCACCAAGGCAGGTTCCGTGTTACAGATTACACCATCTCCTTCCATTCTCTTCCACTGAAGAATCCCAAGAACTTAATAAATACCTATCACTTCTTTCCAAAATGGACATTTTAATAGCATCAAAAAAAGACCTAGCATCTAGACAGGTGATGAGTGGTAGTGTTTTATATGCTTTACTTGACCTGGCTACACATTTCAGGAGTAATGGAGGGACTGGTATTCATCTTACAAACATTCTTTGTGTGTTCTCCAGTCTCCTCACAGTTCAGAGGTACGCTACCCTTTCACATCAAGTGTGGCCACAGAAAGACAAGACAATCCAGGTCATCAAGTCCAGAGAGATGGAACAAATCCAAACCCCTGTGAGGGAAAGGGAGGGATGGGGTGGAGGCCACCATGTCTCCTAAACCCTCAGTCACACTCGAGGTCTTGCTTACCAGCAACATCTCAGGGAGAACTAATAATCTGATCTGCAAAACCTTAGAGAACACCAGTGCCAGCTACAATTTCATGGATGTTTATCTAGCCAGTATGCTTATCTGGACACACATCCCAAACCCCAAGCTATCCAGGACTTAAAGATAGTGTTTCTCCATCTGCAGGGATCATCCAACCCTCTACTGTGGTCCAGAATTTACTTTTCAGAATTTGAGTAAAAGGTGGTATTTAGTAGCATAATGTATGACTAAGAATATTTGCTAATACCCCAAGCTGTATTCCAAGTCTATCAATGAAGTTCTCTTTCCTTCTTGTGATTCATCATCTCCAAAGGCAAGATCTAAAGAAAGTCCCAAAAGACCCAAAACGTCTGGGACTGGCCACACCATCAAACGGGTTAAATGACGCAGTGCTTCTTTCACTAATGAGACTCTGTTGGCTTTAACATTACACATTATTTTCAAATCTTTCTTCCCATATCAGGTATTTCTCCACTTCCTGTATTCCCGTCTTCTGGTGTCACTATCACTTGGGCCACATACTGTAATATATCACCACCGTTCTTTTAGCTCTCCATCACCCTGTGTTGTCCTAGCTGTGTAGTTCCCTGGTTTATTACTTGCCAAGCTTCCTGGTCTACTGTTTAACAAATATTAGGAACCCATCCTCTTCTCAGTGACACCAGAGTGTGATTATAAATCATTACAGTGTAGAGGTGTAGAAAAGTAAAGACAAACAGTACTGAGTGTGTTTACAGGATTTTTAGTATGAGCAGATTGTGAGGAAGTCCTGGGATGAGCACATGACAGTCTTTATGATTAGACCTACAGCGCTTAGCTCCAAATCTACAGCATCCAGGAGAGATTAGACACTGAAGAAACAGAGAGACTCGAACATAAATTGTTTTACTTGTTGTCTAGCTTCCTGGACCTCTAGTTATCTAATTCTGTTATCCTGCGCCGGTATTTCCTAGCTTTCTACCTCTGTGTCTCTAATCCCCCACTGTCCTAATCATCTGTTCCCCTGGTGTTTTCCTAGCTTTTAGTTCATGAGGTTTCTTTCACACATGATCACTGAAAGAGTAGAAACACATTAAAAGTGCTCAGTTATTGTAACATTTTCCTCCCGATTTCTTACACAATGATCGCAATGACGCAATCTAGTTTGAAAGGTAACCTTTAAGGAAGGTTGCTGACAGATGTACTACGAATGTACGAAAATGTCACATTTTATGTACAAGGCAAGGTGTAAAGGGCTCTCTCTCTCCCTCTCCCTCAAAAAAGGGACATCAGTGCAAAAAGGGGTGAGAACTGGAAAGTACTGATTACATACTCTGCGATTTGCTCTATTTGGGAAATTACCCGTGATCAGTTTTGCACGCGAGTGTATTTATAACTTTCATAAACTTAACTTTATGACATTGTAAATGTCCTAGATGTTACAGAAGGTGCCATGAAGCTGAAGAAAATTGGAGTGCAATTAGAAACATTTATGAGAAGCAGTTTATTTACACAGCATTTAACTGTTTTGAATCTAGAGTATTTATTTATTAACATTAATTAATAACACATTTGTCTCTTCTTACTGGACTCACATTTCTGTGGTTAACCAGTTCCATTTTACATCTCTCTCTCTCTCTCTCTCTCTCTCTCTCTCTCTCTCTCATTATCCCGGTGTTACACTTCGTCATGGTTTCTTTTTGTTTCCAGATTTTCACTGTTTCAGTGCTCGGCTGTAATTAGCTTCACTCTCCGCTCCTTTGTTAAGGGAGAGAGTTTTGTTACACTATGTACACAGTGTTGTATAGAGTTCTGTACAGAATGTTGTACGATTGGGGTGATAATTGCACTCCGTCTCTCTGTGTTATTTTTGAAAGCGCACTCTTTCCACAGAGACGTCTCAGAATAAAAATACTAGGGGCGTAGATCTTCAAGAACATAAAAATCAGTAGAGCACTAGTCCTGTGCAGTAAAGAAATCTTTCGGGAACACTTTCTATGAAGCCCATGCTCATAATGAATTATAGCCCCATTTATAACTATTTATAAGAAGTATTACTGTTCTATAAATACATTTATAAAGACACATCCAGATCTATAGATGCAGCATCATAAATACATTCACGGAACCATAAGACTGAATAATTAATACTTATAAATCGATGTATAATGCATTATGAGCTTTGAAAGAGCAAGTGCATCACTTATAAGTAATTATAACAATATTATAAGGAGGTATAGGTCTTGATGTGTCTTTATAAATGTATTTGTAGAACAGTGATACTTGCTGATAAATAATTATAAATGGAGTTATATATATAATAATATATAATGCATTATGAGCATGGGCTTCAATCTTTCCTCTTACAGACAAGTCGAGTAATAATGAGGAAAACAGAGATAGCAGGCTGGAGAAGGAGGAGATGATGAAGAGATGATGTACAGATGATGAAGAGATGATATACAGGTGAAGAGATGATGAAGAGATGATGTACAGATGATATACAGGTGAAGAGATGATGAAGAGATGATGTACAGATGATGAAGAGATGATATACAGGTGAAGAGATGGTGAAGAGATGATGTACAGGTGTTGTAGAGAGGAGAGATATGATGTGATGAGAGAACTCAGGAGACAGGTGTAGTGTTTTC
>JAKKZJ010000012.1:24304784-24315597 GCA_033441845.1 Pangasius mekongensis | reverse complement strand
CATTAGTAACACCTGGCTGCTAATTACTCTCTTAATGACTGTGGACATGTGCTTATTTTTTCCCATCTGGATTCTCAATGTTGGTTTGCTTTTTGGAAAAAAATAACTATACTGAAATCTGTTGCGTTGTTGTTGTGACCTGGCGATATTTGAATGTTTATAGAAGTTGGTGAGGACCAGACAATTGTTATGTTATAAAACACTGAAGGAGTACTGAAGGAGGGTGCACTTTCTTTTTCCCCTGACTGTATATCTCACACGTTTAATGTCAATATATAAAAGTGAGATATGTCCTCACTTCCTGTTTGGTGACTTCAAATTTGTTTGCAGATTATGGATGAAACATCACAGATATAAAAATCTGAGAACCTTTTTTGATCCAAATTTTCTGATGATTAGACCAAATTTGAAAGAGAAGCAAAAATAGGGTTTTTTTTAATTGAATTTTAACATGGCCGACTTTCAGCAGATCACAAATTCATTACATGTCCAACTCTCGGGACCTTCCAAGGAATCAAGAGAAAGAAGAATCATGATTGCATGCTGTAGTTGTTCTTTCGGCGGTTGTTGGTCCGCATGTTTGATTTGGTGCAGGTTTTACACCTGATGCTCTTCCTGACGCAACCCTCCCGTTTTATCAGGGCTTGGGCTCGGCATTGAGAGCGCACTCCCAGGGGCTGGGTTGGTTCCCTGCGCAGGCCGCAGCAGTGAGAGCGCAGGATCCTTAGCTACACTTCTTGGGGTCCCTTTAAACAAGATAATTTACGCATCTACACAGTTTGGTCAAGATCCATCACCTCGTTGGTGACATATATCCTCACATATATGCGTTAATAATATGATGAACTCTCCAAAAATCTGAGAAACAACTTTTGTTCAGGTTGGGGTCCTGATGCTCTCTTCCAAATTTCATGGTTATTCAATCCCATATATCAAAAATCAAAGAAACAACTTTTTCAGGATAGTCTCACGTTGCTCTGATTCGAATGTGGTGATGATTGGACAACATTTGTAGGAGAAGAAATGAAAAAAACTCAAACCTGAATTGAACTGAAAAAAATGTAAAATTGAGGAAAATGCAATATTGCAGAAACTGACATTATGGTGTCTGTTGTGCTCAGCTCTAATGGCGTAGCGTTGAGGAGTTATCATCATAAATGCATGTCCAACTTTGCCCTGTTGGTGGTGCTAGGGGGCTTGAGTGGTGTGCTGTGAAGGTATTGCTGTGAACATAAAAGCCTTATGAAGCGTTTTTCTTACATAGGCTTCCATGTGATATAACTGCAAGCAACAGTTAAGGCGGCTAAGCTCTTTCTGTCCGCAGCTCTTGGCGATGCAGGAAGACCAGAAGCCATTGGGACCATCTGCAGTATATCTGGAGATATACTAAATTTGAAGTAAACTTCAAGGCTTTGCAGGTTATGGATGAAATGTTACATACATATAAAAAATAAATCTGAGAAACTATATATATATATATATATATATATATATATATATATATATATATATATATATATATATTTGACTGATCTCATGATGCTGTGATCCAGATTTCATGATGATTGGACAGAATTTATATGAGAAGTAGCAAAATACAGTTTTTGGTAAAATTTAAAAATGGCCAACATCCTGTCTGGCAAATCACAAATCTGTTACATGCACCCTGCAGGTTTAGTGGCTCAAAAGATGAACAGTCTTACAAATTTGTGAATTATAGCACCTCTAGAGTGGATTTAGACAAAACCTATTGGGGTGGTCTCACAATGGTCCATGCCAAATTTGGTGACGATTTTTTACTTAAAAATTCAAGGTGGCCAACTACCTGTTTTAGAAACAACAAATATGATAAATCACAACGATCTGCACCTTCATGGGAAGAAACATGACATTAAGCGGTTCAAAAGTTATGAGCAGTTTTACCAATTTTCGCACTACCTAGAGGTGAAATTAGACAAACCTTCTTGGAGACCCCTAGGATGAGGTCCTTCATTAACTTACCAACTCTGGTCAAAATACAGCACCAGATTGCTGAGATATGTCCTCACTTCCTGTTTGGCGGCTTTGCCAACATATTCGTTTGCGAGTTATGGACAAACTGTATAAAAAAATCAGAAAAAAAAACTTTTTTTGTTTTGCGCTGACATCAGGATGCTGCATGGCAACTTTGGTGATGATGGGACAAAATTTGTGGGAGAAGAAGAGAAAAAAGTTTTTAAAGAATTTTAAATGGAGGAAAATCCAAGATGGAAGAAAGTATTTGTTGAACTTCGCTTAACCCAAAGAATCATAACAATAATAATAATAACATTAATAATAATAAAATTGTATCTGTATAGCACTTTTAACAATGGACATTGTCACAAAGCAGCAATAATAATAATAATAATAATAATAATAATAATAATAATGATAATGATAATGATAATAATAATGAGGACTACGGCTACACAGAAGTGTTCTCTGTCTGGGAATTGAGAACGTTATTCCAAAATGAGTATAAATGCACTTTAAAGGACTTAAAGGTCACACTTTTGCTTAGTCTCATTTTCTACCATAGTATTATTTTGTTTCTCCTTGTGAAACACCTCTCCATCTCGCTGCTCTCTCCATTTCACTGTGATGTTCTGTGTCATCCCATGATCATGCAGTTTCTGGTTTATCTGAAGAACAAAAGAAGAATTTTATTACTAAATGAGCAGGACAGAGACACGAATCTCCTGTAAAACCTGTGAAAATGCTACAGAAGCTGAACACAGCAGTCAGATTATGATTATAATGGAGTGTGTACGTGTCAGAACTTGATGAAGACTCAGGTTCTGGCTGCAGTAATGAGGAGAGGAACGTACATTATAAGTTCAGTCTTGTGGAGGATGAGACTCACCTGCTCCAAGATGGCTGCCTTTACTGCAGGATCATTCACATCCTGACTGGACCGGACCTTCACCCTTATGACTTGCTTTTTTCCTGTGATTACTGAGTAGAAATGCAAAGATATACATATATACACATGAATACACAAATAAATTGATATTCTAAAAGCAGTTTAAGTTGGTCTAAATATGAGTCTGATTAAAACTTTACCTCACCTGAGTAACAGAAGAAGGGCATTACGTCTGAGCAGAGAGCATCAGCAGCCTGACTGTTGTTTAAATAACCACAATTTTCTTTCCCCAGTTTATTATCAGGTTTTCCAGACATCCAACTGATGGGAGAGAAGTTTGTTTGGTCTATCCACTTCCAGGAGTCTCTGAACAGCCCAATCCAAGTCTTTCCAGAGATCAGTTCCAGTATAACTAAGTATTCTGTTGTGTTTCTTACGCTGGTCAGGTCTGTGTGATGCTGTCTACAGTAACTCTGAGCTCCAAGCCAGGTCATCATATTAGAGATGTAAATATAACTCTCATTGCCAGTTTTATTCTCTGTAAAAAAAAAAGGTTTCAGAATTTTTTAAAAATTACAACACTGAAAGGAAATGTTCAGTAAGTTTATTATTCAGTATTTAAGATTCTGCACTATTTCTAGTATATGGGTCTTTCTATGTCAACTTAGATAGAGCTGTTGAAGAAGAAGCCTGTATTTTGTCATATACATTACAGCACAGTGAAATTCTTTTCTTCGTATATACCAGCTTGTCAGGAAGCTAAAAATAGCTCTAAAAACTATTAGGACTGTTTCAAACATTTGGAAATACTGCTGGTATGTGGCGTGTGGCATGGTAACGATTGTTTAGATGATCACTGTTTGTTTGCAGGGAAATTCTCAAAAGCTAGTCCAATATCTGTGCTAGTCTTCCTGTCCAGTGTGTACAGAGCAAGTGTCATATCTACCCCTGAATCTGCACTGGACTCCACTTCCCACAATGCACCTCTGCCAGGAAACATGGACACCTTGGACTACAACACCTACATGCCCCTACACCTGCCCTCAGTCACACCACGCACTACTTAAGCACGCTCCACACTCATTTACAGCATGAAGTAGTCGTTCAGCTCTGACTTTTCCACCTGACGTACCAAGCCTTATATTCATGGTTGTTATTTCTGGCGTGTTTTCTTGTTTCTGGATTTTTGCCTTGACTGTGGATACTCTGTTTGCACATCACCTGACCCACTGCCTTTTCTTTCCTTTTTTTTTACCTTTGCCTAGTGATTTGGATTTGTGATATTGCCAGTTTTAAATAAAAACAGTCTCTGCAATTGTCACTGTCTCTGCCACTTGACAACAAGGTGGCAAAGAAGCCATGACTTGTAATTTGTACTCGATTCAGAATAGAGATGGGCTTCCTAGGTGGGCTTCTGTATTCTCTCTTATTGTTGAAGACAAGACTGAACATCCTACTTAAAGATTGTTTTGAAATTCATGTCTGTAAATCTGCGTAGTATCTTGCCTGATGATGTAAACCTACCAACATACTACAAACACTGTACTTCACGCAGTACTTCATGTCAGAACTTGAATTAACTGCGGCTTCTTTTGCTGTAATGGCCACCAGGGAAAGTTCCATCCTGGACCACTAGAGGGCACTCTTACTCACTGCGTAGAACTTCTTCTGTCTGCCTCATTTCCTGTCATAACTCAGCACACCTGGTTTGAATTTCCCCATTATCTGCCCTATTTAAGGTGTTTTGCCGCTTGGTTTGTGGGAACATTAAGCTTATGTTTGTGTGTGGTGAGGTTTTTGTTACTATTTGTCCTGTGTATAGTTTTCCTAGCCTTGCCTAGCTTTAGCCTAGCTTCCTGAGTCCCAGTGTTTTGTTTTTCCCTGTATTTTTATTTGTTTCTTGGTTGATGTTTTGTTTTCGTCCCCATTAAAGAAGTTCTGCACTTTGCATCCATCTCATTCACTTACATTTCCAATACTTTTATTTAATATCCAGAAAAGATAAATTCAAGTAACTTACCTGAAATAATATGCTGAATATGATATAATATGTATAAGCAAAAATAAGACGCAAATCTAGATAAATTTAAACATTGTAACTGATTTCAATCATATTTCACACCATTTTTCATGATTATACTAGTGAGTCAACATCACCGTCTGGGAATGTCAGAATAGCACCAATATTTAAACCTGCCTTGTGAAATTTGGCAATATCTTTAATTGACCTCAGATCTTGACACAAAGTAAATTAAATATGGTAATAAGCCCCTAATATCACTCCAAGAAGAAAACAGGGCTTCTGTGGTGACTTCTCCATTAAGACAGATAGAAAACAAGTATAACATCTTGTTAAATTAAATCCTAAACGTGACCTGAAAAATATGATATTATTCAGGGGAGTGAACTTTGTTCACTCTGAATGTGACTTTAGAATTCAGCCAAAATACTTTCCAGACTTTGATTTTAAGTCACAAGCAAGAAATTAAAAAAGAATGAGCAAAATCTGAGACACGCAGCAATAACCCTATCTGAACTGACACCGAATGACCCATATACTGTATATAATTTTGGTACTCATGCAGATATATATTTAACATAACTTAAGAGCATACTTCATTCCTCACCATCAAAGCACACAAATGGATATCTTTCAGTACAGGCTTTATCATACCAAACCCCTGGAGCTATCACAGCACACTCCTGGTTTCCTTCCCAGTTGTTAGGCTCTCCAGCAGCCCATTTTTTCATATTTCCCAGTGTTTCATTTCCAAAGGACCAGCGCCAGCTGTTGACGTCATTGTAGAGTCCAATCCAAGCGCTGGAATTGAATTGTTGTCTCTCTGCTTCATTCTGAAGGTGGATCATGTCATCATTATTTTCAATGATAGCCAGGTCGGCGTGATTGGCCTGGCAGTAAGCCTGAGCATCACTCCATGTTTTCCTCTGCTGGATCAGATAGTACTTACGAGAGACAGACAGGATGAGGGGGATGATTCCTGTGGAGAGGGGTTTTAAAGCCTCCATGAACATAATTGCATAATACAACAATATCACTGAATAAGCATCCACCAAGATCCAAGAAATCCATATCAATTATGACTCTGTGATTATAGGTGAATGCTATAAAAATCCTACTTTCCTCCTGATCAGAACTGTGTGGGTGTGTCAGAGCACATAATGACTGGCAGTGACATATCCATGGCAACGTAAAGAAATTAACAAATCTATTTCTTAGCAAGAAAATTCAAAGTGTAACTTTTGTTTTTTCACATGCAGGGGTGTATTGATGTATGTTTTACTTTTCTAGGGGATTTGATCTCCTCATGATGTACCCAGATTTGCTGTGCAGGGTCTCAGATTTGAATTTGCTGTTTTTGTTGTATAGTGTATTTAAAATTTTAGAAAACAGTTTGTTGGAAATACAGATTTTGGTACCTAGCTCTGGAAATCACACTGAGCAATTATAGTAATGACAGTTGTATCCTACCCCTGTTCACAATCACCTGATTACTAGTTGAACTCATCTGTTTGCAATCAGCTTCAATCCTGTTAAATGACTCAGACTTACATTGCGTCTGTGTAACGTCTTGCTTTGTGCCTTTGATGACTGCTGGCCTTTTTTCTCTGCATGTTTTGTCTTGTTGTTTGGATGATAACCTGCTTATTGTTTACCTTTTTAGCATTGTCTAGTTTATGCCTGTTTGCTAATTGCCTGACCTTTAGCCTGTCTCTCATTCTGAGTAATGCCTAGCCCTTGTGTTTGTCCATCTGATTTGTTTTAAATGAATCTATAAACCTGCACCTGCATTCCTAGAACTGTTTCACATAACACATTCCTATGCCAAAGAGGCAGGTGAACATCTCTAGACCCTTAAGCAAGCAAAAAGGTCAGCTGCCAAATATGTCTTGAAATTTGCAATTATTGCTGCCTTCTGCCAGGGTTTGAGAAGGGCCATGATTACAGAGTTTACAGCAAGTTGTCACAGACATATATTTTGCCCATTTGCCTAGACAAGCTCCACGCCAGAAGAATGCAAAGTCTCATGATCTTCAGCCAAGTCAAGAACTACAAACCACATCAGTGATCACATGACACATTTGTTCACAATCTCTAGACCTTTGATTGCACGATCTATGCAACAGATCAGTGAGAAGTCATGCTCCTGCACTTAGATGGTAACTTTACTAAGTCTTGTTTATATTGTGCTTTACTTTGCCAGTTTTACATCGCTTGCCTAGTTACAGAGTTTGCCTGAGCCCTTTCCAGCTGACCTATTCTATTTTTTGAGCATCACTCTGCCTTTTGGTTTCATAAGCCTGTCCAAAATAAATTTAATCTTGCATCAAACCCACCCAAGTCTGACACCAGTCAGACCGAGTACCAAGGAGGCTTGACAATCTCGACAGTGCAGTGAGTCTTCTCTGTAATATTTCTCAAAAAAAAAAAAGTTAAAAATGGTTTTCCGTTTCCCTGTTTTCCATTTGTTTCCCTGTGTTTTCTGCTTACTGTGCCTTGAACAGCATCACAGTTAAAAATAAGTATCCCTTTTTCTCAGCTCCGTATTCAAACCACTTCATGGAACCACCATTTTCTCTAATATGGACCTGCAAAACACTTATCACCTCATCAGAATCAGGGAGGGGGACGAAAGGAAAACAGCGTTTAAAACCCCACTAGGCCACTTCGAATACCCTGTTATGCCTCCCTATTGCTCCAGCTGTGTTCCAGGCCCTTGTTAATGATGTCCTCAGAGACTTTCTGAACCAGATTGTTTTTGTTTACCTGGACAACATTCTCATCTTCTCCAGCACCCTAACCGAGCACATTCTTCATGTCCGCCAAGTCCTGCATTGCCTCCTCAAGAACCACCTTTGCGTCATGGCAGAGAAATGCAAATTCCATGCCCCCTCAGTCACCTTCCTCGGTTTGTTGTGGCAAGCGGGCAGGTTAGAGCTGACCTGGAGAAGATCCAGGCCATCGTCGAGTGACCCAACTCCCTGTAACAACTCCAGCGGTTCTGGGATTTGCCAATTTTTACACCTGGTTCATCCGGGACTATAGTCGGTCATGGCATCTCTCACCAAGCTCACCTCCCCCTTCTTTCCATTTGTCTGGACCCAGAAGCTGACCTCACGTTCCGCATACTCAAGGAAATGTTTACCTCTGCCCGTGTGTTAGATCAGCCTGACCTGTCCCGACAGTTCATAGTGGAGGTGGAAGCCTCAGACACAGGTGTGGGGGCCATCGTCTCCCAGCGTGCAGCCCCTGATCAAAAACTCCACTCGTGTTCCTTCCTCTCTCGCCGCCTTACCCCAGCCGAGTGCAGCTACAACGTGGGGAATCGAGAGTTGCTAGCAGTGAAGTTGGCCCTGGAGGAGTGGAGGAACTGGCTTGAGGGGGCTTAGCATTCGTTCATTGTCTGGACCAATCATAAAAACTTGGCGTACATCCAAGCCGCCAAACATCTAAATTCCCCTCAGACAAACTGGGCCTTATTCTTCGGCTGGTTTAATTTCTCCATCATGTACCACCCTGGCTTGAAAAATACTAATCCGTATGCTCTCTCCCATCATTTCACCCCCGAAGAAACATCCTCGAGTCCTGACACTATCATCCCTCCTTCCTGCATGGTTGGGGCTGTCACATGGGAGATTGAGACTGCTGTCAGAAGAGCTCAACACACCCAACAGGACCCAGTCAATGGCCCCCTGCTTGTTTGTTTACATGGACAGGACAATCATGAATACTCAATAATGCTTTATGGACTGGCCAATGCTCTCTTGATCTTTCAAGAATTAATTAATGATGACATGCTCAGACATATGCTAGGAAAATTTGTAATTGAGTACAGTGATGACCTATTGATCTATTTGATCTCCATAATCCAGCACATCCAACACACCAATAGGGGTGTCAGAGACATATGCAAAACGATCTCTTTGTCAAGACAGAGACGTCTCATTTCTGAGGTATATTATAAGCCAAGAGTGTGTTGTAACACTGCCAAGGTCCTTACAGTAACAGAAAGGCAAACTTCTAACAATGTTTTACTCAAAACCTCAGGACTACTGCAATGGACCTCGCAAACAGATCATGTTTTCACCTTTCTGAAATAAGCCTTCATCCATTTTTTTTCTTTAATTTTCCTTTAATTTTTCATGTACACATATTAAACAAAATTGCCATCACATTTTGTTGTGAACCAGAAGCATTTGATTCATTATCTAATTATTATATGTTAAATATGTGTGTGTGTCAACGAAAGAGCCTACACAACACGCAATTACAAAACTCATTTAATCTTAATCTATACAGATTATTCTTTATAAGTGGTGCAAAATACTCTTCTCTCAATTAACTAGGCAGTTAAAACATTAATAAATATCAAATCTAGTATGTATAATTGAATCATTTTTAAAGTGAATTCTGATTAAAAACAATATGGGTTCATATTAGAGATGTGCCTTCTGCCTGTTTTTCTTCTGCCAGTTAGTGGGAAAAATCAATTTTATAATGTGGCAATATTTTTTCTAAATTTTATAAATATTTCTATTGCTAGAGGTGCCATGTCACACAGCAGGTCTACCTGTGAAGGAGGATGAGGCTCTGCAACCCTTTTCTGTAAAGCAGGTGAAGCTGACCACACCATTATCTTCTCTCTCACCTGTGAAAAACAGGAGCTTGAACATCCTCTTCTCCATCATAAATGTATTCCTGGATGTCTCAGTAGATAAGGTTCTGTCACATGAATGATCATACACATTAGTTTTACCCGTATGACCGTAACAGGTCCTTCATTTGAGCTTTGGGTCTGAGTGGCCAACACTGATTTCCATCTCGATTTCCATAGGCCATTGTTAAAACTAGAGCACATAGTTTTGCAGTAATGTTTTTTTTCCCACATTTCCCGTGTCTTTTTACTTCATTTTCTCTCTAGTATTTCATAGACATGTGGTCAAAATCTAATATTGTGCCAGATTGTTTAAAAAACATGTAATAATAGAATCCAAATGTGAAAGACTGTTTTGTTTTTTAGACCAGGACTCCTATTTACAATATGCTCACAATGAACCACCTTTCAACACACGTCACACTGTCTGGCTTTATATTATACAGTTTTGACAGTACACACTGTTGCATATCGCTTGTTAATCAAGAAGCTAGGTCTAAAATCAGCTGCTTTAAAGCTGCTTTGTGATGATGTCTCTTGTCAGAAAAGCTACAAAAACAACAACAAAAAACATTTAAGTCATATGGCAAAATAATTTTATAGTTATATATAGATAGCAGCAGACATCTGTCAGGTCATCAGCTGCCACTTGCTCCACGACAGTAAATCAGCGCTCTGCAGCAGGGAGTTAATGCTGATATAAATAATTGGATACTATCACTTTCCTGTGACATGACAGCTCGTGGCTGAGTCTCAGAAGTAATGCAAATCATTATTACAATGTTCTAGGAGCTGCATGGAGCCCTAAAACCAGCACCTAGCAGAAGGTGCAGTGTGTATTGAATGCTCTGGACCTCTGGTCCTAGGCACATCTGCTAGGGCTCCTAGGGGAAGTCTCTCCTTTGTGAGATCCAGGATGACAAGAACATAAAAGTACATAAAATATAAAATTTGAAATTAAATTTTTCCTAATGAGCAAGTCAGAGGTGATGGTCCATCTCCCATGATCTGTTAACCCTTTCCTGTGCTGTGTCGTCTTCTGTTATCTTACTTGGTGATTTCAACATACAGGTTAATATTGATTGTGCAGATTCCCGTGAACTCGTCAGTTTTTGAATGTTTCAATCTCGTACAGCGTATTGACTTTCCTACACATTTAAAAGGTCACACACTTGATCTGGTTTGTACTACTGGTCTACGTAATGTTTCTGTGCTTGGCTCTCAGATTGGACTTTCTGATCACCTCTTCATCGAA
>JAKKZJ010000012.1:24199602-24209909 GCA_033441845.1 Pangasius mekongensis | reverse complement strand
AGTCGGCCTAAGTACAAAAAAAGCACCATTTTGTATCCGGAGTGGCCGCTGCGTGCTACTGCCGCGCCGCCATCTTGTTCAGTATAAAGGCAAAATCACAGAAACTCTGTCATTGTCCAAACACTTCTGGATCTAACTGTATATATATGAGAGAGAGCTCCATTCATCAGTTCCTTTTTACACTGCACTTCCTAACAGTTTTGCTGTGTATTATTATTACTACTCTACTGTTCATTATTAAGCATTTCTTCACTATTCTGTTATTCTATTCTCATTATTCTGTATTCTGTATTCATCACCTTTTCTTTACCACCTAAAGCTAAATAACAAAGTAAGGCACTGCCCTTAATAAATAAACAGTATTCCTCAGTGATACTATGCTAATGCTAATCCTTGTTAATGCTAGTTGAACTTGCGAACTCTAGCTGAACTTGGTAGCTCCTGGGGGCAGAGCTTTGTGAACATGGGTGGAAATAATGGATGGAGGTGGTGCTCCAGGATTTAAAAAATTCATTGAGATGTTGAACTCACCTGCTGAACCATTAGATTCCTAATCTTGAAAAAAATCTTACCTAATGCCAGTTTAAAGAAGAAACACAAAAAATACAGTCTGGTCCATAAACATTTGGACATAACATGACAGGTTATTGTTATTTTTGCTGTGTACCACAGTACTGTATATTGCAGTTGGAATTAATTAATGAATATTTGAGGGGATTTACATATGTATTAATTTACATTAATATAATGGGGGGATTTACATACAAATCGGGTGAATGGTGTAGAAATTAAAGCACAATTTTGGTTTGTCAGTTAAACCATGCATTGCATTGCAGTTAAACCCTGTGTAATAGGTATAAAATGTTGTTTCACTTTTTTGTTTTTTTTATGTAATTAAGGCAAAGTTCGGCTCTAGGACAATATAAACATAATGAGCCCACTAGCCTGGAAAACAGTTAACAGCCAGCATGTTTATTATTATCCTTCCTCCTGATAGTGCCCTGATTTTAAATCCATAACAGAAAACCATTTGGATCCTGTTAATGCAGAAAACGTCTCTTCAACATTAGGCAGTGCATAGGCATCTTCGACTGTCTGATTGTTAATTTTTCTGTAGTCTACACAAATCCGAATGGAACCATTCTTCTTCTTCACAATGACTATTGGCGAAGCAAATGGCCTTTCTGATTCACGGATGATGTTTGCATCTCTGAGATCCTGAATGTGAAATCTAATGGCTTCATAACCAGAAGAATATATGGGTCTTACCCTTTGTTTAAAAGGGGTTGGGTCTGAGAGGTGAATTCGGTACTTAACAGCTGTGGTGTTTACGTAATCAAGATCACTCATTGCAAAAACTTCAGGAATGGAATTGAGCTTTGTTGCAATTCTGTCTTTCCATACTTCAGAGAGGGGTGAATCTGTGAAGTCAAATGTGATCATGTTACTTTGACTAGTAGAACATACAGTATTGCATGCCAACAACAGTGGTGGAGGGGTCTTTCTCCTCAACCGAGGTATGCTTCAGTGTAGGCAGAGCAGATGGAATGTAAAGCTCAGTTAAACAACAATTAGCTGGGAGTATGATTTCATGAGCTGTTTCATTCTGAAATATAATGGGAACTTTGAATGATGCTCTTCTGGTATTTGTCAGGACATAACTGCAGAGAAGCAGACCACCAAAGAGACCAGAGTGAGTGGATGGCTTTATTACAAGTGAAGAACTGGCAACCTAACATATCCATCCAGGACCATCTTTTGACCGCCTGGAATTTTGACGTTTCTCTTACCATTTTAACTTGACTTGGCCCACTTTACCATTTCTCTGTTGATGGTTTATCTGTACAATAAGTTCTGCACAAGCAGTGTGTATGGGTGTTGATCATTGAAGACAGCATGGCTGTTGCTGTTTGTGACACAGGACATAAACATGATGTCTAGGGTGTTGGTGTCGATAGGCACCTGGGTCTTGAATGTTGAATTTGTAGTTGGGAATGACAAGTTCAAACGTGGTGACAGCTTTCAGCTTTGCCAGCAATGTTCTCTGAAAAAATGTATGCTCATCTCAATGTAGCTCAAGTGTGGCACAGTCTGCCCTCAAGCTCCTTCAATTTCAGTGAGATTGTCAAGAGAGGATTGCAAAGTGTATGTAGACTAGGACACATTTGTCACCTGTGATTCTGAACCAAGAAAGCTGCAAGGGTTTCCCTCAATGACAAATTCTGTTGTGCATCTGGGACCTATTATGCTAGGGATTAACTTACCGTCATGGGCAGGAACCCTGGAATGAGATTGTCAATTCATTGTTCTTTGGTTCAATCCATTGGGACATTCTTTACTGCAATGTATGTCAGTATGTCCCATTAATAAAACCCTGTCCTATTTAACAGCACTCCATTTTTCTCTTTTCATTCATCTTGTTTAGCTTTTAGTTTTTTGTACTTTTGGTCCACAAGAGCTTTGTTAATGAAACTTTCACATGTCCTAGCTATATGGCCATCTTCCCCACATCTGAAGAAAAACCATGATTTTTGTGGTTTTCCTGTGACATATTGAGCAAGTACTTCTGCTTTTGTTGGCATGGTCTTTGGACATTCAGTTGGCTTGGACTGATGTTTTCCTTTTTTTTCAGACTGCAACACACTTGGTTCACCATAAGGAGAAATATCAGTAACAGGCTGTTTGTGAATCAATGCCTTATGCTATGAACTAAGTGCCATTGCATTCTGTCAAGTTTTGCTACCTGTCTGTCCTCCTCAGTTCTGAGCAGTAACAGTGGCTCTGCAAACTCAGGTGGTGTCCTTGTTTTGAACTCAAGCTGAAGAGTAAGTATTAGTGTATGATCCCAGGAGCCATCAGACATCAGAAAACAGAACAGGAAACCTTTTAATCAGTGCTTTGATGTCCTCCTGAAAAGATGCAAGTAAATTGGCCAATTTTTCAGGCAAATGTGGTAACACATCACAGTTAGTGGGTTAGTCAGAAGACATACAATTTCTACCAAGATGTAGACTGTCTACCTCTGAGGAGTATTCAGAAGGTGTGACATTACCCTCTCCAAACAGAGCAATTACTGGAACCACAGAAGTATCAGGCCTTGACTCAGGGGATGAGATTAGAGCATGGTATTTTTTCACCAAGTTTATATGGCAGATACGAGTTTTATTTTTGCAGTTAGGAGTACTGATTATATTATCAGTGTGGCTAAGTTTCTGCTTAACTTCATAAGGTCCAGTAAATCTAGTCTGGAGTGAAGATCCTGGCACTGGCAAAAAAGCTAAAACATGATCTCCAGCACAAAACAAATGGAGAACTATCTTAGTCATACTGCTCCTTCATGTAATCCTGCGAGGAACTTAAGGTTTTGCGAGCAGTATCCCTGAACTTAAACATTCACAAAGGGCACAAACATACTTCAAAATGGACTTTTCCTGGTGAGCTGGTGAAGGTGACAACCATTGTTCCTGTAGGACCTTTAATGGTCCTTGTATGGTGTGACCAAACACATGTTCAGATGGACTAAAACCAAGAGGCTCCTGCACAGCATCAGGAACAGCAAACAACAAAAGGGGAACACCCTCATCCCAGTCCTTCACAGTTTCCATACAATACGAGCTCAGGATGTTCTCAAATGTTCGATGGAAACGCTCAAGGGCACCTTGTGACTCAGGGAGAAAACAGTGTGACATGAAGTTAGAGCCATGGTCAGTCTGTATACATTTATTTATGCCAAACATAGTGCAGAATTTTACAAGTGCTTTAATGACTTTAAGTCTTTGACTTGAGAGCGCGCATAGGAATAGCTTCAGGAAACCGAGTGGCAGCACGCATGAGTTTTAGCAAATAACAATTGCCAGAACATATCTTGTGCAGGAGACCAACACTATCAACAATAATAGGCTGAAATGGCTCAGTCCTAATCAAAATCGGTTGTAGTGATGTAGGCGGAATAACCTGCTTTGGTTTACCAACTATCTGATATCTGTGACAAGTTTGACAATAGTGTGCCATGTCGCCCTTCCTGCCAAGTCAAACTAAATAATTTAATGCACACAAAAGTATATTTTATAAACACCTGCATGTCCAGATCAGGGATGGTCAGCTCGAAGCTTGAAACCTGGTTTCTGAGGGAATAAGGGACCACCACCTGGAATGCTTCCAGCCAACCATCAGTGGAACTTGGAGGAGACCATTTCCTCATTAACACATCATTCTCAATTAAATAAGCAATTGGATGATTCACCAACTTGGACTTTCCACAATAGACTCAAAACAGTGTGCTAAGGAGCGATCCACTTTCCAAGCAGCCCCTAAGTGGGTCTGTAATATGGGCAGCTCCACATCTGACTTAGAACTAAGACTGGTGTCACCCTTAGGTAGCACATCAGGACCAAGCTTAGGGCCTTTGTCCATCAAAGGTTCCTCTTAACACAGGAAAGACTCAGACAAATCTACCACATCATCCAACTTTCTCTGCTGTAAGAGCGTTAACACACAGGCAGGCAAGGGATACTGGGCAGCAACATCAGGACCGTTATTCACAGGATTAGATTCCAATTCAGGTAAGGAAAAGACTTTATTGCCAGCAATATCATTTCCTAGAATAAAAGAAATGCCACTGACTGGCAGAGCTGAACAAACAGCCACCTTTACAAGACCTGAGAAACCATGTTTCCAAATACACATTGTGCAGGGGCACACAAATTACAGACAGTTCAATGCCTTCGATTAATACATCACTGCCTGCATAGGAAGCTTCAGAAAAGGGTAGAACACTTTCTAAAATGAAGGACTGAGAAGAACCAGTGTCTCTCAAAACCTTAACAGGATGCTTCACCTCATCAACACATAATGACAGATGACCAGAAATCGTTTCATGCAGCGGACGTCTCTCCAGTCTCTTGTGCTGCCTTGGAAGACGCGCCACTTAGCTATGCTGAGGAGAGTGCTCCACCTCTCTGCTCAGTAGAGGACGTTGCATCTACAGCGAACTATGCTAAGGGTACCACACCTCATTGGCCCAAGGGCCTTCAGAAACAGAAAGAATTTGGTTGCCCAAGAACCCCCCTTGAAGACTTAAAGGACTATTCCTTTAGTTTTCAGTCACTTATGTTACACATACATATGTTAGTGACATAATATAAAATGTTCAAATGTAACAGCAGTCCTATGTTATAACTCTGGTGTTAAAAAAAAAGTATTGGGTGGTCAAGGTTTGGGGTTGTAGAAAATTCATAATGTCTATTTGTGGTCTTTTGCCCAAAATGTTTAAGAACCCCTAGACCAAGAGTATACAGTGAGTTGCTGGTTTATTATTTACACTTATCTTGTACCTAAACACAGTGGTTAATTCATCATATCGGTTCACTTTGTATGTACATGACTATGAACTGTTGCTCTATCCTGTCCACTGATGACACGACACTGCCACAGGAGCAGCACTGTGTACATATTATTTAGATGGTGACTAACTCTTAATACAACAGTGACACTGACATGGTAGTGTGTGTGTGTGTGTGTGTGTATGTGTGTGTGTATGTGTGTGGTTCTGGCATCAGTGGATCAGCTACAGCTGTGTAGCTGGGAGTTTAAAACATTGTTCACCTGCTGTATTGGATACATTCCTACCTTTAAAGGTAGTAAATAGTGCATGTTTTAATTAAAACCTGTACTCACATCTACCCTTTCTTAAGATTTGAACATCTTTACCTTACTCCTTTTACAGGACTGAAATAAACCCCAGACGCCTATTTACACTCTTCGGTCACTTCATTAGGAACGCCTGGTCATTCAGGCAGTTATCCAATCAGCCAGTCATGTGTCAGAAGGAGAATGCATTAAATAAATGCAGACACAGGTCAAGATCTTCAGTTAATGTTCACATCAAACATCAGAATGGGGAAAAGTGTGATCACAGTAAGTTGATGTAGCTCTTGTACTTCTTGTATCTGTAGTTAAATAATTCTGTTAGAATTTACCTGATAATCTTTGATAGATGTTCTTAAATTCTCCATGAGGCATGCAACGAGGCCATGAATGACGACATCCCGTCTTGTCTCAGTGTTGTGGCTCGGTACACAAAATGGTAACAATAGCAGTGACTGTAGTGACAACTGACTACATGTTTGCATCTTTAAATGACCCAAACATAGATCTACTGTTAGAGAAAATGTTCTCAATCATCTGAGAAAGCATCCATGAATTAGAAGAACTCATGTTCCACTAAATTATTAAATAAACTTTGATCTTTGAATAAAGAAAAGTGTTTAATGAGTGTTATGGTAATTCTTATAACACATAACCAATGCTGAGTATATACACCCCATGGGTACATACAGTACTGTGCAAAGGTTTTAAGCACCTAATTTTTTAAAGTATAAATTATGCCATAAATATTTATTTAATGACTTCGGCATTATTGAGTCAATAAAATAAAATTTAGAATCCAAACATTACTTTTCCATCAAAAGATTAAATGTTACAGGAAAATGTTTGTATGGCAGTAAAGAAAGCAACATATTACAAAACACACCACTTTTCAAACAAAAAACATAACAAAGTCTGTTTTATCCAAAAAAAAAACAGAAACAGGTATGAAAGTCAGAGTTTCCAGAAGATCTGTGGCTGCTTCTCCAAGAAGCTCAGAAAAACTTGCAGCTCATTTCCTTATAAAACTGCACAAAGTGTACATGAGACGACTGATGCATATTTAAACAGCAAAGGCTTGTTACACTTAACAGTGACTTTAATACTAATGTTTAGTTTAATACTGTTTACTGCTTTTAATGGATTTTTTATGTACAATTGTTTAATTTTTTATTATTTTTGAAGGCATCTTTGCTTTATAGCATTTCTTCTGCATGTGCCTAAGACCTTTGCACAGTGCTGTATATCCCATAAACCCTGTGTTCTTTATGCATCTGCATTATTGAATCCAGAATGGGTCGATTCTTTGTCCCTGAAAATCCTCCTTTTTTGGTTTTTAAAATCTCCAGCAGTTTTGGAGCATGAGCATCCAGTTTTGCTATAAAAGTTCGCTCCAGTTTTACTGTAGTGGTCCTTCTGATTTGCTCTCTGATCAGATCTGATAGATTTAACAAACAATTACTTTGCAACTAAACGATGTCATGCGAATACTCAGAATCTTATAGGCAAAGACTGATGATACCGTAGCTGAGATTCAGTGAAGAGGACAGGTCAGACCTGGCCTCTCCTGCTCTTCGTTCTCACCAAACAAACAGGGAGGAAGATAGTTTACTTCTAATTCTTAGGTCTTTCAATGCATTTTGCAGGAAGATTTTCACCTTTTTCACCTTTTCATTGGGTTTACCTCAGGTTCAGGGAAGTTCAGGAAGATTTCTAAAGGAACAGGACGTGTGGAACTACATCATGATCAACATAAAATACTAGCTAAATGAAATAAGCAGTAGATAAGATGAGCTTTTAATTATATAGCTAGTTTAGTTTAGTTTTTGGTTACTATTAGCCAAGAAAAGGCCAGTTTTAGCATTTTATACACTTTATTCGATTATTACAGGCTATATATTATAATTATTATATACATATAATACAATATTATTACATCAACAATAAGAATTTAATTAGATCACTTTGTCAACATGATTTTCAGTCCTAATGTAAGTTTTATCTGTTTTATCTCCATATCGCTGCATCTTTCAGTGAAGAGATGGATAACTACAGCGTTAAACCGCTGAAATCCTGGGTGAGAAGGAAGCTGGAGGATCTGCGGAGTGAGATGAACAAAGAGGTCCAACGCAAAATCACCGATCTGAGCGAGGAGTTGGCCGTGTGTGCACGACTCCAGAAAGAGCAGATCTACACGCTGCTGCAGATGCAGACACACACGAGAGAGATGGCAGTGAAGAACCTCCTGAACAATAACACCTCTGAGATGGGTGGAGATCTGCTCCGGCTGGGGGACAGGACAAAGACAGCAGAGGAGAGAAAGAAAGAAGAAGATGAGGCTCTGCTCTTGGCAGTGAGAAGGATGGAGAAAGAGGATGGACAAAGATCCGGGAGAAAGATGAACCAGGAAATGGACTCACTTACCAATGTCAGGACAGAAGAGAAAGAGATAAAGAGGGAGAAGGAAAAACAAATGGCAAAACAAAAGAAAGAAAAGGAGAAAATGAAAAGACTGAGAGAGGAAAAGATGAAAGAGAAAAAGAGAAAAGGAAGGAGGAGATGCAAAACATCAAAGAAGAAAAAAGAAAACAACTGGAAGAGGAAAAGCGGAAGGAGGATGAGCTACAGAGAGAGCTGAAAGAAAAGAGAAAAGAGGAGCGAAAGAGAGAGCTGGAGAAAAAGAGGAAAGAAAGAGCAAAAGAGAGAGTTGGAGGACGTGCTGAGGATAGAGGAGGACAGGAGAAAAAGGCTAGAAGAGGAAGAGAGGAAAGCAGAAATGCTGAAAAGAAAGGAAGAGCAAAGGAGGCAAAAGGAAGAGGAGAAGAAAAGGAGGATGATTGAGGAGAGACAGAGAAAAGAGAAGGAGTGGATGGAAATGCAAAGGATGAGGAGAGCAGAAGAGGATCAAAGGCAAAAAGAGAGAGAGGAAGGGAAGGTGAGACAGCAGATCATGGAGATGAACAAGAGAATGACAGAGAAAGATGAGAGAGAAACAGTGTATGAAAGGATGAACAGAATGTGGAAGGAACACTGTAGGTGACTCGGGCAAAGTGACATCTCTAAGTCTGAGGACAGCAGCATGTCATCAACGGAAGCTGAGCACCTGTACCTCAGCAAAGAACCCAAAGCTGAGGAACAGAGAACTCCTGAAGCCTCTGAAGTGCTGATGGATGAGAGGAAGGAGGAAGAGGATGAGAAAAGGCAGAAGGACAGCAGTAAGGAGAATAGTGATGTAGACATGAACAGTGATGCAGACCAGTGGGAGACAGAGGAGGAAGAGAACAATAGTGTTCCTGCACTTCAGCAAAGTACCCGAAAATGTCCTCCTGAAACATCTAAAGTGCATGAAGAAAAGACCAACATGCCCGAGTCTGAGAAGACAAGTGAGGAGAAGAACAAAAAGCCCAAGTCAGGCTTTGGATGGATGATGAAATTCATGAAAAAGACCTATCAGAAGGTCGTGAACCACAGCGTCCAAAATGGGAAGAACAACTTTGAAGAGTTGCGGAGGCAGTGCATGAAGAAGCCACGTGAAGAAACGGTCCAGGCCGTGAACATGCTTCACTGCAAACCAGCTCAGAAGCTGTTTCATGGGAACGCTAAACTTCTCCAATCACCTGAAGGGAGCGTTCCTGCCTTTTCCAAGACCAAGCCATGGCCTCAGACCTGGAGGTGTTCACTTTCATCCACACTCAGCTGTGAAACGTTCCAGTGCGTCTTAGACGTATGCTGTGGATGAGGCCGAGTGTTAATACCGTTCACACCTGGTATTAACATCTGTCTCGAGTCATCCGATCTCAAGTGGACAGCTGTGATGAGATGTGATGTGGTCATATGCATCCCAGACCACCTCCTCACGTGGATCGGATCACAAAGCATCTTCCAGCTCACACCTGTAGCACGGACCACTTTACGATCAGATCACCCAGGACGCAGGTTAATGCCAGGAGTGAACGGGGAGCAACATCACCTGAAAACTACTACTCATGAAAGAAAAAGATGAGAGAGAAAAAGTGGATGAAAGGATAAATAGAAAAATGACATCTCTACATCTGAAAACAGCAGCATGTCATCGATAGAGAGTTCAATGAAAAAGAACCCAAAGCTGAGGAACAGAGTTCTCCTGAAACCGCTGAAGTGCTGATGGATGAGAGGAAGGAGGAAGAGGAGGAAGAGGAGGAAGAGAAGGAAGAGGAGGAAGAGGAGGAAGAGAAGGAAGAGGAAGAAGAGGAGGAAGAGGAGGAAGAGAAGGAAGAGGAGGAAGAGAAGGAAGAGGAAGAAGAGGAGGAAGAGAAGGAAGAGGAAGAAGAGGAGGAAG
Organism: Pangasius mekongensis; assembly: GCA_033441845.1. Classification (NCBI taxonomy): domain Eukaryota; kingdom Metazoa; phylum Chordata; class Actinopteri; order Siluriformes; family Pangasiidae; genus Pangasius; species Pangasius mekongensis. Next base: position 24,199,945 of record JAKKZJ010000012.1, on the reverse strand, counting down.
AGGAGGAAGAGAAGGAAGAGGAAGAAGAGGAGGAAGAGGAGGAAGAGGAGGAAGAGAAGGAAGAGGAAGAAGAGGAGGAAGAGGAGGAAGAGGAAGAAGAGGAGGAAGAGGAGGAAGAGGAAGAAGAGGAGGAAGAGGAGGAAGAGAAGGAAGAGAAGGAAGAGGAAGAAGAGGAGGAAGAGAAGGAAGAGGAGGAAGAGGAGGAAGAGAAGGAAGAGGAGGAAGAGGAGGAAGAGAAGGAAGAGGAAGAAGAGGAGGAAGAGGAGGAAGAGAAGGAAGAGGAGGAAGAGAAGGAAGAGGAAGAAGAGGAGGAAGAGAAGGAAGAGGAAGAAGAGGAGGAAGA
>JAKKZJ010000012.1:24074671-24088373 GCA_033441845.1 Pangasius mekongensis | reverse complement strand
AGTACCTCTGAACCATGGAAACTGTGATGTTTAGTTGCCATGGTAACTAAGTGCTAATAAACACAAATAGCAAGTTGAATCTGAACTTTTCCCCTCCTCTGAGGTTATTAATCGTGATGATACATCGGTTTACCCGACTGTGTGTTCAATGCTTAGCGCTAAACCTCTGGACTGTTGTTCTGCTCAGTTCCATGTATTTTTATTCAGATATTAAATCACTTATAAGCGTTTAAACTGCTATCGGAGGTTTTTGAGATGTTGCTCCTCCACAGTGACTCCTTTCAGAAACACGCCTCTGTCTCTGATAAATTACAGGCTGACTCAAACTAAATTACACACTGCACCGCGCGGAGACAATCACGGCCTGTGTTTACCGCTCACTGTCCGCTACAGGCTTCTCTTCATCCACTTCCTGTTTACAAAACACTGAAGAAGCGGTCAGAACTCCCAGAATGCATCAGTCAGCACCACCACAGTGTCCTGTGCAACTAAGTTGAAACAAAGTGAAACAAAGTTAGTTCCTGTTCTCGCTTACGTTATAGCAGCTATAAACACTCGTTCCCTCACCTGCCTCTCTTTATTCTCTCTCATCAAGTTAATAAGACAAAAAAAAAATGCAGCTTGTCATTTCACTGAGAAACCGCAAAGAAGCGTAAACTCCTCTGTCCTGAAGATTAAAGTTACAGCTTCACCTCTAACTGTTACAAAGCGCTGACACTGGAGACTCCTTCCATAAATGTTACATAAATAAATGTCTTCTTACTTTAAGAAAACTTCACCACATCTGTTCACTGTAGAAACGATAACGTATTAGAACGAGCGCATTATAAAGCTGTGATAGAAAATTAATCAACACCTTCTGACCAATCACAGTCCAGAATTCAGCAGCACTGTTGTATTGTTATGAATAAATATCTAAAAGGACAGATAAACAGCCTATAATCAAAGGATGGTCATTAATCAGCAATTTAATGAGTCAAAAATATAACTGTATCCAAGTGTTGATGATAGAGTGAGTTCAAAATAAAAATGATTTAAATTATTTCCAAAGGTCTCAAAGTCAACAAAATAAACAACTTTAATTAAAAATAACATTCATTCATCATTTACTGTTTCTTTTTATTTTAACTTCTTACTTTCTTAAATGTATTTTAATGATTTAATAGTTTATCTATTGTTTATGTTGCTCAAGCAACATTTCCTAACCTCGTCACTGCGTATATGCTAATCAGAGGCTCCAAACCTTTCCAGACGTTAGATTGGACGAGGATATGAGACAGATCAAAAGAGTCGAACACATTGTCTTTCGTTCAGAGAGATTAGATTGTTTAATGACTTCTGTCTTTTTGGGGATTCCACATATTGTGAGTGGATGGATTGATCGATGGATGGATGGACGGACAGATAGACAGGTGGATGGTCAGATGGATGGATGAAGAAATGGATAGATGGACATGATGGATGGATGGATGGACAGACCTACATATGGGTCGATAGATGAACAAATGGATGGAAAGACACATAGAGATGGAGAGAAGAGATGGATGGATGGATGGATGAATGAATGGACAGATGGACAGACGGATGAATGTATGAACAAATGGATGGATGGGTGGTTGGATGGATGGATGGACATATTCCAGGACATACAGATGGATGGACAAATGGATATGAATGGATGGATGGATGGATCACCGAATGGATGGACAGACAGACAGATGGATGGTTGGATGGACAAATGGATGTAAGGACTGATGGAAGGATGGGTGGATGAACAGATACTTCATGTGATTGACAGATCGATTGATTGACAGATTGAGGTAAAAAGCAGTGTTTCTCATTTTACCAGGCCCTCTCCTGCTCCTCACCTGCTAAACCCTCCTGGAGCGAGTGTGAGGAATGGTGAAGTGTACATGCGTGAGGATCTCATGGTGTGAAGATCCAGAGTGTATAGATCATGTTCATGTGCAGCTTCAAAGCCCGTGGAGTTAGCGTGTGGAATGTCGTGTGTGTTCGAGCTTAAACATGGCTCATGTTTACTTTATTACTCACAGACTCTCAGGAGGTTCAGGTCTGATTCGTTTATGTTCCTGATCTCACGTTTTCTTATACACAGAGACAGAAAGATCTGGAAACAACTGGCTGTTAAAACACTTTAGACTTTTATTAGCTGTGAAAAACCAAGATGGATAAAAACAGTAGCAGATCAGGTGAGTTCCTCAGGTTCCAGAGAGAAATGGATGAAAAATACCTTTACTGTCATTGTACAAGTACAGTGAGGATTAGTATGCAGTTCCCTATAGATAGGTAAATAGAGAGATGGTGGATGGATAGATAGATAGATAGATAGATAGATAGATAGATAGATAGATAGAACTACAAAAAAGAAGGTCGCAATCAGACAGCAAAAAAAATTATAGAGATAAATAGAATATGTTTAAGATAAACTATTTGTGTAGTATCTGTTAAACTGAGTATCAATAGAAACAACCACTTTGTAGGAAAGTTCTAGACTTCTTTAATCATCTTCTGGTTCTCACCAAACTGTGCAGGACTGGAGTAGGACACCTCTGATCTAAATCAACAGGAGCACTAACTCATCTTTCTTCCATCTGTAATGAGGAATACCGTGTTCTTGTGGAGTTCCAGCCAGGGATGGTTTCAGCATCACTGGGATTCAGAAAGCTGGTGGCCATCAAAACCATTTATACTTTTGATATACATTAGTTTATCTATCACTGTGTCAACTTGAATTTCTCCTACGGGGGATCAATAAAGGTACATCTTAGTGCAGAGAAGCTGGGATTGGTGATTAGGGACAGATGCTCCACATCTCCTGGAGTAATTCAGGAAGAAAAAGTCATATATTGTAGACATGATGACTCTCGTAGACTCTTGGTCATGGATGGTTGTTGGAGCGCTGATCACTGAGCTCAGGTTCCAGAAATACCGCGTGACCTTCTTAGTGATAAACGTCTTAGTGAACTTTGACTAGCTTGATAAAATGTTGTGTTATTGCTGGTTTGGTAGACCAAGTTAGATCTTCCCATCTAAATCTATGGAACATTTACTCCACAACACGTGGAGGTCTATTTATTCGTGTTCTGTTGTTCCACTGAGACACATGATGTTGTTGAAGAACTAATGGAGGTAGATGGATGAGGAAATTTGTCCATTTTTATTGCTGAAACCCTAAGCTAGACTAAAATAGCACTTGTGGCTTGTCTGAATGTGACTTGCAATAACAATAAAACAAAACAGGAAATTGAGTTTCTTCCTCCACGACATGTATAAACTTAGCAAAGTGTGCTCTTGCAGATTCCCAGCCATGGACGTCTGTATCATCACTGAAAACTGAACTTCTTAGTCTTTGCCTTCAGTGAGCTTCAGATCTTTAACACACACTTGGCGCACTTGGTTCATGAGGATCTGAGTTTTGCTGAGTTGTACCTCCTGGAATTTTGCCTTTGTCCACAGTGATATGCGCCATATCCAAGGTCACTGAGGTCTCACTCTGCATTCTGTCAGCTCGAAGAGTAACAATTTTATCTCAAAGGCCTTGTTCCAGATCTGCTCCTTTCCCAATTTTCCACTGGTCCAAACCTCAAAGCGACAGTAGCAGCTGACTCTGTTTTTTTCGGCATTTGGAGGATTTAGCTGTGTTTAGCGAGTAGCAGGAGGTGAAACCACATCCATTTTTGTCTGAATCACCAAAAATACATGTGTGACATTCCTGCCAAGGCCTGTGGATACATTTTCTGGAATTTTTATGAGCTTAAATGATAGTGTGGTGGTGTTTTGAACAAAAGTGAAGGGTGTAGTTCCACCACACCTGATATTGGAGGATGTATAAGCGATGTCATCATAAAATATATGATTACGTCAAAGAATGTTGTGGAAATAGGTGATATTTTAGCAGATGTACCGGTACAAAGCCACTTATCTTTAAACACAATAACTGTTATTACACTGTTTTCAGGTGTAACTCTTTATTTTTATAAATTCATTGAGCTGAAAGTTAGTCTCACGAAGCAGTAAATATAATGTGATGTAAAAACATAAGATTTAAGCCCTCTTTAGCCCTAAAATACTCTGTATGGGGCTTTTATAGTAAGATACAGAGGTGGTGTGATGAAGCAGAATTACTGGTACGACCAGTTGATTATTTTCCTATAAAAGCATGTCCTGAAGTGCTGCCCAATACAAAAAAATAGAAATCATATGAAGCAACTATGCATCCACCAAAACTGAGTGACCAAGTAAAGAGGGGATTAGTCAGAGAAGAAAACAGTAGGTCGAGAGTAATGCTCAACATGATGCTACCACCACCATGCTTCACCATGTGGGGATGGTGTTTTCAGGGTGATGAATTGTCTTGGTGTTCCAAACTTACTGCTTTGTGGTGAGGCAAAAAATTTCGACTTTGGTCTCATCAGAACATATTTACAGAATCTCTGAACATGATTTCATACAGCTCAGTAGTCTTCCATGAAGTCCAGCTTTGTGGCCTGTACAGGCTGTGTCCTGTGAACAGCTTCATCCATCTGAGCTGTGGATCTTTCCAGGTCCTTCAGAGTTACCCTTGTCTCTTGGCTGTTCCTCTGACTAATCCCCTCTTTACCTGCTCACTGACTTTTGGTAGACGGTCTCTTCTATGCCCAGTCACGGTTGTTTTTTAAATAATGGATTTAATGTTGCTCTGCGGAATGTTCAAAGTTAGCCAAACCCTGATACTTTTCCAGAACTTTGTCCTCGACTTGCTTTGCTCGCTCCTTGGTCTTCATGATACTATTTGTTTAGCTACATTCTCTAGCAAACTCTGGGAGCTTCCAGAAACAGATTTATTTATCCTGAGATCTCTGACACTTTAATTACACTCAGTTCGACTCCATTCAACTAATTATGTTTCTTATGGTGACTGGTTGCTCCAAACCCAGTTTAGGGGTTTCACAGTGATGGGGGTCAAGACTTATGCATTCACAACTTTTATGATTTTTATTTGTAAATAATTTTGAAAACTATATTGATTTTGTTCCCTGAAGTTCAGTATTATAGGCTGTTTTGTTTAGATTTATTACCTAAAAATCCGAATGAAGTACCCTTCAGTTCCAGGTTGTAACACCACACAATGTGGAAAAGTTCAAGGGGGTGAATACTTATGCATGACACTGCATATTCATGAACTACATTCACAGAAATCTTATCTGCACCATGTGGAAGAGATTTAATTAAAATGTATGGAGACCACTTTGCCTATTTTAAAAATAATCTCTGATTTGTGAGAATAGACAGGAAGTAGTATTAGTATGATGTATAATTAGTGTATATCGGAGTGTGTAAGTAATGCATCATTGTGTTTTTTTTTTCCAGGCTGGACTAATTCGCACGGATAGCGGCGAGTTCTTCATCGAGCCACTGCAGAAAGGTCAGCAGGAGTCAGAGGTCCAAGGCCGAGTTCATGTGGTGTATCCCAGATCAGCGGTTAAACAGCAAAATCAGAAAGATCTGCATAACGAAGGTGAGGAAACAGAGAACACGGAGTGATGGAACGGCATTTAGGGGCTGGAATTCTGATAATTATGACACAAGTTTGTTAGTGTCAGGTGTAAAAGATTTCACAAGTGACTGCTGGTTTATGCATGATGCATGATCTCAAGGTTTCTTCCTCATATCGTCTCAGGGAGCTTTTCCTTGCCACCGTCGCCTCTGACTCGCTCATTATGGATAAATTCACATATTTACAATATATATTTTTTAATCCATTTATTTCTGTAAAGCTGCTTTGTGACAATGTCCATCGTTAAAAGCGCTATACAAATAAAATTGAATTGAATGATGCTAAACTGGTGGCTATAAAATTCCTTTATTTGTTAGCTGCATTAAACTTTTAACTTTTGGCTAAAGGGGGATGTGCATTTTATTACTGTTCTTTTAATACAAAGGGAACATTTTTCTTCCCTTTTGTTATTTTAAAAAAAGCACTTCATGGCACTGTATATTTGTAATTTAAATATAAAACTATTTTAAATATCTAAATTAGAAATATTTGAAATTACAGGGTTTAAATCATAAAAATTGGGGCTTCTGATTCTTCACTGATTTATGGAGTATTTTAAACTGACAGTAAATCAGTTTTGTATTTTTTAGTGTCAATTTATGTCAATTATTTTGGTCAAAGCTAATGTTTATACGGTGTAGTGGCGTTTTCTTTTGGGTACCTCAATTTAATCATATTTATTTTCCAACATGCAAAACATTTGTGAAGACAGAATGCACAAAAATGTCCCAATGCTAGTGTTATATATGATAGACTAAGATAAATTGTATATATAATACTAAGATTAATATAAACTAATCCGGGAAGGGAAATTCACATATTCCATGGCAGCAGCATGTAAGTACCTTCAGAGATAAAGTACAAAATACTGTCAGCAGTCAAACGCCCACCATCTCTGGTTGTACTGAGGTACTGAAGATGCTGGGGACACTGAGAACTCTGGGGATGCTGAGGGTATTGAGGGTGCTGAGGATGCTGGGGACACTGAAGACTCTGGGGATGCTGAGGGTATTGAGGGTGCTGAGGATGCTGGGGACACTGAAGACTCTGGGGATGCTGAGGGTATTGAGGGTGCTGAGGATGCTGGAATTGCTGAGGACATTGAGGATGCTGAAGATTCTGGGGATGCTGGGGACTCTGGGGTTGTTGGGATGCTGGGAACTCCAGGGGTGCTTGGGATGCAGGGGTTGCTGGGGGTTATGAGACTTTGAGGACACTGAGGATGCTAGAGACACTGGGGGTATGGTGGGGATGATGAGGGTGCTGGGGATGCTGGGGGTGCTGAGGATGCCGAGGATGCCGGGGATGCTGAGGGTGCTGGGGATGATGAGGGTACTGGGGATGCTGGGGATGCTGGGGAAGATGAGGGTGCTGGGGATGGTGAGGGTGTTGAGGATGCTGGGGATGATGAGGGTACTGGGGATACTGAGGGTGCTAAGGATGCTGAGGATGCTGGGGATGATGAGGGTGCTGGGGATGGTGAGGGTGCTGGGAATGATGAGGATGCTGGGGATGATGAGGATGCTGGGGATGCTGAGGGTGTTGAGGATGCTGGGGATGATGAGGGTGTTGAGGATGATGAGGATGCTCTGGATGGTGTGGGTGCTGAGGGTGCTGGGGATAGTGGGGGTACCGAGGGTGCTGAGGATTCTGAGAATTCTGGGGATACTGGGGGTACTGGGAATGCTGGGTGAGGAGAAATACAAGTTTTTCTTTTTTGGCTTGTCATCATCATTACTGTTGCCAGCACTTTTCAGTACACAGTTGTACAAACACCACTTTTGCTTAACATCTTGCAGCAGTAATAGAAACAATAATTACATGTGGTAGTATCACATGATGCTTGCTGCAGTGTACTGCAATAATAAATGGATTAATGTAATGTTCCTTTATTAGCTGCAGGTCAGTTGGTTCAAATTTTATGAAAAAGTCCAAACAGCTGTTTTTAGTAAGTGTTTTGAAAGGAATACTGCAGTCTGCTCTTTATTTATTGTGTGTTTGAGTTTTCTTTTTTTCTGTTTCCTGATGAATGATCTTAATGTTTCACTCGTTTGGGTGACTCTGTGAAGTGACAACTTTATTAATTTTAAAACTTCCATTTAATGATGCAAACTCTTTAAATAGGCAGTGATGTAGTGCAGAGACATAAACAACTATTTGCTGCCATATTTTCAGTATTAATCTTCGCTGTCTCATAAAGACTGTGAGGGTGAAGCAAGGATTACTCTGTAGAACTGTTCTCTTTAAATCCAAACATAAAGCATGATGGGAAACATTTTCTTCTAAAAAAAATTAGAGTCTGTGTTTGGAAGAAAGCGAAAGAACTAAACAAAGCCCTATTTATTATGGAAGTAAAAGACAAGGTTAAAACCATTTATGACTTATTCCTTGTGTAATTAAAATGTTTGGATGGCATGATGGTGCAGTGGGTAGCATTGTTGCTTCACAGCTTTAGGGTCTCTGGGTTTATCCTGAGCTCATGTAACTGTCTGTGTGGAGTTTCAAATGTTCTTCGTGCGTCTGTGTGGGTTTCCTCCGGGTTTGCTGGTTTTCCTCCGCTTCCCAAAAACATGCAGGTAGGTGGATTGGTGACGCTAAATTACCTCTAGACCTGAATGAGTGTCTATTCCAGGTGTACTCCTGCCTTCTCTCCCTTGTTACTGGGATAGACTCTGGATCCACCATGTCTCTGACCAGGATACAGCAATTAGCGAAGATGAATGAATTAACGAATTAATGTTTTGCATTTTTTTGGCTTGTTTTTTGTTGGTTTCCTTGGTGTGGGATTTGATATGTTTGGTAGGCTGGTATGGGTTGGTTTTGGTTTGTTTGATTTTTGCATAGTTGTGAGTTGGTTTTTCTTGTATTGGTAAGGTTGATCTGGCTTTTGGTCATTTGGTTTGGTTTTGTTGGTTTGGTTGGTTGATTGAGTTAAGCTCATTTGGGTTTAACAGGTCTGACATTGTTTGATTTGGTTGTGACTTGGCTGGTTTCTTTGGTCTGGGTTTGGTTTGGTTTTGTTGGGATGACTTCTGTCACGTTTGAGCAGACATGGTGGGTTTGGTCTTGTTTACTAAAAAGCGCTTTCACAGAAAGAGGCAATTTGACTGACATAACAGATGATGAACCACAGAACCTCTTCTTTATACTCCAGTAACTGATTTATACAACTAGCTCTTGGACAGTGCAAAGAGCCAGACCTACAATATCCTGAGAAGTGTACAAGAGATCTCAGATCTCAGATGTTGCCTGTGGCAGAATATCTGAACCTGAGACTAGGTCTAGTTTGGCTGTGCTGGTTTGGTTGGATTGGGTTTGGTTTTTGCTGGGTTTTGGTTTTTAATTTAGGTTGGTTGGTTGGTTGGTTTAAAATATCTGTTTGCCCTTATTTTTCAGTTATGTATTTCTGAATATTTTTTATTTCCTGCTGGCATTTTTTTTTTCATTTAGAAGTTTTGGACAACTTGAAAATCTTTTAAAACTTGTTTTTGTTTTTATTGCAGTACCAGATTTTGGGATAGCGGAGCTCCCAAACGCTCTGGATCTAGTGGAGCAGAAGCTTTCTGAATCGGATCGTAAACGCAGACATGCTAAAAAAGATGACTACAGCATTGAGGTTCTCCTGGCTGTAGATGATTCTGTGGTGCGCTTTCACGGCAAAGAACATGTGCAGAACTATGTCCTCACACTCATGAACATAGTAAGTAGCCTTTCTACTGTTTTCAGGGTGAAAAAATACACACCTCAGATTCTGTTGATATGGACATTGGCTTAATCATGATAAGCATCCATGATTTACAAAAGATGTCAAGGGTATTTTTAAGTCGTGAATGATTGTGTATTTCCATCATCTGATGTTCTGTTGACTATAAAGCAGCACAGACTGTTTTGTTGTGGAGATTGTTTTGGACAACTTGCTCAGCTGGTCTACACTGACATCATAGATACTATTTCAGAACGTGTGTATGTTTGGATCCCAAGTGTGAGTGCACAAAAAACCCTGCCTCGTCCCAATGCCAGTGGTTTTGTTGAGTTTTTACAAAGTGGCCAAACATTTGTAAATGTCTTAAAATCTGTTAATTTATGGTTCCAGCAGTTCCTGCCACCTTAATCCTCTTACGAGAGAAAATCCTTCTTAAGTCAGATTTTACTTGTTTCAGTCTGTAACAGTTACTGATTAGTGCAATACAGTGGACTGATCCGACTCTGAGTGACACATACTGACCCAACATACACTACACCCTACACCCTTGGCCTTGAACCCTGCCAACCACATTTTACCCCTACTCTCTACTTCATACGCACTGCTTCCCATGAATTACCCCCAAATCATATAAAATACACCTTACCATTTTTCCTGTACCCTATATCCCACCCTCTACACCTTACATTCAAACACCTATCTGCTACTATCCTCCTCATAACTCTCTTCTCTTCCACCTTAGACCCTATAATCTGCACCTAATACCCCATAACCCACCCTTTACATCTTATATCCTATAACTTGCCCCCTGTAATGTATACTGTAACCCACCCTCTGTAGCTTACACCCTCTCCCTATACCATGTAACCCACCTCCTACACCTTACATCCTACCCCATACACTGTAACCTACCTTCTACACCTTACATCCAAACCTCTATATGCTATAACCCACCTTCTACACCTTACATCCTACCCCATACCCTGTAGCCCACCTTCTACATTCAAACCCCTATACGCTATAACTCACCTTCTACACCTTACATCCTACCCCATACCCTGTAACCCACCTTCTACACCTAACATTCAAAGCAGTATACGCTATAACTCACCTTCTACACCTAACATTCAAACTCCTATATGCTATAACCCACCTTCTACACCTTGCAGCTGAAACCCTATCCATTACCCTTCTCTCCATAACCCACTCTTTACACCTTACGCCTTATAACCTACCATCTGTACTCTATAATCCACCCTTTACAACTTACATCTGAACCCTGTCCATTCTCCTTATCGCATATGTTCTATGCCTTACAGCTTATAACCTACGCCCATGCCCTATAACCCACCATCTGCACCTTAAATATCCTTGGCCTTATACCCTAAACCTGTGCACCACATCATACCCCCAACTGTTTATACAGTATATCCAATGCCTTAAATCCTACACCTTACACTGTTTAACCTACTGTCTTTTTCTTTCACCCTATCAATTACCCCAAACCCTGTAAACTACACCTTACACTTTTCTCCTATACTCTAATCCCTATTCCGTTTACCGCACCCTCTACACCTTGCATCCAAATGGAATATACCCCACATAGCCAGCATGGTGGCCAGTATTCCTGGACAAATTGTCTATAAATCATACACACACACACACACACACACTATTTGCTGGTGCATTTAGACTTCTGTATACAAATGCAATAGTATGGAGTCGGTTCTGAGTGCTTTACAGAGAACTTGTTTTTATTTCCTCACTTATCAAACACTAACCCAGACTTTTGGACTCTGCTGTAAATGAGGACATAAACTCTGTCCTGTCATGTTTACTTAAGAGAACACACAAACATAAACACACAGATATACTGCTGGGAGAGTGGAGAAGTAGGTATTGGTGTTGATGGACTCACCTGGTGGATGATGTGGTGATGAAACTCCTCAGGTTAGATGATGAGCCTGATTTAGTGTAAATCCCTCAACAGCACTTCACTGTCAGCATCGCTGATCCATTTTCCTCCATGCGTCTGAGCCTCTGAGGAATAACAGCTACCGAGGGACGATTTCCAACATCTCATATAAACATCACACCCTACTGTGATCAGAGAGAGGACATCTTCAGGTTAGAGAGAGACATTAGTAGGACTGGACATGGCAGTAAGACGGGGAACCGTGTGAAGCTTGTTCGTAGCGAGGCTTCTCATCTAGGATGCCCTTCTGTCTTGCACCCAATGGCTTTGGATCCACTGTAGCCCTGAAATAGATACGTGGTTACGGACAATGAAAGAGTTAAATATTTCTACATTTAGTACAGTCTCTCAGTGTTGATATATTTATTATTGTGATTATGGTGACATCTGAAAACCCTGTGCAGTGTATCGTGTACAAAAGAATCCATGATCGTGTAAACTGGTAGCTGGCTGTCGCTGTTTTGTGTCCTGGTGTTGTTTTGAACTGTTTAAAAACAACATTTTTTGTACTGTTTCATGACGTGTCCTTCCTTGAGTGTGTATTAGAGCAAAAACTGGGGTCTCTTTTAGATCCCAAAACATTTCACTCAATCCACAGCTGCATTCTGTCACAGATTTATCTAACGTCCTGCCTATTTTTTTCAGGTCATTAGAGACCAAATCAGCTCCAATTTCTGTCCTTTTTTCACACGTCTTAAGTAGCCATTTATATAATCAGTCTCGTCTTTCTCTCTACGCCATGTCTCTTTCCAGCTGTACTAAAATCTGGTGCTTTTTGCTGACTCCAGACTGTCACGCTTTTACACAGTGTGCATATATTTGTTCTCAATTCTCAGCTCTGGCAGTTTGACACAAAGCAGCTCAGGAACTAAACCCATCGGCTTTCTCTCTCTCTCTCTCTCTCTCTCTCTCTCTCTCTCTCTCTCTCTCTCTCTCTGTCTGTCTCTCCTGCTCTCCCACCCAACTTCCTGTCTCTGGTCTGGTGGAATGACAGCAGCTGCCAGTGTGTGTTTTCTGAGAGTGTCATATTCTGTACTGACAAGCCAAAAAGTATAAATCTGAAAATCTTTGACAAAAAGAAGTTGTAAAACACTACCATTCTTATCAAACTCTATAATTCTCAATCAAACCAACATTCCCCATTAAACACCTGTCAGGTTCTCTAAGGATTTCCTGCATCTTAGAGAACCGTGTAAAAGTGTATGTCTGAGAGCTTAAGAGAACTGATGCAGCTTTAAAGACAAATAAATACTGATCTGGTTTAGTTTAATACTGATTACTGATATTATGTTTAAGTCTTTTCTTCACAAAATTGTGAAGTACGTCTGCACAGTACTGTATATGTACAGTATATACTGTATATTGTTGATTAGTGTAGTATTTGTGTATAAATAATAATGTGGATTTGCTGCCATGAATCTTAATCTGTCTGGGTAAAAGGATTTCTGACCCGTTTGTATCTGAGAGCAGTTTGATGAGATCACGCTTTCTTTCTCGCTGTGTCTCAGGTAGATGAAATATACCATGATGAATCTTTGGGTACCAGCATCAACATTGTTATCGTCCGTATGATTATGGTGGGATACCGTCAGGTAAGATACACACCACGGTACAATAATTCTTAATCAGCAGGACTCCATCTCTCTTCGGAGTCCTAAAGCGGGTCGTATTCAGAGCCGTATTCAGAGAAGTCTAAAAGTTACATTAATATTTACATGAGGAAAGTTTCTGGTATTCAGAACGGGGTTACGCAGCTGCTTCAGTGGATTTTCCGAGCTCCACATTCAGATTATTAAAATCACCTGCGTGTAGTTCATACCTCCGCAGTTGCCAGAGTGTGTGAGACGGAGTTTTTGATAGCGTCTAGACCATTGCCTTTAAACACAAATACTTGCCTTTAAACCTGAAAAAAGATCAGGCATAGAAAATATGGACACAGAGACAGAAGAAGGAAATAGCGTTTTTTTTCCCCCTTTGCTATCAAATGCAGTATGTTGTAACATAATTCCACCAAAAAAGACTAATATGATATGTGAATGAGAAGATGGCAAGTGCTGAAATCAGTCTAACAGGAGTCTCGTATATATCTCCAATAAATTATTACATGAATAGTGCTAGTTTTATTTCTCACATTAATCACTGGATATAATTTAACAGAATGGCTTCCACACTCATTATTCAGCAGCACATACTGTAGAATAGCACTTGATCCAGCACATCTTTATTAATATTTACAGTTATATACAGTTAATAATGAAGTTAATAAGATACTAAATCGAGGTAATGAAGTTGTAAAGTGTGTGCAGGATGTCGGAGATTTTAACGCAGTGCTCTCTCCTGTGTAGAAAATGTGCTCATTTTAAGTTCATTTATAATTTTATCCATGAAGAATTTACTCTTTGTCCTCCATTTCATGGGCTTTAATGGGATGATATTATTAGTTCATTATTATTATTATTATTATATT
>JAKKZJ010000012.1:24067187-24069687 GCA_033441845.1 Pangasius mekongensis | reverse complement strand
GAAGACGGATTTTCATCAGCGTTCGTTGTGGCGCACGAAACCGGCCATGTGTGAGTCTCTGCTTTACTTCTGTGATTATTTATTGGCTGGAGCTCCAGTGCTACATCACTGCTGTCACAACCGCAAACACGGGTTTATATCAATGCACTCGTTCTAATACGCTGTCGTTTCTATAGCAACAGCTCGGTCTCAGGCACGTGTACAGCGGAGGCTCCACTGATAATAAACGGATTAAAAAAACGTTTTCTGTAGGAGAAATGTGTTTATGTAACACTGATGGAAGGAGTCTCCAGTGTCAGCGCTCTGTAACAGTCAGAGGTGAAGCTGTAACTTTACGTTTTGCGACGTCTTCAGGACAGAGGATTTTACGCTTCATTGCGGTTTCCACGGTAACATGCGGAGCAAGCTGCGATTTTTTTTTTTTAACTTCAAGAGAGAATAAAGAGAGGCTGGTGAGGGAACGAGTGCTTATAGCTGCTATAGCGTAAGTGACAACAGGAACTGACTTGATTCACTGATGTTCCACAACTTTAAATGTAACTATAAATGGATAAAAAGTATGACGTGTCGTTATGACATTAAAATAATCGACTTTGGAGTGGAAACAATAACTCTGCTTCATCACACCACCCAGTCGTTGATTATTTTACTGCAGCCGCATGCCTTTGTATGGATAAGTGTTTTATTCCCCTTATACTGCAGCGCTGGTGTGAGTTCTGATGTTATACTCGCTGAGGTTCCATCTAACACCCTGAAGGGTTTCTCTCTGATTCCAAGTAGAACCCTATATGGAGCCAGAACCATTAACCATCTAAAGATCCCTAAAGGAACCACTCTGTGTGTGTGTGTGTGTGTGTGTGTGTGTGTGTGTGTTAGGTTGGGTATGGAACATGATGGTCAGGGGAACCGGTGTGGAGATGAGACCACTATGGGCAGCATCATGGCTCCTCTGGTTCAGGCGGCGTTTCACCGGTACCACTGGTCCCGCTGCAGCAAACAGGAACTCAACCGCTACTTACAGTAAGAGTCTGATCTCACTTCCTGTCCAAGAGTCTGATCTCACTTACTATCTCGCCTATGTATTGCCTATACACATCAGTCTAATCTCTCTGCCTATCAGTCTAATGTTTCTTCCAGCAAGTCTGATCTCACTTCTTGTTGATGAGTCTGATCTCACTTACTGTCTCATGTATCTTCTGCCTATAGACATCTTTCTAATCTCTCTGTCTAGGAGTCTGATGTTTTTTTTCCAGCAAGTGTGATGTCACTTCCTGCCCATGAGTCTAATCTCACTTCCAGTCTATCAGTTTGATCTCATCTACTGTTGATCAGTCTAATCTCTTTCCATCTTCTATCAGCATGAGGTCTCTGTGTTTCTTAGTCTACTTTCTATTTCTTTCTATCAGTCTAATGTTTCTTCCTACAAGTCTGATCTCACTTCCTGTTGATGAATCTGATCTCACATCCTACCCATGAGTTTGAACTCGCTTCCTTTCTGATCTCAATTTCTATCATTTTCTGTCTATCGGTCTAATGTTTCGTTCCACAAGCCTAATCCGACTTCCTGTCCATGAGTCTGATCTCATTTCCAGTTAGTCTGAACTCACGTCCTGTCATTGTATCTGATCTCTCTTCCTATCCAACCTCATGTTTTATCTAACAGCATGTTAACTCTCTTAATCTCTTAGTCTCTCTTTCTGTCAGTGTTTCTTTCTGCAAGTCTGATCTCACTTCCTGTCCACAAGTCTAATCTTACTTCCTGTTCATGAGTCTTGTCTCACTTCTTGACCACAAATCCATCAGTCTCTTTCCATCTCTTATTCTGATCTCACTGCTGATCTGACCCCCCTTCTAATCCATCAGTCTGATCTCTTTGAATCATTTAATTTCATCACATGACCTCCTTCAGTTCGATTATTTCACACATCTCTCAGATCTCACTTCCTGCCTTTTAGTCTGATCTATCTTTCTGTCTGTCCGTCTAATCTCTGCTCAATACCTAATGGGATCTGTTCTCATCCCCCAGTCTGATCTCTTTTCTTTCTTAATCTGACAGATTAAAAAAAGTAATCTATAAGAAAAGGCCTTTAATGTGTTAATATAACATGCAGCTGTATTTCAGGTCACTTACAATAAACTGCGATAATAAATAATAAAAAGTAAGAACACAGTAGTGAGACGATGGAGGATAATTTTGTATTAAATAATCATCGGTATATAAAAGCTGTTCAAATCATCCAATAATACACTTTATAAAAATAAACATATTTCTCCAAACCGTTGTGGAAATGTTTTATTTAGGTTATTTTCTAACCTCGCCTTGTCGTCTGCTCAGAGCTCGTGTTGTGTTCTGAGTCAGAAAGACAGTCAGTCTGTGGGGAAAAAAGACGTCTGGATCTCGCTACGTGTGATTTTTCTCCCGATTTGATTCGAGTGAAACAGAATTAATTCAGTCTGTAATCAGAAAGCGGCTGTCCACCGTGCTCCCGCTCTATCACAT
>JAKKZJ010000012.1:24038976-24049446 GCA_033441845.1 Pangasius mekongensis | reverse complement strand
TTCCAGCTCATTTCCTTATAAAACTGCACACACTGCACCTGAGACACTGTTTATTTATTTAAAGCAAAGGATCGTCACATTCAATACTGACTCTGTGTCATTTATTACTGTTTACTGCTCTTTATAGTGTTTATTTTAATGTAGAAACATTTAATTTCATTATTTTTGAAGGCGTCTTTGCTCTACAGCATTTCTTTACACGTGCCTGAGACTTTTGCACAGAACTGTGTGTATATTATTGTTCTGCACTGTAAACTTGGTTTCAGTCGGAGACGATAGAAAAGAACGAGTGACACCTGACGTCACTGCACTTTTCTGAAAAGATGAAAACTTTTAGAAGCTCCACTGTGACCAAAATTTAAAAAAATATATTATTTTATTTGTATTTTAGCAATAGACATCATCACAAAGCAACTTTGAAGAAATCCAAACCTAGATTTACGGAGTGTCTCAGAAGTCTCCATACATCGGAGAAATTAACACTTTTAAGCAAATTGTCTTACAAAAGTTTTCATTTGATCTTTTTTTTCCTCATTAGTGTCTTAGGTTTATAATGAACTAAAACCCAAGAGTATTTTTTTTCACTTCTCAGGTCCTTATGAAAATGATGCTAATTGCAAACGAATACATTTAGCGTGAATCTGAAATGAGGTCGAAGGCTATTTAATGAGCAGGTCGGTGATTATGCAGCTTTCTTTAGTAGCACCTCTTTATCCAGCAGCCTGCGGTGTGAGTCACGTAATCATTCTTAAAAAGTGCTCTGAGTACTTACAGTCCTCACGACGCTCCCTTTGAAAGGGAAGTGCTAGAGAACCTGGAACGCAGCCCTATTTCTGAAGAAAAGATTACAATGTGCTTGAATTAAAGAACAAAGTGGAATAATAAACAGGGATGTAGTGGCTGGGTGAACCTGGAGACGTACATATACATCAACCGAATAATATATTCATCAATAATATACAGAATAAATAATATATAAGAACAATTCAGTGTTATTTTGTGTACATGCACTGAATCAGCGTGGGTTCATCTCCTCACGCCGCAGTGACGTGATGCGACAAAGCAGATGGAAGCTGTTTAAATAAACAGTGCAGTCTCTGCTTATATAAGTAATAAACACCGTGTGTGTGTGTGTGTGTGTGTGTGTGTGTGTGTGTGTGTGTGTTATAGTAGAATACTGAGTAACGGGGAGATGTGATGAAGTAGAGTTACTGTAATAACCCTGAAATTGATTATTATTAAGTCCCCAGTCGCAGCAGTTAACCAACATTTACCTTTTTTTTAATTATTATTAATCATAGAACATTATACTTTCTATCCATTTATAGTTACATTTAATGTTTATTAAACAAGTTAGTTCCTGTTCTCGCTGACAGTATGTTATAACAGCTATAAACTCCTCTGTCCTGAAGATGTCGGAAAACGTAAAGTCACGGCTTCATCTCTGACCGTTACAAAGCGCTGACACTGGAGACTCCTTCCATACACGTTAATTAAACATCTCCTTAGAGAAAACGTCACCAGATCAGCGATTACACTTGGAGAGACTGCCAGCATCTCCGTCTTTAGGTGTGCAAATGACTTAAATCTCTCATGAGTAAGTAAATCACTGACGACTCTCAGCCACTGTCAGAGGATCCTAGACCTACATCAGGAGGAGTCTTGTTCATGTTGCTTCATTTGCTATAATCAGTAACAGTCAGTGGCAGAAATTGTTCCTTACAGTACAATAAAATCCCATGATTACATACTTTTCTCCAACTAGGGCATTCCTTTCCTGCTGTTGTAGTAATAGTGAGCGTTTTTTATGGCACACAGAGGCTTTATGTCCATGTGTCACGATAAAACCTCTTTTAGTTACTGCCAGTCGCTCAACTGTTTAAAACATTAAACATTAAACATTAAAAAAAAAGAATTGATTGTGCTGCATTCAGTCCATGTTCCCTAACCTAGGTGTCAAGGTTTAGTGGCAGGACGTGCAGCAGTAATGATGTTCCCTGTGTCCTTGGTCGCAGCAGTAACTTTATCCAACAACGATACACTTCAGTTCAATTCGATTTTATCTGTATGGTGCTTTTAACAGTGGACATTATCACAAAGCAGCTTTACAGAATTATATAAATTCAGGATATAAATTTTAAACTTATACATTTATCCCTAATGAGCGAGTCAGAGGTGACGGTGGTGAGGAAAAACCCCCTGAGACGATATGAGGAAGAAACCTTGAGAGGAACCAGACTCAGAAGGGTGACATCATCTGGGTGACGCCGGAGAGTGCGATTATAAATAAATCCCTTCTATAACTGTGTGCTACATGGACACATAGCGCAGCTGTGCAACCGGGAATTTCATTACAGTTTTCACATGAAGTCTGATTCGTTGAGGTTATCAACTGTCCTCTGATGGAGACTTGAGTGCAAAACTATTTGTGGGAATTGCAGTCCAAAGCCATCATCATGGTTTCTAAGTGGTTCCCTCCTCAGTAATCTCAGTGATCTTCAGGCTGTCTGTGTTGGAGGCCATCTTCAGCAGCAGCAAGTGATTTCTGCTTGAGAACTCAAACCAGAAGCAGGGCATCAGGATGGATCAGGCAGGTCCGGAGAGCAGATGGGGTCGGGATCACTGGCATTTCAGGAGTAGTATGTGTAGCTCGACCGAGAGAGAGAGAGAGAGAGAGAGAGAGACTTCCACAGCTGTTATGTTTTCAGCAGATGATAGGTATAGAAAAGACATCTTTGGTGGCATAAGGATCTTCTCAGACAGCTGAGACTGTTTATCAGATGCTTAAAATCATTGTCCCTGTCCTCTACATCTTGAAATGATGGCATCTTTAGCAGTTCATGTCTCTCTTCCACCTGAGAGAGTGCTGCCTGCACCAGGTAAGAGATCAGAGCCTGCTTGTGGTGGTGACTTACAGAAAACCAGCGCTGACGGAACAGTGTGGCAGTGGCTCAGCACCAGGCTTGCTTCGGGATCATGTGAACACCGTGTAGCATCGAACAGTGAACATTCCCCAGCAATCCCACTAATACTGGGTCGGATTTTCAGGTTCAGAGATTCACTGCTAGCCGCAATGATGTTGCTTGTGTCCTTTTAATTAGTAATAATGATCTTTCAGTGACTCTCTTATTGCTAAGGCTTTTCTACAGATGGTAAATCTTCAAATGTTGAAACCCTGCCGCTGTTCAGGATGCAGAACGTACAGACAGTCCAAGGTTCATCTTCCCAGCTGCAGTGGAGACTCTTGAGTTTTGTCCTTTTGTGGGTTTTCTGGTCCCACAGAGCTTCTGTAACACTCCAACTGTCACTGTAGAGGATCTGGCCAAGGCTCGATGTCAGCTCTGACATTACACGTCTTTTCTGGATCTGAATTGTGGACTTCATTTGCTTTTTCAGTCTTTGTTTGGTTCCAGACCCAACATATTATAGCCATGCAGTTTTAGCACGTAGTCGAATAGCCTGCACGTAGCGTTCCTAAATATATTTTCTTTCCAACATCATTATAAGCAGTATTAATGGAAATCCAGCTCAGAATACCGTTCTCACACTCGGGGAAATACTCTGACTGTCAGAGAAACGTCTAATGACATATTTCATTGCAATTTCCAGTGCAGGAGTATGAAATGGTTGTTCAGGTTCCTGCCTGCCAATTTAGACTCTGTGTTAGAGAGAAAGGTCAGCGGGTGACAGACGTGGAACCCTGTCTCCTTCCCCCCCACTGTGATATTCTTCTGGTGTCTTCAGGGACATCTTATAGCGTGGCTAAGACCTATCATTACACAGAAAGGTCAGCCATAAAGAAATGATACGTGCAGAGTGAGAAAATGGGTTTTGGCTCTTAGGTGAGGTCCAAACGAATTGTGGGGCGTATTTATAAAATCATGATGTGATGATATTTATAATCATATAATATAAATATGTCACACAGGTAAATTAATTAGATGTCTTGTTGTGTCCATACTTTTTTTATCCATTTATAGTTACATTTATGATTGTGTGAAACAAATGAGTTCCTGTTCTCACAGACATTATAGCAGCTCGAAATCAGTGTACAGTAAGTTTGAGTAAGTTAACGTCAGTTCACCAGATTTATTAGGAATTAGGGATGTTTATAGAAATGCTATGTTTGGAGTGATATCAGTAGGAAGTGTACTATTTTATTTTATTTATTTATTTTTCTTCTGTCATCAAGTTACATTCTTGCTATTTGTAGTTATATTTTGAAAATGAAAATGTCGGCCGTGTGGAAATATTTCACAGGGACTTTTGTGAAAGCATTAAATCAAAATTTCTTAAATGATTTAAAGCTTGAAATTAGAAAAAAAAAATGTAAAGAAAATTATAATAATTGTATATTAGTCATATGATCTCATAATCAGGAGTATTAGATCAATTTGATTTGATTTTTTAACATTTTTATTTAAGAACTGTCCATGAGAGTAAACCTTAATGAGGAATAATTAAAATGATCATTTTCCACATCTGAGCTTTGTGTCGGGAAAAAGAAAACGGAACTACAGATTTCATGTCATCATTCCTATATCATCTTCACCTTCATCTTCATCATCATCATCATCATCATCATCATCATCTGTGTGTGTGATAGAAGCGAAATGTAACCAGTTTTTTGGTCCTGCATTCAGACTTTTGAACCTGAATGTCAGGAGGATTTTAGTCTGATTTTTCCAATTGTGTGTGTGTGTGTGTGTGTGTGTGTGTGTGTGTGTGTGTGTGTGTGTGTGTGTGTCTTAGCAAGAGCTCATTTCCTGCTCGTCTCCAGTCGTCTTCGTAGGTGTCTCGTGAAGTCGAGTTGAGCCTGAGGGAGCGCCTGATACACCAAAGATTTAGGAAGCCAGCCCTGAGGAGAGACATCCACAAAACACTGTGTGTGGAGACAGCAGTAGACCTCATCACCTGTCCATCACCTGTCCATCACCTGTCCATCACCTGTCCATCACCTGTCCATCACCTGTCCATCATCTGTCCATCAGTGGTTTATTAAAACTTAATCACCTGTCCATTACCTACAGGTACAGACATGGTACACCAACTCTCCAGCACCTGTCTATCACCTGTTAATCATATGTTTATGAACTGTCCATCACTCGTTATCACCTGTCCATAATCCATCACCTGTTTGTCACCTGTCAAATATATTAATCGAAACAAGGAGTATGTGTGTGTGTGTGTGTGTGTGAGAGAGAGAGAGAGAGAGAGAGAGAGAGATGAAGGCCACAGCAGTGTGTAGTGGGAGGATGAAGGTTATTTTACATTAATACTTGTGCCAAATCTTTACTAACACACTGAATAACCTGATACCACACCTGCTTTCTCTCTCTCTCTCTCTCTCTCTCTGACACACACACACACACGTACACACACACACACATACACACACCTGATTCGCCTCATCAGCCCATTAACACATCATGTCAAGGTTAGAATGATTGTGTGCCAGTGGATGTCACTGTGTGTCAGTGTGTGTGTCAGTGTGTGTCAGTGTGTGTAAGTGTGTGAAAGTGTGTGTTTCAGTGTGTGTCACTGTGTGTCAGTGTGTTTCAGTGTGTGAAAGTGTGTGTCAGTGTGTGTCAGTGTGTGTCAGTGTGTGTCAGTGTGTGTCACTGTGTGTCACTGTGTGTCAGTGTGTCACTGTGTGAAAGTGTGTGTCAGTGTGTGTCACTGTGTGAAAGTGTGTGTCAGTGTGTGTCAGTGTGTGTCACTGTGTGTCAGTGTGTGTCAGTGTGTGTCACTGTGTGTCACTGTGTGTGTTAGTGTGTGATTGTAATATATTTGACAGGATTCAGGTGTTGGGAAAGGAGACAGACTCCGGAGTGGCATTAACTCGGCATACACACTTTACCGCATAATTTTAAAACACCCACAGCCGTACTTCCTGTACCTACAAAATGGGTGTGGCTTAACATACAGGTTAACAAGTAACGGTCAGTACATTTGCATAGTAATTACTTCGGCAACCTTCTCTCATATATATTATATATATATATATTACCCATACATGGAAAACATGAAAGCCACCAACTCTTCACAAACTTTAGGTTACACGTCAAACTTCAGAAAACCCCCTTTCTCTTTTTTTCTACAAAACAAGTACATAACAGTTATTTACAAACAATTTATAAATCCAGCTTTGTTGGAGCAGTGCGTATTCTGCCTCGCTGGAGGGTTCTGGTGCAATGACCGGCACAGAAGTCTTTTTGACAAGAGGGGGTCCACGTTTTCACTGCTGTAGTCAGTGATTTCATTTGGATTCGGTATCTTCAGCACCCCAGGCAAAAGATGTCCTTCTCCAGGTTTCCATGGCAACATGCACTGTGCTTTCTGTGACCCTCCTGTATGAGGTAGATTACAGGGCCCCTTCTCTCTACCACAGTTGCTCACAACCATTTCTCCTGTCCTCCTCTGAAATTTCAGACACAAACATGTTCCTCCTCCGCAAATGATTATAGGACTCATTTTCTTTGGTCCTGCTGTTTCTTTTGTTCTAGCTGTTTTTCTTGGTCAGATTTGGCCAAATCCGGCTTCAGCATATGATAAACATGTTCTGCTGTGGTGCTTTAGAAACAGCTCTGGTGTTTTTCCAGCGACTGTATGAGGTGTACTACGGTACCTTATCAAGAAGTTTGCTAGTCTATGTTTAAGTGAAAGCATCTGTTTACCCTGTTTCTCCAAAACGCTTTGCAGGAGTGCTTGCTTCTGAATCTGATCAGATCTCTCTGCAGCTCGATTCGAGGCAGGATGATAGGCGGAAACCCATGTATGTTTGATTCCATTCCCTTTTAAGAACTGTGTGAACTCAGCCGATACGAGCTGCGGGCCGTTATCAAAGACCACCTCCTCAGATAACCTATAGGCTGCCAGTAGCCCTCAGTGTGCCTCAATGCTGAGTGAGGACTTAATAGATGACAGTGGAATGACTTCTAAGACATTTTGAATGGCTGTCAATCACTACTACAAAAAACTGTTTGTCTATTTCCGCAAAATCAATGTGGACTCTCTGCAATGGGCGCTCAGGCCTTCTCCACGAGTGAAGGGGTGCCATGGCCAGCAACTTTTGTACTGCCTGACAGCAGCGACAGCTCCACACTTCCTGCTGAACTTCCTTCCTTCATACGGCAGATCCCCGGATGCTCATGATGTAACTCGTCCAGTAGTCTCGATCTGTATTGGGGTGGAATTATGACCCGCATTCCCCACAAAACACAGCCTTGGTCCTCAGACAGCTCACGTCTGCATGTGAAGTAAGGTTTCAAAGGACCAGCCATTCACAGCGTAATCCCAGACCTTGCATAGTACTGGATCTTTCCATGTTGCTTATGTCCCTGGCGCACGTAGGAAGCTCTTCCACATGAGAAAAGTAAACACACTTCCCTCTTCCGTATAGAGATGTATAGAGATGTATAGAGCAGTGGTGGCTCAGGGATTGCGGATCTGGATTATTGATCAGAAGGTCAGGGGTTCAAGAACCAGCACTGCCAAGCTGCAACTGTTGGGCCCTTGAGCACGGCCCTTAACCCTCTCTGCTCCAGGGGCACTGTATCATGGCTGGCCCTGCGCTCTGACCCCAGCTTCCTAACAAGCTGGGATATTCAAAGAAAATAATTTCACTGTGCTGTAATGTATATCTTACAAATAAAAGCTTCTTCTTTGAATTGTGGTACTCAGTATCATAGTTATAAGCCATCAGCACTTGATGCCCATCGTTGCATTCTGAGGGAAGCTAGGGTTGGTATTGCTGCTTTTGGTCCAATTATTTTCAGCAGAGGCTTGTGGTCAGTTAAAAGTGTGAATTTCCATTCATAAATATATTTATGAAACTTTTTGACCCCATATGTTATTGCCAATGCACCCTTCAATGAGCATACTCAATATGAGCATACACGAGATGTGAACGCTATGGGCTGCTCTTCTCAATTGTCCAAATCACAGCGCCCACCCCATAAGGTGAGGTGTCGCATGCTAATTTCAGGGGTAGGTTAGCATCCAAATGCACCAGAGGTGTGCTACTGAGCAACAGCTGTTTAGCCTCCTCAAAGCCTCATCACAGCTACAGTTTTAGCAAATTATGTAGAGGCTGAAGCAAGCTGGAGACATTTTGCAGAAAATGACCATAATAATTCAGGAGGCCAAGGAAAGACCATAGTTCAGTGACATTGATTGGTTTTGGGTCATTAACAACTGCTGCCACCTTTTCCTCAGTGGGGTGCAGGCCCTCCTTGTCAAATACTCAATGCTGCTTTGCATGAACTGACACTTGGAGAGTTTTACTCAGAGTCCATACCTCTGCAGTCTAGAAAGCCCTTCATCCAGCCTCCTGATACGTTCGTCTTTTGAGCTGGCTAGTGACGAGAATATCATCTGGTCCATGACTGCTTGGAAAATAACTCCATAACTAAGGCGATGGTACCTGTACAACCCCTGGTGAGTACTGATGGTGAGATATTCTCTGAGTCTGTGTCTGATTAAAGTTGTTGATATGCATTTGCCAGGTCATGTTTGCTGAACAATGTGCCCTGCTCAGCTAGCAAACAAGTCCACTGTATTTGGTAAAGGATATGTTTCCTCATCTGGTTTATAGTGACTTTATAATCCATACATATGCAGATAGATTTATTCCTCTTTGGTACCACAACAATTGGTGCTGCACAGTCACTTCTTTCAGTCTTGTATATTATGCCTGCAAGTCCGTCCAGTTCCTTTTTCACTGCATCTCATAAAGCGTACGGAACGGGACTAGCCTTCTGAAAGATAGGAGTTGCATCTGGGTGAATTCGAATAGTAGCTTTAAATCTTTTATAGCACTGGCTTTGTCTGAAAACACCGCTTTTACTGCTGGGTCGAAGTCCACTTCAGCTTTCTCAACAGCGAACGTGTTTGGGGTTAGTGTCTGTCCCCTGTGACAATGACCAATGGCAACGTCACATTTCGCTTTTCATACTGCACCTCTAGGTATCCCAGCAATGGAATCCCCTCACCAGAATAAGTAAGACAATTCTGTAATAATTCTTCTTGTAAGATAATTCTGATATCAGTGACACCACTGCCCCCGTGTCCAGCTGCATGTCTGAGTCGTTGCCATCCAGTTTCACGTTTACACAGATTCCTTTTTTTCCCATTTGATGTGGAATAAATTGTATAGACTCCCAAAAGCTCTGATTCCTCCTTTTTCTTTCATTGGTTCTTGCCGCTTCTGGTCTTTTTTTTCTACAGGCTCTTGCAATGTGCCTTGTTTTGGCGTGTCAGTGTGTGTCAGTGTGTGTCAGTGTGTGTCAGTGTGTGTCAGTGCGTGTCAGTGCGTGCCAGTGTGTGTCAGTGCGTGTCAGTGCGTGTCAGTGCGTGCCAGTGCGTGCCAGTGCGTGCCAGTGTGTGTCAGTGTGTTATTGTTTACTACACCTCATTACTCATCACTCATCACAGTTGTGTCAGAGCATGAACACACTGAATTATGAAACCATACTCACTCTGGTGTCTAAGTGACAAACAGTTGAAGGTAAACTTTCAGTCTTTTAACTAATGAAGTGTAAAATATCGCTCTGACTCCTCGCTCCTCACAGGTTTCTATGGATAAACACACCAACCAGGTCTAAAAGTTTACACACCCCTGTTAAATCTGCAGGTTTTTGTGATGTAAAAAAAAAAAAGTGAAACCAAGATAAATGATGTCAGATCTTTTGCCAACAACCAACAACATTTCAAGTGAAAAAAAAACAACACAAATATTTTAAGGGGAAAAAAGAAAACAAACTTTAAAATAACCTGGTTGCATAAGTATAGACACCCTTTTATAATGGGTCATATGACTGCTCAGAATTCACCATTCACATTCAGACTCATGTTAATTATCGTACACCTGGCATCAACGAAGTGATTCTGAAATAAAGATCAGATGTTTCTGTACGATTTTGTTCACACCTTCTTGGTTTCATCTGACTGCTGAAGCCAAAGAGCTTGCAAAGCCTGTACGGGATCTCACAGTGGAAAGGTATCGATCAGGAGAGGGGTACAGAACAATTTCCAAAACATTAGGTGTACCACGGTGAAGCATGGTGGTGGCAGCGTCATGCTATGGAGCTGCTTCTCTTCAGCTGGGGATCATGGATCGCTCCAAATCCCAATCTGTTCTGGTACAAAACCTGCAGGCGTCTGTTAGACATCTGAAGATGAAGAGAAATTTCTCCTTCCAGCAGGATAACGACCCGAAGCACAAACCCGAGTCAACACAGGAACGACTTCAGAAGAAGAAGAAGATAAGTGTTTTGGAATGGTCCAGTCAGAGCTCAGATCTAAATCTAAATCTACAACCTGTGGAATGACTTGAAGAGGCTGCGTACAGGAGATTCGCTCGCTATCTGAAAGATCTGGAGCATTTTTGTAGGGAAGAATGGAATAAAATGACAGAATCAACATGTGCTGAGTCGACAGACTCTCACCCCAAACACCGCGTGCTGAATT
>JAKKZJ010000012.1:23992945-24008769 GCA_033441845.1 Pangasius mekongensis | reverse complement strand
AGATAGGGAGAGGTGGAGAGTGATGATTCGCTGTGGTGACCCCTGAAGGGAAAAGCCGAAAGAAGAAGAAGAAGAAGCAGCTATCATCATGAGTTCCATCATCAATAAAAATTAGTGAGCCTTATCCAGAAGCAGCCATGCAAGCCCAAGCCATGACACTACCTCCACTGTGCTTGACCCATGAGCTCATATGTTTTGGATCATGAGTAGATCCTTTCAATTTGGCCTTTCCTTCACAGTAGAGGTTCATTTGGTTCCAGAACGTTTCTGGCTCATCTCTGTATTTCTTTGCGAATTCCAGTCTGGCCTTCTGATTCTTACAGTTGATGAGAGGTTTGCATCTTGTACTATGGCCTCTATATTTCTGATCTATAAGTCTTTATCGAACAGTGGATTGTGATACCTTCACCCCCGCCCTGTAGAGGTTATTGGTGATGTCGCTGACTGTTTTTGGGTTTTTCTTCACAGTTCTCACAATGTTTCTGTCAACAGCTCCTGTTGTTTTCCTCAGCTGACCTGTCCCATGTCTGGTTGTTGGAATGCCAGTGGTTTCTTTCTTTTTCAGTACATTCCAAATTGTTGAATTGGCTATGCCCAATGCTTGTGAAATGGCTCTGATAGATTTTCTCTCTTTTCTCAGCTTCAAAATGGCTTGCTTTTCTCCCATAGGCAGCTCTCTGGTCTTCATGTTGGTTTATCCTTTTTAACAACAAATACAGTCTTCACAGGTGAAACCCAGGGCTCAAACCAAGAGCAGACATTCAGAGCTATTAATTGTTTAAACAATCAGTCTAACAGGATTCACCTGGGCAACAAGAAACACCTGTCAGTCACATGCTCCAATATTTCTGATCACTTGAACAAATGGGTGGGTTCAAACAAAATGTGCCGTCTTCTAAGTTGTTAACACATCTAGATGTAGATATCAGGAAATGAAAGCTGAAACTCTGATCTCATTCATCTTTTAATCTCAAACCCAAATGTCTTCAGTGTATAGCAAAACCAAAAGAATTGGCCTTGCCGTTCCAATACTTTTGGCGGGGACTCTATTAATTCACTTAATGAATAACCTCAAGCACAACAGAAGCACCGTCAGTATGTCTCATTAGAGTCTCAGTGTTCTAGTGTTCAGGACACTGGAGTCCCCAGTGTCACATAATTTATTACTACAATTACTACTACTATTATTACTACTACTATTACTGTTACTACCACTAATGCTATTCCTACTAGTCTCAGATCTCAGCATCTGTCACTGCATGCAGCCTCGGGGTAACCATGGACAATCACCTGGCATTCTTGCCTCATATCGCTACACTGACATGCTCATTCTGCTTTCTCCTTTACAACATCAGGAGGATTTGTCTATTTCTACAAGCCACTCAGGTGCATGTTCAGCCCCTTGTCGTTTCGAGACTGGATTACTGCGACTCGCTCCATTAGACCTCTGCAACTGATCCAGAATGCAGCTGCATAACTTGTTTCCACCCCATTGCCTCACTCCCTCCGCTGGCTTCCTGTAGCTGCTACATCATATTTAGATCACTGATGCTTGCCTACAAAGCCAAAAACAGACCAGCACCCACTTATCTCAAAGCTCTTATCACACCCCACACTGCACCACGCTCCGTCCGGTCCTCTAGCGCTGCCTGACTGATCCCTCCATCTCTCAGCGTACAAGGAAGACCTGCATCCAGACTCTTCTCTGTTCTGGTGTGTAGGTAGTGGAATGAACGTCCTCTAGACGTCCGAACAGATGAATCACTGACAGTCTAATTAGCACTTTGTTAATAAAAAAAACACAGTCTTTTGCTGTCTGTGTGTTTTTCTTAGTATATTCCTCCCCAACAGTGTCTTTAGACTGATAGTGTTCTTAGTTCCTGAACTAGTGGATGAGGATATGTTTATTGATAGAGACTTCAAAGCACTTCTGTAAATCGCTCTGCATAAGAGCTTCTGCCAAAAGCATTAAATGTTAAATGTAAATGTAAAATGATTAAAGGAAATCAAAGTGTAATCAAAGAGAATTCACTGAAAGAGCCACAGCAGTGGTATCCAGCATGTAACGTAGAAACTTTCTCTTGCAATATCAGCTATTGGTTAACTGCTCACTTTCTCAACTGATACCCATCCATCCATCCATCCATCATGTGGCCTCTCCATCCAGATCTATTTCATTTCACGTGTATGCACTCTCTCCTCTGCTCTGTGTTTATCCTATCGCAAGCAAAACCACATTTTCACTTTATAAGAAGAAGAAGAAGAAGAAGGAGAAGAGGAGGAGGATTCTCTCCCACGAGAGCGTGCACACGCAGCAGGGCGCGCGGATGACTGGCATAAAGACAGAAGTGCGTCTGGAGTGCACAGAAAGCCGAGAGAGAGAGAGAGAGAGAGAGAGAGAGAATAATGAAGGAGTAGAAAAGCACACAGCAGAATGGAGTGGAGATGTAGCTTCTCCTCAGAGAGTATTCACAGAGGAACCACTGAATGAGAGATAGAGGAGAGGAGAGATAGAGGGCAGGAGAGATAGAGGAGAGGAAAGATAGAAGAGAAGAGAAATAGAGGAGAGGATGAATGAAAGGAGAGAGAATTTACTTTCTGCACAGACAGAAACATCCTCCACACACTTTACCTTTATAAGCCTTATTTCTTTACTTCTCTTTTCTTTTTCTTTCCGAATGGTTTCAGTCTGGAACGAAGTGCAGTGACTGTCTTCAGCTTCTCTGCTGGAAGGTAAGTGAGCTGTTAATATGTTTATGTTAATAATTAATTACTTTCTTTCTGTCCACATGTTTTACCTGAAATATTCAGTTCAGACGCTGAACAACAGATTCAGAAGCTTGGAGGATTAAAATAATAATAATAATAAAGCGCTCAGTATTCAAATATTTATTTATTAAATGATGAGTCCAAGCACTAAAACAAATATATCGTTTTTAATTAATTATTATTTTTTAAAAATCCTTTTAAAAAATAATACATGTATCACTTAAAAAGCAAAACACTAATGTTCATCATGTTTTAAATATAATTTATCTTTTTTAAAAAAAATTAAATTCACCAATTTTAGACAAAAAATATAAAAACATTATCACTGAAACTGAAAAAATAAATTCACATTTAATAAATGGTCAATTGGTTTTAAATGATTTAAAATCTAGTTTTGTTAATTTATTTTTAAATGTATTTTTATTTATTATAAAATTGTTTCATTATGCGCCCTCAGCTTTGAGCTCTCAGTTCGAATGAAACTGATGATAAATGTTTTAATAAAATACTGAATCTTCACCTGGGGATTGCTGATGTTCTCACTAACAGTATTTCTTGTTTGGAAATTATTTTAAAAATGACATTTATTTATGCAAATAAGGCTTGGTCTAATTAAGCAGGCATGCGTTTAACAGCTTTTTATGGGGAAATGACACGACTCGATGGGGGAGAAGTGCACAGGGATTAGAGCCTTCTTTCAGATAAATGATGTTCGTGATTGGACAAAAACAGTGAAATAAACAGTTTCCTGATGAGTTTTGATATTTTTATTACCACAGTTGAAGAAAATAGATGTGATTTATTTAAAAAAACAACCTGAAAAATTTCCTTCTGTCTCACCTTAATGAAATGTCTTGCTCTTTTTCTTAAATATTTACTATTATTATTATTATTATTATTATTATTATTATTATTATTATTATCATTATGTAAGCACTTTCTACTGGTCAGTGAGGCACTACACTCTGGTCCATCACACACACATTCACCCCTGGGGGAAGTTTATCGTAGCTGAGGTTGGAGGGGGGAAGAAACCGGAGAACCAAGAGGAGATTTCTGTCCTAAGTTTAACCGAGTGGTTGTATTTTGTCTGATTTGATATGATGTATGAACAATAATCCTGCCATGAACTCCATCTATAACCTTTCCTCTAACTCCACAATTTATATGAATGCTAACCTTTAGAAATTTCATGTCTTTAATTCTTCATTTTAATTTAACTAGACGTTGATGAAGTGGCAAATCAGATTGAGTCATGTGAAGTGTTTTCATTTTAATGTGACATTACGATCATTTTTAAGGAATTTCCGGTAATTGCTAATTCCCACACATTAGCTAGCTCCGTCCTAACATATGATCACATGAGGTTTATCAGAGACACATGAAGCCAATCGCATCTTTTCAAACTACTGTGTAACAGGGTAGCGTAACACACTCGGAGGAGACAGCTATCTACCCTCTTCTACATACATGACATCACAGACACTCTGATTGGTCAGTGTCATGTTCAGTAGTGTATCCTAGTTTCACACTGGAGTATTATTGCACTTCTACTCTAATATACTCTACTAATATACTCCATTATATTCTCCATTACTCAAATATACTTGGTGATAAAGATTCAGAATCTGTTTCGTCTAGTGTACACGTGGATGTGAACACGTGGATGTGAACACGTGACCGTGAGCACTGTTCCTCCAGCGGTTCGGTGATTCAGTCAAGTTTCATGAAAAGATGATGGGAAAAAAAAGTCAAAATGACTCATTTTAAATGATTCAAAAGGTCAAAATGACACATTTTAAATGATTCAAAAGGTCAAAATGACACATTTTAAATGATTCAAAAGGTCAAAATGACTCACTTTAAATGATTCATTGTCAAAGTAAATCATTTTAAATGATTCAAAAATTAAACACGTTTAAATTTCAGCATTTCAAAAAGTCAAAATGATTAATATTAAATGCTTTGAAAAGTCAGAACGTCTAGTGTAGCTGTAGTGCAGAGTGTGTTGCTCATGTCAGCTTGTTGCTTGCAGTGAAATACTCGAGCACAGGATTGTATTTAATGCTTTGAAACATAACATTCATAACAATTTTTCTTAAAGGAAGCGAGATGGCGACGTCCACAGACATGGCAACGATGAAGATCACACCTGAGGTGTTGCAGGAGCTGCTGCGCTATTATAACCTGTCGCGGCAGGAGTTCATCCACACGTACAACATCCGGCCGCTGGTGTACGTCCCCGAGCTGCCGGCCGGAGCCAAGGCCACGTTCGTGATCATGTACACGCTGATCTTCATGCTGGCGCTGGTGGGGAACAGCCTGGTGGTGTGTGTGGTGGTGAGGAAGGGCTCGAACCAGAGCGCCACCAGCATCTTCATCTGCTCCCTGGCCATCAGTGACCTGCTCATCACCTTCTTCTGCATCCCGTTCACGCTCCTGCAGAACATCTCGGCTCAGTGGCTCGGAGGTGAGCAGCTCATCAGCGTCAGCCTTTTCACAGGCAGTGAAAGAATGAGGGGAAAAAAAAGGTGATTAAAGTAATATGAAATGCGCAGGACTGATTATATCATTCATTCCCTCGTTTCTTTGGTTCCTTCCTGAGAGTCGGTGCTGTAATTACACTCGTCTCACTCCATCAGAGTGCTCAGTGCGGGTTCCTCACTTCCGCTGAAGATAAACGCGCTGAGCTGACCGCTGCATACCGGTTGATTTTGTTTGCACACTGCATCCTGCAGCTCTTTAAAAGCAGCTTCAGACTGTCTGGACTGTCAATTTCACAAAAGCAGCAGTTTATAAAAACACTTTAACCAGAAATAAAAAAAGATTTTATATTTGTATTAAATTATAGAATAAAAAAGTGGCTAAAATACAAGCAAAAAACTGATTTCTCTGACTAACAGTAAAAGAGTGTGACGCCGTTTCTCCTCCTCTTTGTGACGCCGTTTCTCCTCCTCTTCGTAGGCGTGTCTGTGCGTGACGCCGTTTCTCCTCCTCTTCGTAGGCGTGTGCGCGTGACGCCGTTTCTCCTCCTCTTCGTAGGCGTGTCTGTGCGTGACGCCGTTTCTCCTCCTCTTCGTAGGCGTGTCTGTGCGTGATGCCGTTTCTCCTCCTCTTCGTAGGCGTGTGCGCGTGACGCCGTTTCTCCTCCTCTTCGTAGGCGTGTGCGCGTGATGCTGTTTCTCCTCCTCTTCGTAGGTGTGTGTGTGTGTGTGTGTGTGTGTGATGCTGTTTCTCCTCCTCTTTGTAGGTGTGTGTGTGTGTGTGATGCCGTTTGTCCTCCTCTTCGTAGGTGTGTGTGTGTGTGAGATGCCGTTTCTCCTCCTCTTCGTAGGTGTGTGTGTGTGTGTGTGTGATGCCGTTTCTCCTCCTCTTCGTAGGTGTGTGTGTGTGTGTGTGATGCCGTTTCTCCTCCTCTTCGTAAGTGTGTGTGTGTGTGTGTGTGTGTGTGTGTGTGTGAGATGCTGTTTCTCCTCCTCTTCATAGGCGTGTCGGTGTGTCTGTTCACAGGTGTGCTGGTGTGTAAGACAGTTCCGTTTGTCCAGACCACAGCGATCGTGACGGGGATTCTCACTATGACGTGTATCGCAGTGGAGAGATACCAAGGCATCATCCATCCATTCAAAATGAAGAGGCAGTACACGCCACAACGGGCCTACAGAATGCTGGGTGAGTCACTGGAAAATCTACTTCATCGCCGTTCTCTCTTACAGGAGCAGTACTGATTGACGGCAGTAGCGATGACAACACGGATGAGCGAACCGTCCAAATCAATATCAGTCCAGAGCTCCAAATTAAAGGGTTCATGATTGCAGGGCACTTAAAGTACACCAGGGTCTGATGGTCTGATGGTGTGACGGTGAAGGCTGTTGTGCGTTTTGGCGTCTTTGTTGCGTATTGATCCAGAAATCTTATTCACGTCACTGGTCAACTGACAGAAAGTCAAAACCAGATGAGATGGAGTGAATCACCAGGAAGTGACAGTACTTTCAAAACTTACAAAGGGAAACAGGGGACAGGTGAACATGATTAAGAAAAAAAAAACGCAATGAGATGAAGACAGAGACGAGGCCAAAAGTCAAACTACATCACATTGTGCTGTTGCCATGGGAGCAACAACACAAAGCAGGAGGGTGTGACCTTTCTCCTTACCTGCCATTGTGGTGTGAAAATGAAAATTCTTACATGCCAATCTGAACTTTCAAAAAAAAAAAAAAAAGTGATGAAATACTTTTCTTCAGTCGCGCCATTCTCTTTTCTATTCGACGTTCCATTTTTTACTGAAATATTATTTTTTTGTTCATGTTTTTCCACTGGATCCGTGGCATCTCATTTCTCGGAGCCAAATAAAATGCTGAAGAAATTTACGGCTGCTAATTTAGTGTTCTGTGTCGTGACAGAGTGGGCGGGGCTTTGTGATAGACACACAAATCACCACGGATAACTTCACTCGAAAGCTATTGGCTGTTGTGGAACACGCCGTCGCTTTGACTTTTTGTTTCAAAAGGAAATACATCAACATCAACATCGGGAATCAAAGCACGAGTCTCAAGACATTTCACTTTCCCTTTCTTTAAAATAATGTGCGAGGAAACTAAACCTAGATTCTGAAAAGTAAGAAAAAAAACACTGAATGAATGATCAGACTCCAGTTGTGAAAGATATGAAAACGCAGGAACGCCGAGTGGCTCTCCATCTCCATCACTGCGGAGGATGGAGCTTATTTTTGTGTAATCATCCTGCAGTAATGCTCGGAAAAGAAATCAGAGCTGAGCTTTTAAACATCGCAGATAGTCTGTGAGGCGCAGACACGAATCTGAGCTCAGTGACGTGTGACGTGAAGGAAAAACAGATTCAGCACATCAAAAAAAATACCTCCAATATAAATCTGGGTTTTTTTCCTTCGGTACATGATGAAGATAATCATCTGCTCATCTGCATCACTTTACAAAACCTCTGCAGAATCTGCACAATGCAGCCGAGTGTGTGTGTGTGTGTGTGTGTGTGTGTGTGTGTGTGTGTGTGTGTGTGTGTGTGTGTGTGTTTCATCTCAGTCATTTCACTTCTTCAGAAAGACATGACGGGCCGTGCTGTTTGAGGAAAATAATCTTCAATTGCTTTATTCCTCTTATACCAACCACAGCAATTTACCAACAATTACATCATACTTTTTATCCATTTATAGTTACATTTAATGTTGTGGAACGTCAGTGAAGCGAGTGAGTCGCTTACGCTATAGCAGCTATAAACACTCGTTCCCTCACCAGCCGCTCTTTATTCTCTCTCTCGAAGTTAATAAGACAAAAAAATGCAGCTTATCTTTTGTTACTGAGAAACCGCAAAGAAGCGTAAACTCTTCTGTCCTGAAGATGTTGGAAAACTTGAAGTCACGGCTTCACCTCTGACTGTTACAAAGCGCTGACACTGGAGACTCCTTCCATCATAAACACAGTTCTCCTTACAGAAAGCGTCACCATATCAACAATTTTTAAAACTCCTTTAATGTGGAGCGTCCGGTGTACAAGTCCTGTTGGATGAGCTGTTACCATAGAAACGATAAGGTCTTGACCAATCAGAACAAAGAACTCAGCAGCACTGTGGTGTAATATAATGCAATGTAACAATGAACAAAACTGAAACATGTTCATGTATTTTTATAGCTTTGATTCATTCTGGCTCGACTCTCAGTTTTGGAATAAAAAAGTGCAGAGTCATGTACAAGCTGGAATTACATACAAAAATCATCTCCAGCTGTTGGAGATCCTGTCCTGGACATACGGATGATTTTTTTTAAAAAGCAATTGCAAAAAAGTGTTTTCTCCTCTTCAGTATAACCGCAGGAGATGTGCAGGGCATCCGTATCTGTGGAGGATTAGAGGAAAGACCAGGCTTCAGAGAACAGCCTGCAGAAAAGTTATTAAACTCCTGTTCAAATCGCAGCTTTACAGAGAAATGCGTCCAATCTAATCGGGAGGAACTTCATCGTGCAGCAAGACAGTGAACCATAACACACTGCAACACAACAAAGCACTTCATCAGGGGAAAAGTGGAAGTTTTAGACTGGACGAGTCCATCAGCAGACCTTCACCCAGCTGAGCAGCACTTCACCTCCTGAACAGGGGACTGAAGGGAGAAACCCCCCGAAACTAACAACAGCTGAAAGAAGCTGCGCTACAAACCTGGAAAAGCAGCACAAGAGAAGAATGCAGCAGGTTGATGACGTCAGCGGGTCACCGGCTTCATGCAGTTATTGCAAGCAACCAAATATAAACTGTTATTTACTTTAAGAGTATCTGTTCCAATACTTTTGCTCACCTAAAGATTGGGTGATCTGTGACCAAAGGTGCCAAGTTGTTTAACACGTCTAGATGTAAATATGAGGAAATGAAAGCTGACATTCTGATCTATCGTCTCATATTCATCTTCTGATCTCAGACCCAGATGTCTGCTCAGATCATGTGATCTGTAAAGTAAAATGATGCATTAAATTAGAAAGACTGCAGAAAGGAAGCTATTTCAGTAACGCTGTCGGACACCTGGTCCACGCCGGACCGTATGTCTGAAAGGAAAGCTGAAAGCACCCGGAGGCTGTGGAGGCGGTTTATCTGTGCCAGGTTAATGCCTTCTCCTACGAATGAAGCAAAAGGAGAAAGAGAAAAACATAGCAAAGGTCCGTCTATTTTAGCGAGTGTCCTGAACCACCTGTCACGGATGATGTTTCATGCTGAGCACGTTCCCACATAACCACCTCTCCTGCATCTTTCAGCAGAAAACTGCCACATCTGACAGCTCTATTTATTTAATCATTCATGATTTTAAACATCTGGACCAGAGAGCGACGCTAATGTTCACGTTGACTTATAAATGACGTGCTGCATGTTTAACCATCACATTTCTGAGCCCCGCTCATGAGTTAATCCCTTTGATTAAAAGATCCACAGCAGAAAGTGGCGTGGGTGTTTATACATTGGAATCCTTTTTTTTTTTTTCCAAGCAGTTAAAAGAGAAAAAACGAACTCAAAGCAAAGATCCCAGAGGAGCAGAGGGTTTGCTTTTGACTCATCCCTGTTTCACTGCTTTCTGCTCCGAACATAGAAAAGAGACTTTAGCAATTAATCACAGCAAATCTCAACAGCGTTCAGTCTCTTTTCAGATTTCTACCACAGCCAGTGAAGTGTGCAGAAACTGAAAGGTCTCGTTCACTCAGGCAGAAAGACAATGCGATCATTGTGTGTGTGTGTGTGTGTGTGTGTTGTTTTTATAGGTTTGGTGTGGCTGATCTCCGTCATGGTGGGATCGCCCATGCTGTTCGTGCAGCAGTTAGAGGTGAGTTATTAGAGTTGTCGACTTTCTCAGCGTTCTCGTTAGAGATTAATGAGAAGATCTATAGAAACGTCAAGATCCTAAAACTCATCAGTATCCAGTTTAACCTGACAGGAGTTTTAAAAGCCTCGACTTCTGCGAACGAAGACAAAACCACCATCACGGGTTTACACCCTCACACACACACACACACACACTGTCACACTGTCCTATCAGCCGTCACGTACGAGTGCTCCAGTCCTGCAGGTGGCGCTGTTACCATTACACAATTTCCACGACTACAAGCAGAAGATCGGCACGTCCTTAAACGCCTAGTTTTTAACGAGCAATCACAGGCTTGGTGCACGTTTCCCGCCTGACATGGTGAATGAATCCTCTGCACGACGTCAGTGACATGCAGCTAAAATATTAAACATGTTTGTATGAAAACAACATGAGTGCTGTAATAATCCAGCAAAGTTTAAATTGCAGGTGGGGGGAGACGGAAAATACCAAAAAATACATTTTTAAATGAGCTTTTCATTACGTCTGAATGCAGATTCAGAGCAGTCTTCTTTTTCCCCCCTAATGAGCCAATCACCATTAGAGCTCTCAGCTGGAAAGATGAGCTGATGTGGTGCTCTGACTGTGTCGCGTAAACACTTCATGACCGTGATTTCATTCACGTGTACATCAGCGTGTGTCCGGCTTCACGATCCGTAAATAAGTATATAACATCAGGTAACGATACGGTTTATTGAAGTATAACAATATAAAATCACTTTATATAAAGACCAGAGAAACACAAATATGTCAAAAATACAGACACTTCTGTCTAATTAAAGTATTGTTGACCAAAAAGGAGCTGAAGTCTGAAATATCAACCCCTAAAAACCATAACTGTCATTAATTAATTAATACCACTGTTCGTTTTTACTCATCTTAACACACATCCCTGATTTCTGAGGTGGTTCACATGCTGGATGTTGAACAGAACATTTAAAACCTCCACAGCTCTTGATGTTTTTATGAACACGTCCCTTCAAATCCGTACACAGCTGAGCTCCTGTTCACGCTTCAGGATCATTAAAGCGCACGCTGGATCGCCATTATTGATTTCAGCTCTCTGTGTGAGAGCAAACCATCGAGGAAAGCGTTAGCCCTAAATAACGTGCTAAAAGTCAATATAATCCTTTTAAAAGGAAACAGCAGCAAATTCTAGATCAGGCGTTAATCAGGAGCACACCTAATCCGACCTTCTCGAATCGATCTCGGCACGTTTAGCCCAGGTGCAGGTGAATTAGCTAATGAGGGACGTATTCCAAAGAGCCAGTTAATAAAAGCAGGGATTATTGGAAATAGCCTCACTTGATCTAGTGTAACAGGTCAATCCAGGCTCAGTGAGATACACGAAAGACATTCAGGTGCAAATTATTTCCAACATTTCAATCTGGAACTGGCCAATCGAAGCTCACGCGTATGCACACAATACATAATCAGCCCTAACAGTGCGAAGATACAGCGATAAGGGGTGATATATAACCCAGTTCTCATCACCTGGAAGTCACTCGCTGCTGCTGAGGAAAGCCCCACACACACAACCTAAAGATCAATGAGATTACTGATAATCGTTCCACTTAGAAACCATGAAGATGCTTAGGGCTGCATTTTTCCATGAACAGTTCTGCACTCAAGTCTCCATCAGCGAACAGTTGATAACTTCAACAAAACAGACTTCATGAAGAATTTCCTGGTTACACAACTGCACTATTTGTCCGTGTAGCGCACAGTTATAGAGGGAATGATTTATAATCGCACTCTCCGGCGTCACCCAGATGATGTCACCCTTTTGAGTCTGGTTCCTCTCCAGGTTTCTTCCTCATGAAGTCTCAGGGAGTTTTTCTTCACCGCCGTCACCTCTGACTCACTCAATAGGGATAAATGTATAAGTTTAAAATTTGTATGCTGAATTTATATATTTCTGTAAAGCTGCTTTGTGACAAAGTCCACTGTTAAAAGCGCCATACAA
This sequence comes from Pangasius mekongensis, assembly GCA_033441845.1. Lineage (NCBI taxonomy): Eukaryota > Metazoa > Chordata > Actinopteri > Siluriformes > Pangasiidae > Pangasius > Pangasius mekongensis. The sequence continues at coordinate 23,996,669 of JAKKZJ010000012.1, read as the reverse complement.
ATAAAACTGAACTGAACAGAGGAGTGAAGGTATAGCGCTTTTTCACTCCAGCTGAACAACCACTTAATTAAATTACATCACGAGCATGAAAACATTATTGCAAATAAAAGCAACACAAAGCTTGAGAAGCAGCAGGGCAAATTATATATATATATATATATAGAATAAATGTGTAAGAAAATATTAAAAGAAAAATATCATAGACAATTTAAACAGATTCTACAGTGAAAATGAATGATATGATTAATACAGATCTAATCTCCAAGCACAAATAGTGGATTATAACAAAGTCACACAAATGAGGAAATAAATTTTGTAACTGGACTCATTTAAGGCCAGAATTTTATTAGTGTACTGTGTTCATAATTATTTTAGACGTTTCGATTGTATACTGTCTGCTTTCCTGCATTGAAAGAAAAAGTTCACTGAGTGTACTTGATTCAGATGTGTTCACTGATTCCACGAGTGCACTGAGCTGCAGCATGATTGGATCCTGTATTTTCAAAGCTGTGGAATAAAATCGAACAGCACACACACACCTGAGCTCAGGTCCAAACCCGGAGCCCTGGAGCAGTGAGGTGTGTGCACTATGGCTGTTCCCGAGTATTGTTTGAGAATTCATCAAGCTAAACTAACCTGACACGGAGCGGGTTTGTCCAAAAGCACCTTGTCGTAGTAACTCAGCGGAAAATTACGATTAGCTTCGCTTGTGGAACTGAAATTGGCGGAAAATTGGGGAGGAGCTACGACAACAGCTAGGTCGTTGATTTCCTTGTGTTGATCAGGATCAGCTGCGGTTTCAGGTTTACCCTTGGATTTTTTTTAATGTGTGTATAGGAGCTTTCTCTCGAGCAGAGAAACAAAATTTCCTGCAGCATCAATAAAGTTTATCTGATCTTATATGGAGGAACACATATAAGAAAAAAAGAAATCATGATCTTCAAGTATGAGGATATTATTCACTTTAAACCCAGCAGTGTGTGTGTGTGTGTGTGTGTGTGTGTGTGTGTGTGTGTGTGTGTGTGTGTGTCAGGTGAAATACGACTTCCTGTATGAGAATCATCATGTGTGCTGTCAGGAGCTGTGGAGCTCAGAGCTTCAGAGGAAGACTTATACCACCTTCATCATGGTGGCTCTGTTTGTGCTGCCTCTGGCCGCCATGTTGTTCCTCTACACACGCATCAGCATCGAGCTGTGGATCCGCAAGAGGGTGGGGGACGTCTCCGTCCTCCACACCATCAACCACACCCAGATCAACAAGATCTGCAGGTACACACACACACACACACACACACACACACACACACACACACACACACACACAAACTTGAAGGACATGACAGGAAGAAGTAAAGAAAATCCTAAAAGATAGAGAGAAAAAACTGAATTCTACTACAAAAACCACAGATGATGAGCAGCTCCTCCATTTTTATGATTCAAAAACACAATAGTCCCGCCCACTTGCTGTTTTATTGGCTAACAGGACCGATGTTCACACAAATTCACAGGTCAAAGTTCACTTAGATGTAGAAGTAGAAGTAACCACTTACAGGAGCAAATGCCTGTCCTTTCCCCTTCAGTGAATCTGCTTTTCTCACAAGTGACTTTTATTCACTTTTGGTCTGATCAAGCGTAATTTTCAGGTGTTTTCATGGCTACACTGTAAATCTTCTCACCTCTTTATGAAATTACGACTTTGTACTGATGTTTATCAGTGAGTTATTACTCTAGAGAAACTGTATGCATTTTAAAACCTCTTTGCTAAAATAGCTACAGTTTTCTTTCAAAATGTTACGCTCAGTTTACCTCATATTCACACTCGCAAGTGCCAAAGTCCACAGAGGACACTCGACCACACCAGTACAGTTAGCTCGCTTTGCTAATCTCATCTGAGAACGAAGTTAGTACGAAGCTGAGCACATAATATGCAAATCAGTTTCTAGCAGGATTGTTTATGTCTAGGTTTAGGGTTAGCATCACTGAGATGAGAAAACAGATGTTATATTTTTGTTTAAAAAAAAAAAAAGTCTTCCTGGTGTGATGGGTCAGAACATTGCTAAGTGGTGTGTAGAGAAGAAGGCAATAGCCATAACACATCTGGCCTCCTGGTGAACAGCTGTCCTGTGTTTTTTTTTTTTGACACAGGAAGAAGAAGCGTGCGGTGAAGATGATGATCACCATTGTGCTGCTGTTCACCATCTGCTGGGCTCCTTTCCACACCGTCCACATGCTGTTCGAGTACAGTGAGTAAAAATCCACTCTCAACCTCTTGCGCATATTTATATTTAATATGTGATCTTAAGAGCTGTCCAAGATTTATTTTATAATAGACATGATGTTCTATTTTTCACTGTTTCCTACATTTCCCACAATGCCACTGAGCTACCTGCTGAAAGTGGTGCAGTGAGATTTAGCCCTTGCTTCATCTACACCTAAAGAGAGTGATGCGTCTCTCACCAGTTTCTTCTGACTGTATCTTTCACCTGAGAAGGTGCATGTGACAAGTAGCTCGTTAGCCAAAGGCTTTAAGGTTCATCAGTGCTCGTTAAAGTCCATTTATGCACCTTAAAGGTATAAAGGTACACACTCAAGGTACTAAACATGTCTCCTGGATGGTATCATGCCAACAAGAAGGAAGAGTACAGTTTAGTACCTTTATTTGTGACAGTGCAGGACAGTCTTATGCAGCAAACATCATGCAGATCTCTCTTGCTGTCTTTTCCTCAGATAATCTGGAGGGAAAGTATGATGAGGTGACCCTGAACATGATCATGGCTGTGGTTCAGGCCATCGGTTTCTCCAACTCCTTCAACAACCCCATCGTTTACGCCTTCATGAACGAGAGCTTTAAGAAGAGCTGTGTCTCGGCCGTGTCCTCATTCCTGCGCAGGACGAGAGTGCACAACGTCCGAGTTCACTTCACCAAGCCTCGCCACACCGCCAGCGCTAACGCTAATGCTAACACCAACACCAACAGCTCGGGACTCCAAGAGCAGACCACTTGAGGACTGTACACAGTGTGGGTGTGCTGATCATTTGGGATGTGATCTATGGCAATATTCACCATCACAGTTATTACTGAGCTCCATGCAGGAGGAGGCTGCCTACACAGGGCGCATCTCTGGACTCCTGAGAGAGATTCACTGACTCCCTGGAAGGTGACATAAGGACAACTGTGTTTTTTCAGGAATCCTTGTTTTGGACAAATGAAAGCAGCGTCTCATGTTTTCTTTTCTCTGAGAAGACAATCACAGAATTTTGTTCTCTGGATAAGTGTAACGAGTTTTTGAAAAGTATTTCCAGTTACAATATTGTGATAATTTAGTGTCCTGTGATACAGTGTGGAATATGAAAATAAATTATAAAAATGTATCAGTTTTAGTGTTGTTTCTGTCTGTGAAGGTGTGCAAAAGGATTCAATCTAAATCCTGATTGGTTACAGTGGCACCAGGGGCGGGTACCGTAAGCTGATTGGTTACAGTGGCACTGGGGGCGGGTACCGTAAGCTGATTGGTTACAGTGGCACTGGGGGCGGGTACCGTAAGCTGATTGGTTACAGTGGCACTGGGGGCGGGTACCGTAAGCTGATTGGTTACAGTGGCACCGGGGGCGGGTACCGTAAGCTGACTGGTTATTAAATTAAAATCCGTATTAAAGATTTCAGAATATTTAAATTCATTGTAGTATTTCACAGAATGGCCCCTAAAGGTGCACCACAGGGATT
>JAKKZJ010000012.1:23832633-23854892 GCA_033441845.1 Pangasius mekongensis | reverse complement strand
ATGTCTTCATGGAGCTCGCTTTGTGCACAGGGGCATCGTCATGCTGGAGCAGGTTTGGGCCTCGTAGTTCCAGTGAAGGGAAACTGTAAAGCTACAGCACACAGAGACGCTCTATACAAACGTTGTGATAACAGTTTGGAGAAGAACCAGATATGGGTGTGATGGTCAGGGGTGCACATACTTTTTGGTCGAATATAAACATTAATTATTATTTGCCTAACTTTTACTGGCCTGTGATTTTTACATTATTTTTTATATTAAGATTTTTACATTGTTTGTAACAGAATGTTGTTTATTTCCTCAGACCCGTAGCGAGGCAGCCATGACGGTTCTAAGCGGCCACGTGGTAGTGTGTATTTTCGGCGATGTGAAGTCGGCCGTGGTGGGTCTGAGGAACCTGGTGATGCCTCTGAGAGCGAGTAACTTCCACTACCATGAGCTGAAACACATTGTGTTTGTGGGATCACTGGAGTACTTGAAGAGGGAGTGGGAGACGTTACACAACTTCCCTAAAGTCTCCATTTTACCTGTGAGTCCATGTGTGTACTGAACCAGCTCACGGAAATGAGATCCATCCAGTGCAGTTTACAATATTTTAATCATGGTGTGTGTGTGTGTGTGTGTGTGTGTGTGTGTGTGTGTGTAGGGCACTCCTCTGAGCAGGGCGGATCTGAGAGCCGTCAACATTAACCTGTGTGACATGTGTGTGATCCTGTCAGCCAATCAGAACAACATCGATGATGCATCTCTGCAGGATAAAGAGTGTATCCTCGCCTCACTCAACATCAAATCCATGCAGTTTGATGACAGTATAGGCCTTCTACAGGCCAACTCACAGGGTACACACACACACACACACACACACACACACAAACACACAAACACACACATACACACACACACACACACACACACCTGAGGTCAGAAGACATGGGGTAAATCTGTGGTCATCTAATGGCTAAAGCCCAGGTCAGTCTTTGATGCATATAGATCCTCTCAGTGGGCTAAGAGCTGGGATTGGTAACAATTCCTCTTGTATCAAGCAGGATTTGTCCAAATTAATTTCAGAGTGGGCCGGATGAGTCGAATTTCCATTTGGAGAAGGTGGGATTGGTTAGAATTCTTTTTTGAGCAGGTGGATTTGGTCATAATTCTTTTGGGAGCAGGTAGTCCTTTGGGAATGGTCAAGATTATTCAGAATTCCATTGGGAGAAGGTGGGATTGGTCAGAATTCCATTAGGAGCAGCTTGGATTGGTCAGAATTCCTTAGAAGCAGACGGACGTTGTGTGGGAACAGGTGAGAGTGGTAAGAATTCCTTTTGGAATGGGTGGGATTGGGATTAAACACCAGTCCTTTGTCCATCTCTCCTATGAAGCACTGATGGGAAGTGAAGTACTGCTGTAGATGTTAAATGTATTTGGATAAAACTGCTACAGTACTGACTACAGTTAAATTACTATAGTCAGCTAAATCTCTCTCTCTCTCTCTCTCTCTCTCTCTCTGTGTGTATGTGTGTGTGTGTGTGTGTGTTTGTGTGTGTGTGTGTGTGTGTGTGCAGGTTTCACTCCCCCTGGGATGGACCGCTCGTCTCCTGAAAACAGTCCTGTCCATGGTCTGGAGCGACAAACTTCCATCAGCACGGGAGCTAACATCCCCATCATCACTGAGCTCGGTACACACACACACCTTTTATACATACACACACACACACACACACCATTTACACACACACACACACCTTTTATACATACACACACACACACCTTTTATACATACACACACACACACACCTTTTATACATATACATACACACACCTACCTTTTATACACACACACATGCACACACACATTTATATACATTCACACACACAAACATCAGAACACATGCATCGTGTGTGTGTGTGTGTGTGTGTGTGTGTGTGTGCGCACTAAAGTCAGTGTGTGTTTCCTGTCATTAGCTAAGTCAGACAGGCTGCTGAACGCAGTGTGTGTGAGACAGGACAAGAGCTGCGGAGCCAACATTCCAATGATCACTGAACTGGGTAAGACACACACACACACACACACACACACACACACACACACACAACAGCCTGTAACTCAAACACAATAACCCAAACTATCGCACATTCATTTGCACATGCATGTACACACACTAACACTCACTTTGTGTGTGTGTGTGTGTGTGTGTGTGTGTGTGTGTGTGTGTGTGTGTGTTAGTAAATGACTCCAATGTTCAGTTCCTGGATCAGGATGATGATGATGATCCGGACACTGAGCTCTACCTCACACAGCCCTTCGCCTGTGGAACCGCCTTCGCCGTCAGCGTGCTGGACTCACTGATGAGTGCCGTGAGCACACACACACACACACACACACACACACACACACACACACACACACACACACACACACGTATACACACACACATATACACACACACACAAGGGGATCATCAGTGGTTTACCTGAAATTACTTTACTTTGTGTAGCTATTTACTTTACACACACGCACATACTTCTTTCTGAGGTTCAGGAACTTTCTCAGGAACTAAAGAGTTGTGGAACTCTCCTGAACAAGAACCACGCTTCGTGAGTTTGTGCTTTTTAAACTGTGACTGTGACCACACCCCCTTGTGTGACGCTGAGGTCATTAAACTCTCCAGAGCACTGTTGCTAGGCAACTACGATACGTGAACCCCTAGAATAAACTAGCTAACACAGAAGGCAGAAGCTAGTCTTATATCCATCAGTAACATCATCGTTTTCCTCTGATGTGTTGGAAAATTAATTGATATTGAACAAAACAAATGTGTAAAAACTGTGTGTAAATGAGATTCGTGTTCTTTTCTGATCTCTTGTTTGTTCAGACGTACTTTAACGACAATATTCTAACGTTAATAAGGACGTTAGTGACGGGCGGGGCCACTCCCGAGCTCGAGGGTTTGTTAGCGGAGGAGAACGCACTGCGCGGTGGCTACAGCGACACACACACACTCGCCAACAGGGACCGGTGTCGAGTGGCACAGCTCGCCCTTTACGACGGGCCGTTCGCGCAGCTCGGGGTGAGACCCCACACACACACACACACACACACACACACACACACACACACACACGTAAACACAGCGCACCACAGGTAAGGAGTGTAATTGTGTGTTTTGTGGCGCTCATTTGCAGGAAGGTGGGTGTTATGGCGATTTATTCTGTAAAGCGTTAAAGACCTACAACATGCTGTGTTTCGGGATTTACCGTTTGCGAGACGCTCACCTGAGCGCTCCGAGTCAGTGCACCAAACGGTGAGTTCTTCTCACGCATCACGTTTTTAGGAAACAGAAATAGGAAATTTTCTCATGTTCAGGTTTTAGTTTGCACTCAGGTAAGAGCTGTAGTTCTGTATACGCGTGTGTGTGTGTGTGTGTGTGTGTGTGTGTGTGTGTGTGTGTGGTGTGTGCGACTGTTAACACACAGTGTGTTCTGTTCTGAAGTGCTCTTCAGCGTAAACTAGTCCCTACAGATCTGAAAAACAAACGCTTCCTCAGGGGAGCTGTGGATGCTTTCCAGTTTTAAGTAGAAACGTTTTGCAGTACGCTCACTCACGCTTTTCTAATAAACAGCAGATGAGCCAATCGACAGGTCAGTCTGGAATGATTGACAGGTGTGTGTAGGTGTCTTGAATTCTCTGATATGAACCGACCCCCTGGAAGCTCCGCCCCCTTTTTTTCTCGTCTCGGCTCTGTTTTCCTTGTAAGATGCGCTGACGCGGCGTCTTCGCTTTCCGTCACGGCAAAATGGAGAATGTTTTGAGCTCTTTAATGTGAAATAGCGTCTCTCAGTAGCCAAGTTTACATCCACTTTTTGCGCTGTTCTGTGATCGACAAAGTGAAAGAGTGTAAATAAATAAAAATGTTTGATTATTTGCTGCATAAGTTTTGCTGCATCGCAAAAGGAACCTGCCCTTGAGCCGATCCCATACACGATTTTGTGTATATCGCAAATCTCGTACCTTTGCGTCCCTCAAATCTTTGCAAAATGGAAATTGTATTGATGAAAATTCATATTTGAAGTATCGACATAATTATTATGTTGACACTTGTTAAATTTTATTGATAGTTTGCGTTTCCAACAGCTACACCGGTAAACATTTCAATGCGCTAAACATTTTTTCGCAAAAAAAAAAAATCCTCGGATGGAAACGTAGCTAGTGTGTGTTCCACTTAGCTAACATTACATATGTATATATAAATATTTATTAGGGATGCAGTGAAAATGGTCATAAAGCAACATTTTTTTCAGCTGAAAGATTGAGTGGAAACGATCTTCGCTACTTCTTTCCAAGCTTTATTTTTCTTCCTTTCGATCAAACAGTAAAAGAGAAATAAATGCAGCTAGGAATTAAAGATGTGAGCGAGGAGCTGAAGAAACGTCGGCCCACACGCGCCGCACGATCGGTCCGAGGAATCATTCGAGACGATCGTTTGGATTCGTCGCCTCTTTACAGCGTCGTAACTAATTCGCATGGAATTGAGAAAAGCACAGATCTGCTGAAATCTCGCTGTGTGTCGCACACGTACGCAGAAACCTGCAGTTTTCAGGATTTCTCTGCAGAAGTGTGTAGGCAGTGTAAGACCCCATTATTAATCCTATTTCTAAACACATTTTACTCATTTCCAGCTTTTAAATAGCGTTTATTTTTAGAAGGAAGCAAATTTACCTGCCAGTGGAATCAGAAAATTAAATCTTGAAATGAGTAAAAATGTCCAGACGTAGGTTTAATAATCTTATATTTGGTTTATTGTCTTCTTATTTCTACATATATTCTTATATATGGTCATTTTTATTTGTTGATTTTAGCTTCATGAGCTTTAATGATTATTATGTCTTACACTCTTGGGGGGGGGGAAGGTTCTTTAAGCTTGTTAATGGTTGTGGATATAGTTTTCTACATAGAACCTGTAGAACCTGTAGAACCTGTAGGGTTCCTCCTGAGCGACAGAACAGAAGAACCTTAAATATTAAATGGAACCTTTTTATTTTCTAAGAGTGTAATGATGACTTTTATAACTTAATTATAACTTTTGTCTAATTGATGACACGGACATGTGTGGAATCTATTAACACACCACAGTAGGTGTGTGTGTGTGTGTGTGTGTGTGAGATGTTATAAAGGCTTGCTCATTCTCTCTCTCTCTGTGTGTGTGTGTGTGTGTGTCAGCTACGTGATCACCAACCCTCCGTACGAGTTCGAGCTGGTCCCCACGGACCTGATCTTCTGTTTAATGCAGTTCGATCACAACGCGGCTCAGTGCCGCTCCACGTTCTCACACTCCTCACACTCCTCACACTCGTCCAGTAAAAAAAGCTCATCCGTGCACTCCATCAGCACCAAACACACCAAGAGCCGAGAGCCACGAGACAAACCCAAGTACGTTCCCCTTTAACACACACTCCCTCTCTCTCTCTCTCTCTCTCTCTATCTGTCTCTCTTTATCTGTCTTTCTCTCTGTAGTGTTGTTTCCATCCATCTGTTTGAAATTTAAATATGGAAACATCAGAAATAACGCCTCAGTATCGCTTGTCTGAGGTTTCAGGTGGAAGTGTGATCAAAACACTGTCTGGAGTAAACAACAATCTTAATGTCTAAAACCGCATACTACTGCTCTAAATAGTGTCATCTTCATACCATATTTAAATACTTCTCTAAACAAGTCACTTATTTATAGAATAAATTGACCATAATGACTATACTGCCTTTAAAACTGCACATCACCGCCCCCTTCTGGTGACGTTTAACTTTCTTTAAATCCTGTTTTTTGTCCTAAACGTCTCCGGAAATAAACTGAAAATAATTTCAGGTGTATTATAAAAGCTAAAAGTGTCTTATCTTAATCTTACGAATCAAAATTCTTTGCTACACAGAAGGAAAAATCCAACCTAAGGACAGTAAACAGATCGTTTTTGGATTTTCCTTTGACTAAAGTCCTGAGAACATTGTTGCTAGGCAACTGGGAAATATGGACGCCAAGTACAATCTGACTAAACACTAATGCTAACAATGTAGCTAGCTGTGATGTAGCTTTTAAGTATTTTATACGGACACAGTCACCATGGAAACGAAACAGAACCATCCGAAACGTCAACATTTACCTCAGATGTGTTGTTAAGTTACTAAAAAAAAACTTGCGTATGCCTAAAATTACACTATTTACACTTAGCATCAACTTAAACATTAACCAAGCCTCTGTACTGAGAAATTGAGAAGTATAGCTACAGGTGGTGGGTAGTTGTCATGGTAACGAGGAAAGCCTTGTTGTGGCTACATTTCTAAGCTGACTATATACCAAGGTTAGCGATGTAGCTAGCTGTGAAGTAGCGGTTAAGTCTTTTTACGCAGACACAGTGACCGTGGAAATGAAACAGAACCATCCGGAACGTCAACATTTACCTCAGATGTGATGTTAAATTGCTAAAAAAAAATCTTCCGTATGCCTAAAATTACACTATTTACACTTAGCATTGACGGCTAAAGAACCCTCTGTACTGAGAAATGGTAGCGTGTTGTCATGGTAACGGGGAAAGCCTTGTCATGGCTTGAGTAGTAAATCCTGTGATCTTGGGAAGGCGGCATAGTGTTTTCACTTACTATTTAGTGCAGTTGTGTGCGGTTTCAGACATGGCTGTGTGTGTGTGTGTGTGTGTGTGTGTGTGTGTGTGTGTGGGGCGCTTTTTGATGACATCATCTCCTCGCTTCTCTAAAGTGTATTTAATATAACAGCAGTTGATGGAAACACACATCACCCTGGAATAGAATTTATGACATTTATGACATTGAATGAAATCAGTGCCTGTGTGAGGTGTTCTCCATGTGTGAGAGTGTGTGTGTGTGTGTGAGAGTGTGTGTGTGTGTGTGTGTGTGTTCTTCAGTATGGACGTGCCATTTGCCTCTTCATATCAGACTCAGTGTCACATCACACACACCCATGTTAATGTTTCTGTTATTTTTTTATGTTTGAGCCACAGTTTGTGTTAAAAGGGTTGTGTTTGTGTTAAATCCGTTTGGGTTGCTATGGAAACAGAGACCATTTTGCACTGAAACTGCACTTTAAGCATCTCATAACGACGTGTTCATGAACATCCTCATTAAATCACTGACTCGCCCTGTTCTCATCTTCATTTCTTTCTAAACGAACATCTCACTCACGTCAAAGCGTTAAATTAAAATCCCACGTATTTATCGCGTACGTAAGGAATAAAAAACACTGTTAAGTTGATTAATTTCCTCCAACAGCACATCCCCCAAGTGTTTTGTTCCTCTTACACCACAGCAACTTACCATCAGTCACAGTTTTTATTTATTAAAGAATGACACGTCATACATTTTATGTTTATAGTTACATTTAATGTTGGTGAAATGAGTTCGTTCCTGTTCTCGCTTACGTTATAGCAGCTATAAACAGTCGTTCCCTCACCAGCCTCGTTTTTTTCTCTCTCTTGAAGTTAATAAGACAAAAAAATTGCAGCTTGTCGTCTTTTGTTACCGACAAAATGCAAAGAAGCGTAAACTCCTCTGTCCTGAAAATGTCGGAAAACTTAACATTACGGCTTCACCTCTGACTGTTACAAAGCGCTGACACTGGAGACTCCTTCCATAAATTTAACCATAGCAATGATTACACGCGTTTTTACATGTTTATGTGGAGTGTCTGCCTGTTATAGAAAATCAACCAGCACCTTCTGACCAATCAGAATCCAGAATTCGACAGCGCTGTGGTGTAAAATGACTTAATGCTTTCTTTACAGTTGATAAGTTTAAAAGTACAGTGTTTCTAAATTCTGCTCCTTGTGTGTGTGTGTGTGTGTGTGTGTGTGAGTGTGTGAGACAATAAACAGGAAGTAGTAATACGTAAAAAAGCGCAGCTTCATGCATCATGTTTAAAAGGAAACACACAGCTATAGGGGGCGCTCTCACCAATCAGCTGCGAGGTTCTGTTTACTCAACGTTGTGTGGGAAAACGTCTGAATTATTTCTTACGTATTAATTTCAGTGATCTCATACATACGCTAAAATCGTAATTCATCAAGTGTTCGTAATGTGCGTCGTGTTACTGCTCATTTAAATACAGACACACCCAAAATTAACCATATATGGTATATAGGATTTGCTTCGAAACGTAACTTTTCTAACATTTTATTAACGTGAACCAAAAAAACGCAAAAAAGAAACTTTCTTTTGCTGAAGTAGAGACTTTGATTTTGATCATTTAAGGAAAGAGTTATTAAGTTTCTGTGTTCGTAATTTTTAATAAATTTAATGAACATTAACAAATACATGTCATAAAAATCGGCCCATTCTCTGAAAACTCACCCACAAATATTATACTCTGAGCGTTTTATGGGATTTGAGTGTAAAGACAAACCTGTTTATATTTAACACTGATTAGCTTCATATGTAATTCAGCGTCCTATCATTCTACGAAACGCTTACGTTACTCATGACACTCGTGGCTTGGTTTTTCACAGCTAGTGCGAAACAGACGTTATTTCTTCGGATTGAGTTCGTACGCACGATTTACACTCGTTCGTTGGTAAATAAAGGCTGTGGCGCTTTCCAGGATTTCACAAGTTCATTTTTCTCTCAGGAATGTCCGACCAATCACGAGCCAGGATTTAAGGGCGTGGCAGAGTGTAGTGTATTTTATTTAACTGTTAATTAGGGACAAATTCTTATTTACAGAAAAGTGTAGAGTTTTTTAATATAGAGAAATAAATTCTGAAACTTTTAGGAATAAATCCAGCTTTGATGTTCCAGTCCTCTGCAGACTTGATGAAGATATGAATGTGAATATGGAGAGCAAGAACTGTGTGTGTGTCAAGAACCACACACACACACACACACACACACACACACACACACGCACACACGCACACACACACACACATGCTGGAGGTAATACAGTTAACGATGGATGCGATTTGTAAAATCGTAAAATTTGTAAAATCGTAAAATTTGTGAAAATAAATAATGAACCACAATGAGCCGATACAGACTACGAAGCCTTTAAGGCTGTTAGAGTAACATTTATAGAATAATTATGAACTTTAACAAAACAATTTCAGAACTTGAACTTAAACACTGCATTTGAAGGGATATTTGAATCCATTTTTTTTATTTACTCCATCAAGCAGCGCGATAGTGTCACTCTCATGCCTTGTGCTTTCCTCATGTGGACACAGACGGGATGCGATCACACACAACAAAACAAAAGCTTGAGTGCTAAATTAACCTGCCAGAATGAAAGAAATCCCCCTTTCAGTGCCATGGAGAAAGCCAGGCCAAAACACTTATCTAAAAAACTTCAGTATTTAATAGGAAATAATGAGAGAGTGCAACAGCGCAGTGTGACAGTCTAAAACAAACAGGCTACATGCTTAACTGTCAGACTAAGAAAACAGTCTGCTTTCATGACGGGCTTCTGTTTTCTTTTTCTTTCATTTGGCTAGCTGTAGTTTTCACGCTGAAGTAGATTACTGGTGCTTGATGACATTCTGAAAAGCCGTGCATGGATTAAGGAGACCGGAACCAGGATCATCACGCGGTGTCGTCTCTGACGTGACGCGAGCCGGAGCGCTGAGAGTCCATTTCTGATTTTACTGTTGTTTGTACGATCACGTTGCAGCGTTTTCCTTAGCTATATTTTTAAAATATCTTTGTTTGTAGGTGTGTAGTGTGTAGGGAGTAATGAAGGGTGTGTGTGTGTGTGTGTGTGTGTGTGTGTGTGTGTGTGTGTGTGTTTAGTACTAAGCAGGAGCAGAAGTGACAGAACCACTGAACACTTTTTTACGGTGTTAACATCCACACTCACGTCATTCTCATTTCCCCCTCACGTGAAGAACACGGCTTAAGTTTCACCACGTTCTCCTGCTCATGAGACACCAGCAAGCTTCTAAGGCAACAGTGTGTGGAACTCTCATCAGGAACTCTCATCAGGAACTCTCATCAGGAAGAGAGAGAGTGTAAAATATCGCTCTTAGTGACCCGACTCAGCTCAGGGTGTGAACTGTGTTCAGTGTCACGTCTTTAACAGGAGCTCCTCTGAAAGATCTCCTCCTGAACACAGTGAGATGTTTAGCTCAGCTCAGGGTGTGAACTGTGTTCAGTGTCACGTCTCTGAAAGATCTCCTCCTGAACACAGTGAGATGTTTAGCTAGCTGGGTTCTGGAGCGTGCGAACTGACTCGTGTCTGATCTCTAATCGTGATTAGACCTCTGTTACATTTCAACTTTTCTATTATATCAGAATATTATTATAATTATCCGTAAAAAAAATCACAGTATTACTCTGTTTCCTTCACGAACTTCATAATTACCGCCCATGATGAGCGAAAACAGTCACATGACCAAAATGTAACTTCTGATTGGTCTGACTCTGTGTGTGACAGACAGGGAACTAAGCAGAACCCTTTTCTGCAACCTTTAACTATCCAGAGAACCATTCTGGATCCTTCTGGACTGTGGACTGTGTATATATACAGTACACTCTTAAATATTCTGAACCTTTAAAGGTTCTTCAGTTGCTCCTCTGAGGGAACCCAGAAAAAGCTCCTATGTTAAACCTTACAGTGAAATGTTTTCACAGAACGTGTTGCAAGTAGAACCATTATTCTGAATCTAAGAATCCTTAAAGAACCACTGAAGAACCCTATTTTTTGAGGACTGTAACAGGGTAGGTGTGCGGTACAACCTCCAAAATATTCTTCATTAATTTCTTCTTAAGTCCTAGAACCTCTCTGAACTGTCTCGGTGCTTAAAGGGTTCCGTGAATAATGAAAGGTTCTTAAAAGGAACCCTCTCTGAAAAGCACTCGTCCAGTGTTCTCGGTAATGAGTAAGGGTTCTTCCTTTTCCGAAACAGGTTCTATTTGGAACCTTCTTTCGTAGGGGTTCTGTGTTATCTAAGGGTTCTTTGGTTAGTTCCCTGGATAACTCTTTCTGAGAGTTCCTCGACTGCGCTGCTGTAGGGTTCTGTGTAGAAGCTTTTACCTGTTAGCAAGAGTTCTGTGTAGAACGCAACAAGAGAACAGTTAAGGGTTCTTGGTTTCTGTGAAAAGGGTTCTATCAAAAAAAAAAAAAATTGTTGGGAAAAGTCTTAACTGCTCCTTTTATAGGGTTCTACATAGAACGAAGAACCGTTAAGGGTTCTAGATCGATTTTTCAGCAACAAAGACAGAAAACAGATTTTATTCTGTTTAAACTGATGATGAAGAAGTTAATTCTTTTAAATAATTTTTTATTTTCTTTTAAAATGTTCCTAATGTTGCCTGATGAAGTGAGCGGTGTATCACGAGCGTGAGAGTCACTGCCTCGTGAAAAGAACGTAATTATTTAATCAAACATTATTATTTAACGTCTCTGCGCGAGAACCGATATTAAAGTCCATTCCTGAGCCATCACGCAGCTTCGTGTCCACAGTCCGAACGTTCCTGATGCTAGAACCCACTTTATTCTGGTTACCGAGTGACTGATGTTAAGGGTCTGATAATAAACACACACACACACACACACACACACACGTTCTAGCTGATAGAGTCTGCAGCGTAAGCGTCAGCGTTCTGTGTGATTGCAGCTGATTTATCATCAGATCCTTTAGGCCACACGTCATTAAACTGAGCTGTTTATGTTTTAACAGTTGCTGAGCGAATGTGGACTGTGTCTCTGGTTAGTAAGTGGACTTTCGGATATTTTATCACTTCTTTTATTCATTTCTTTCTCCCTCACGTCATCATTCAGACGAAATCCCCTGTTCCGAATGTTCAGTATTTTGAAGCTTGTCTCTAAATGACAGTAAAAATGTTTAAAATGTTGTAAATGTTACGATCTGTAAATGTTCATATTCCTGTGTGTATATTATAACTCCTGGACCAAAGTACTGATTTTTTTTTTTTTTTTTTTTTTTTTTTTGGGATATTATAACTCATGTAAAGGAGAACTTTACAGATATTATAAGGAAATAAATAATATACTCTTAATAATATTCACAGTAATCCTAATAAAATGAGCTTTTTTCTGTATTAAAGCCACGAGCAGAGCTTTATTGCAGCACAGAGCACTGATCCAGTTCTTATTCTTGTTTTATTTTTATTTTATTTCCCCATAACACTAATTAATATCTTTAAAATGGAACCATTTATAATTCCAGTGTAAAAACACGGGGCTCTAGTGTAACCGCTTCGAAACCTACAACTAAAAACCGTGAAGAATATTTCGTCTGGGAAGATCCTGAGTTACTGAATCCGAATTGATTCATTTTGATTCTTTTGAATCCGAATCAGATGAAAAAATGCTTTTCCTTTCCTTAAGGGTTCTAAGGAGAACAAAGCTAGAACTGTTAGCTATCTAAAGAACCCCTTTTTGAAGAACTCATTTTTAAAGAACGTTTTTAATGTCAGGAATTTAATATATCGATAAACTGGCTCGGTACTGATCCACTTTAAGGCGTCTTTAAGGGTTCATTGGATAATGAAGGGTTCTTAACGTCCAAAAATGTTTTTGCCTGGATCTCTAACATTTAAAAGGTTCTTTGTTATGTTTCTCTGAGGAACCCATGAAGGTTTTATGTAGAGCTCTACAACAGAAACATTTCCTGTCAGAAAGCGTCACAGGTAGAACCCTATTTTGTAAGCTAAGAGCCTTTAATTATCCAAAGAACCCTTAAAGAATCCTTAAAGAACCCTTAAAGAACCCTTGAAGAACCCTGTTTTCTAAGATAGTAAGTAAGCTGGGTAAGGGTGCGGTACAAACTCTTCTTAATACCTAGATTTAACATTAACTCGTCTTAGTGCTTGGTCCAAAAAAAAGTTCTTCAAGGGTTCTTTAAGGGTTCTTTGGATAATTAAGGGAGCACAGCCTCCTGAAACTACTTTACTTTATCCTTACTGTGATGGGGGAAAGAACCGGTAGGGTTCTACATAGAATATTCAAGAGTTTCCCCAGAGGGACACCTGAAGAACCAATAAAGGTTCTAAATTTTCTAAGAATTCTAAGAGTTGTCCCTCTCTCAGAACCTGCAAAGATTTTATGCAGAGAGGCTTCTTCTCTGAAAAGGGGCTCTTGTAGGAAGCTAGAACTGTAGGCATAGAACCATTTCAGATATAGTTCTTGGTACTCTGTTAGGGGGGAAAGGGTTCCTCAGTGGTTCATCAAGGTTTCTTTGGATATTTAAGGGTTCTTAACCTCCCAAAAGGTTAGGATTAGGTAGGTTCTACAGAGAGCCTTTCAGGGTTCCCCTCCGATAGACAGCCAAAGAATCCTTCAGGGATGTAAATTTTCTGAGCGTGTATACTCTAATCCAGGAAGGTTCTTTGGTTTGTTTCTCTGTAGGACTGGGTTCTGTGTAGAAATGGTTTTAAGGAAGCTAGAACCCTTAACCATGGAACCTTTTTTCTTATAGTTTAATTTATAACCATAGAACGTCGTTATGAAATGTTCAGGCTCCTGTTAAAAGCGTTTGGTTCCTCTGCCGAGTTTCTGATCAGGTTTATGAGTTGAAGGTGTTCCACTAGAGTCCTGTAGAACCGCCTGAGTGTTGTTGTGTTTCCTGCTTTAGAACACACCTGATTTCAGTTCTTCAGCAGAACATGTGTGTGTGTGTGTGTGTGTGTGTGTGTTAGAACTGAAGGAGCTGAAGTAAGAACCACTACTATAACACACCCCACCACTCCCACACACACCACGTTCTCCTGATGAACACTGTGTTAACAAGCAGGTGTGTGTGTGTGTGTGTGTGTGTGTGTGTGTGTGTGTGTAGCAGGAAATACATCAACACACAGAACCGGACAAATAAAGGTTCCACACACAGTTTAGGAATTTTATAAATGTACAGAGTGAAGATGGGAAAGAAACCGGACTCACTGAGTTTCTTTTCTCCAAAGTGCACCGTGGATGAGTTGAGGGGTCGCAGGTATGAACACACACACACACACACACACACACACACACACACACACACACACACACACACACATGCATGGAACCCCAGTGCTGATAAAGCATTCGGTTCTGAGTGGAAACCAACAAACAGATGCATTCAGTCCAAAGCGAGTGGCGAGTGTTTAACATTTTGCTTTTTATCCTGAAAGCAACGTCACTCTTTGGTTCTAGTGACTGCATCGGAAACCTCACTCCTGGGTTTGAATTGCTAAATGCTAGTCTTGCTAAATGCTAGTCTTGCTAAATGCTAGTCTTGCTAAATGCTAAACGATCCTAGCATTTGGTGCTTCCACTTGATGGTTTGGTTTGCTGTACTTTGCACTTCCTGCATGGGTTTTTGTTTCATAGCTTGCTGCGTTTTCCGGATTCTAAGATTTCCGGCAAATTAAATTAAAAATTAAATTTTCAGACAAATTTCGATTGTGTGAGTCGCAGATAACAAAAACTAGCGAAAACGTGTTTCAGACTTTTCTCTGAAATGAAACAGTGGCGCAATTCCGGTCTGTGTACTTTGCATTCATTCGTTTCTCATTCTGAAATGAAACACAAGCAAACATTTTTACTTTTTTACGTTTTTGTGTTTCTCGGCACGCACTAAAACAAGAAATTTAATTTTTTTTCCTAAAATTATTTCTAAAAAAAAAATAAAACACTGGTTTATGTTTGATTGTTTCTACGTGTTTCATCGCAAAAAGTCTAGAAATTGAAATATTCATGAATCCAAATCCACTTTAGAGCCGAAAACTTTTTTGAACATCTGGTTTACGTGTAATTTTTTAATTTCGAAATGAAAATAAATAAATGCAACGTACACGGATCATTACTGATTATTATTATTATTATTATTATTATTATTATTATTATTACACCCAATTCTGTACAGGTGTAATCTTAAATATTTTTAAAAATACTCTGAATAAAATGAACAGGAATGAAAGCATATGAAAGCTAGATGGCACACTGTGATCACGAAGCGATTTTGGTTGTGAATGTAGCGCGATGAAAGACTTATTTTCCGGAAAACGCAGTAACAGCATGATGATCAGCTCTGATCGCGAAACTCGCTGAAACTTCCCGAGAGCATGTGTGAGAGGAATTGCCTGCTAAACAACATGTGCTGGGAATTTTGCTTTTGTGCATTTTTTGATACCTTTAAAATGTCGTGGGAATGAAAGTTGGGACGTTTTTGCAGACGTGAAAAGAGCATCGGCTGAATTTGAAATAAAAAATAAACATTTATGATTCTTTTCAAGAATCGAACCCCAACAACAAAACAACACCTGGGACTCTGTCGATGTTCTCACCTGAGTAACTGATCAAATATTGTGTGAAGTGGAGTTACTGTTATCACACTGATTCATTTCCTAAAACAGCACATCCCAAAGTGTTTTATTCCTCTTATACCACAGCAGTTTACAAACGATTGCACGTTTTATTTATTTTAAAAAACGACGTCATACTATTTACACATTTATAGTGAAACGAGTGAGTTCCTGTTGTCGCTTACGTTATAGCAGCTATAAACAGTCGTTCCATCACCAGCCTCGTTTATTCTCTCTCTTAATTTAAGTTAATACGACAAAAAAAAACGCAGTTTGTCGTCTTTTGTTACCGAGAAACCACATAAAAGAAGCGTAAACTCGTCTGTCCTGAAAGCGTCGGAAAACTTAACGTTACAGCTTTACGTCTGTCTGTTACAAAGCGCTGACACTGGAGACTCCTTCCATCAACGTTACATAATAAACATCTCCTTTACTTTACGAAATCTTCACCATATCAACGATGACGAACGTTTTTTTAAATGTTTATTATTAACGGAGCGTCCGCCGTCCACGTCCCTGTGAATGAGCTGTTACTATAGAAACGATAACGTATTAGAACGAGCGCTTTAATAAAAACTAATCAACACTTTCTGACCAATCAGAATCCAGAATTCATCAGCGCTGTGGTATAGCGGTTTTATGAAACTACCACCAGATATTGTGTTAAATATCGCTGTGTGAAGTGGAACACGAGACTCTGACACACGGACTGATCACTTTTGATTGACAGATGAAGCAGAGAAACGTTCCTGCCAATCAAACTCACATAAACGTACTCACTCATATAAACGCCGTGTTCATTCAGGACCAGACCAGCGCTGCTCTCATTCCTCCAATCAGAGGCAAGAGGAAGTGAAGTGAGGACCAATCACGTCGCAGGAGCCCTTTGGAGTTACAGATTGCGCTGCTTTGAGTGTGAGATCACTCAGTCATAACTCGCAATAATGAAACATCATCGTTTCCATTTAGCTACGAGAGTTATTAATTATTCACGCACCGATTCTCAGGTTTTATTTTTAACACTAAACCGAAACGGACGTCCTGTCGGTCACCAAAACGTCTCGTTTCATCATCATAACGCAAACGCAGAAAGGTTCTCAGGCTTTTATTGACCGTATGTTCAGATGCTAACCTGACAAAGAGCTGTGTAATTGGAAAAAGGGGCGTGGCTAATTATATTCTTAGGATTTTCTTGAACGTATGTGCAGACAGTAACCCGATAAAGTGCAGTGTAATTGTAAAAAAAATTAAAAAGGGCGTGGCTAATTACATTCTTTGTGTTTTCTTGACCATCGTGAAGCCTGACAAAGAGTGGTGTAATTGGAAAAAGGGGCGTGGCTAATTAAATTGCAGCGTTTGCTTGACGAACTTCACAGACAGTAACCAAACAAAGAGTGGTGTCATTGGAAAAAAGGGGGCGTGGTCAATAAATTCTTGGATTTTCTTGAACGTATGTGCAGACAGTAACCCGATAAAGTGCAAGTAATTGTAAAAAGGGGCGTGGCTAATTATATTCTTTGTTTTCTTGACCATCATGAAGCGTGTAACCTGACAAAGAGCTGTGTAATTGTAAAAAGGGGCGTGGCTAATTAAATTGCAGGGTTTTCTTCACCATAGTGAAGCGTGTAACCTGACAAAGAGTGGTGTAATGTAAAAAGGGGCGTGGCTAATAAATTCTCAGACTTTTATTGACCATTATGTGGAGACAGTAACCTGATAAAGTGTGACATAAGTGTAAAAAGGGGCGTGGCTAATTAAATTCTTTGTGTTTTCTTGAAGCATGTAACCTGACAAAGAGCTGTGTAATTGGAAAAGGGGGCGTGGCTAATAAATTCATGGGAGTTTCTTGACAATCATGAAGAGCGTAACTTGGTGAAGATCAATGTGATTGTAAAAAAGGGGTGTGGCTAAAAAATTCTCAGGCTTTTATTGACCGTGTGTGAAAAAGGGGGCGTGGCTAATTAAATTCTTAGGATTTTCTTGAACCTATGTGCAGACAGAAACCCGATAAAGTGTAAAAAGGGGGCATGGCTAACTGTCCACTGTGTCCTCAGATTCCTGTTCTCAAGGATCGACATGTTGTTTGTTCTGAGATGTTTTTCTGCTCACCACGGTTGTAAAGAGTGATTATTTGAGTTAATGTAGCCTTGATGCTTGGGGTTTTCTTAGCCATCGGTGCCAACGTGATGTAATTGTAAAAAAAGGGGCGTGGTCAGGCGAGATCCTGTATGTGGAACCATATCAACCATGTTATCAACTATTTTAAAACGTCATGGCTCCGCCCACATCAATTATCTGATAAAAAAAAGAATACTGGTTTAATACTGACGCTCGGTGCGTGGCTAATTATTAACGTTAAACTTTATTCAGTGCTACGTGTTAAAGATGAATGTGTGTATAAAGTGTAAATAAGAGCCAGAGTGCTCATTAGCATCGAGCGCTTCAGGCTTCGCTAGCATATTTATTTCAGATGTAAAGTACACATTCTCAAAATGTTAGCATGTGAATTATTTTTTCCGAAACTCGCCGATCTGCAAATGTGGAGAACACGTGATGCCTTAAATCCAATAAATACAAACAGGAAAAAAAAACAATTCTTAGAAAGCAAACTTGCTAAATATCGATGTTGCCTTAGCTCTGTGATTTAAACGACTTTACACATTTATCTTTAACTTTATTAACATTTTTAAACGAACTACCATAAGCATAGGCTGCTAGCTAGTTGGCTAACATTTAGCTAGATGGAAATGTACCTAGTGTTACTCTTGCTAGCTAACAAAACAATACTAGCGCCAGTGAACTTGTGTTTGTGTGTGAAGTTTTAAAATGATTAATTGTTTTATTTAACGAGTTATTTTCTGTTTACAGTTACACGTATTAGCTGCACTAGTTTAGCTAGATGTTAGCAATGTGCTACTTTCTTATTCGGTAAAATACAGGAATAATTCATTTAAAGTTTACATTTAAGTATAAAAACTGATCTACCGGCTATGAGCTAGCTAGCTAACGTTAGCTACATGGATAAATGGCTACGCTTGGTAGCTAAGAGCAAGATAACCTTACGAATTAAAATATATATATATAATTCTGAATAATAAAATATTTCCTCCTGAAGATGATGATATCATCAAAGAACAGATTTAATAATAACATCTTAAATTTGAGAACTTTGTCATCACTTTATTTAATATTTACTTTATTTAATAATTGAAACGTTATTCGTTGTTGTTTATTCAGAGTCAGTTGTAATAATAAACTGGGAGAATTCTGAATTATTTTAGAAACTTATGTTAATAAACTTTTGAAAAAAATAAAACTACCTATCCGCTAGCTAGCTAGAGTTACCTAGATGCAAACAGTACTAGTTAACAGCGTAACGCGTTTCATTAACGCTTTTCCGAATATTCCGTTTAGAAAAATAGATACAGCCATGAATTTGCGTTGAAACAACAATATCGAGTAACTTTACAGTCACAAGTTTTACTAGTGTTTGTTTGTTTGTTTTTTTCAATAAAATCCACCTTTGTTTGTTGTTAATCCAGAGATAAGCTTTAGCTAGCTGTTTAGCTAACTGCATATTGTTCACGATGTGCTAATTTCATATTATAGCATATCTATATATATATGGAGTAAATTATTTTATTATCAACTACTGCTAGCTAATATTAGCAGGATGAAAACATGGCTAATCTTGCTAGCTAACGGCGTGATGCATCCTATTAACACTTTTTACTCAAAATATTTAGCACTGTGATGACACGACTCTGGAATTCTAAAGTTTTAAACGTATTTTTAAATAAATCTTCGCTACTATGTTCATCCGTAGATTTAGCTACATCTGATTCAGCTAATCGGATGTAATTAATTCAGCTGACGTCCTGAACATGAACGGAACTGAACATTAGGATGTTTATATTACTAACTGACTAACACTCGCTGTTTATCTAAACGTTTAAAAAAAAAAAGGAAAATTAAAAAAATAATAATAATAAGTGACGCCACATGTTGCGAAGTGGGTGCGAGAACGTCCTCGTTTGGTCTCTTCAGTTTGGCGTGAAGATTAAACCTGTCCTCACCTGAGATCCTCTCACCTGCATGATCGCTAGTGTGAGGAATAAATAATAACAGTAACTCAGTTAAGTGCTGTTTTTGTATTTCACGAGCTTCTTAAATTTATAAATAAGTGGGCGGGGCTAGCTAATACAAGCTTAACACATGCTAACTGGTGCCACAGCGTATTTATAAAAAAAGAACTTTTGAGAAACTCTCTTTTTTTTTGCACTAATCATCTCTCCATTTATATCTATATTTCATTCATCACACACCTTAGCAGGTTCTTCAGTTTGTCCCATCTTTAAAGCTAGAACCCTACAGCAGGTCTTTTCTCTTTCATGTCCCTCCAGCGAGAAGAGTTAAACATGTAAAGAACCCTTGAAGAACCTTCGTTTTTAAGAGTTTTTCTCCACTGATTCTGAGCTGAAGTCCTTCTGTCCAGTTGGTTCTCTGGTTCCACCCAGTCAGACTTGGTTCTAGAGTTCAGAAACTGGGTTCTTGCCAAACTGTACAGACCAAACAGACAATTAAACTCACGACAGCGAGAAGTGGCGGCCATGAACACGACGATCTAGCCTTGTTTAGCTCTTCTACTCTTAACTAACTACCAAAAATGACTAGCATGCTAATTAAAATGATTTAGTTAGATGCTAAGCGATGAGAGATTTTGGTACTAGCCTATTTTTTTCATGCAGACTTCAGACTATCTTCTAAATATTAAAAGTCAGTGAGGTTCCTCTGCAGGTTCCTCCCCTGGTTCTCCTGCTAAACATTAGCTTGAATAGGAAATTATCACCAAATATAAAACCAGCTAGCTGTAAGCTAAATATAGCTTGTATTACAAAGATGCTAACTCTTGTTTTTATTATTTTACTGTGATCACGTTATTATTATTATTATTATTATTTTTTACGTGAATTTTACATCTTGTGTGCAAATTATAGAAATGTTTCTGTGTTTATGGGTTTATTTTCTAGCCTCACATGCCATTATAGTGAATATTTCCTGTACAGGTGAGATGTAAATGTCATGTACATGATTTTATTTTGTATTTTCAACAACAATAAAGTCGGCTGTTGTTACGCGCGTTTGTGTTTTTCTTCGTGATGGAAATCTTCTGTTTCCTGAAGATCCTGAAGATCCTGAAGATCCTGAAGATACGGTAATGTAACACATACACACTCTTCTACTGACTAACAACTAAAACACAGCAATAAGATCAAATAAAGTTAAAGACGGGTACTGATTAATTATCTAATTAACCAAGTAACTAATTATTTATTCATTTACCTACTTAATTAATTAATTGGTTAATTGGTTGATTAATTAATGAACCGATACCAGAAACTCATTATTCACAGGTAAACTATTGAATTACGTGGAGTTTCTTCTGTTTTAGTGCCACAGAACAAAACAAAGATTAAAATCTAAAATGTCTTTTAAATCAGAAAACATTTTGTTTTTCTCTCTGTGACTAAATCTTTTTATTTAAAGCCGTGAATAGTTAAAAATTATGATTACATTATTTCGAGGAAATTAATTAGTGTGTGCAGAAGGTTAAAGTGTGAAAATGAACATCAACAGAAAAGAGTGAAAAAGATGTGTGTATTAGTACTAGTATTAGTAATTATAGTACTGGTAGTAGTAGTAATTATAGTACTGGTAGTATTAGTAATTATAGTACTGGTAGTAGTAGTAATTATAGTACTGGTAGTAGTAGTAATTATAGTACTGGTAGTAGTAGTAATTATAGTACTGGTAGTAGTATTGGTAGCACTAGTAGTAGCACTAGTAGTAGCAGTATGAGTAGTATTGGTATTAGTAGTAGTAGTATAAGCAGTATTAGTAATTATAGTACTGGTAGTAGTAGTATAAGCAGTATTAGTAATTATAGTACTGGTAGTAGTATTGGTAGTATTATTAGTAGTACTAGTAGTAGCAGTATGAGCAGTGTTAGTAATTATAGTACTGGTAGTAGTAGTAGTAGTAGTATGTGTAGTATTAGTAATTATAGTACTGGTAGTATTATTAGTAGTACTTGTAGTAGTAGTATGAGCAGTATTAGTAATTACAGTACTGGTAGTAGTAGTGTGAGTAATATTAGTAATTATAGTATTAGTAGTGTGATAGGAAGACCAAACCTGCTCTCCTTTCTAAGTCTTGACTTCCTTAACCAATGGTATGAAAATGAATATCAAGAAAATCTGAGAATGTTGAATATTTCAGCAAAAAAAAAAAAGAAAAAGGCATAGACAGGAGAGCAGGTTTGGTCTTAGGATCAAAAGGAGATACCAGGCTCTAATTTCTGAAATATTACAATCAATTCAATATACAGGTTTTAAATGAAACGAAAGCATGAAAGCCTTTATTGTCAGTGTATATCTCTGTATACAACGGAATTAGCAGCACTGCTTCTGACTGGTGTAATAAAAACAAACATAAAACATCAGACAATAAATAGACTATAAAGTGAGTATACCATGTAGTATAGAAGTTTGTATGTATGTACAGCAAGTATACAGTATAAAGTTTATACAGTAAGTGACTGAGTCATAATATTACACCCTGAACATTCAGAACATTCTGAATAAGTGACCAGTGATAGAGCTGCACATTAACCTCTACACTGGTGTAAACAGTTTAGTATAAACACACAGAGTACAGACTGACATGGAGTAAGTGACCGTAGCTGAGTAAGTGACCAGAGAGAATAAGTGCACATTTACATTCTGCATTCAGTGCATTGAGAGTTTCGAGTCCTGATGAATAAAGTGAGCAGAGTGTGATGTGTCCTTGATGATGTTTTTATGTTTTGATGAAGCTATAATGATCACTTTGTCAATTAAAAAAAAAAAAGTGTTAGACAGGATCTGTTACACTCGCGATATCAGAATCAGAA
>JAKKZJ010000012.1:23737303-23745018 GCA_033441845.1 Pangasius mekongensis | reverse complement strand
GAGTGAGTGAAATTGTGGGATTTAGCATGAACTGAGGCTCAGCATGATAGGACAAGCCAGAGTGACCTTTATCTTTAACGTGTGCGTGTGTGTGTGTGTGCGTGTGTGTGTGTGCGCGTGTGTGTGTGTGTGCGCGCACGCGCGCGTGTGTGTGTGTGTGTGTGTGTGTAGGGTAATGACATCATCGGCGCGGCGAAGCGCATGGCCCTGCTGATGGCGGAAATGTCTCGGCTGGTGCGAGGGGGCAGCGGAAACAAGCGCGCTCTCATCCAGTGTGCTAAAGACATCGCCAAGGCTTCGGACGAGGTGACACGGCTCGCTAAGGAAGTGGCTAAGCAGTGCACGGATAAACGCATCCGAACCAACCTGCTGCAGGTATATACACACACATACACACACACACACACACACACATACACACACATACACACACACACACACACACACGCACTCACACACGCACACACTCTCACACTCACGCACACACTCTCATAAAGACGTCATTGCAGCTTCAGTTAGTAACCTCCATGTAAACATGACTGATGTTCTCTCTCCCTCTCTCTCTCTTGCTGTGTGTATGTGTGTATGTGTGTATGTGTGTATGTGTGTATGTGTGTGTGTATGTGTATGTGTGTGTGTGTGTGTGTGTGTGTGTGTGTGTAGGTGTGTGAGCGCATCCCCACCATCAGCACTCAGCTGAAGATTCTCTCCACGGTGAAGGCCACCATGTTGGGACGTACCAACATCAGCGAGGAGGAGTCCGAGCAGGTCAGCTTCAGCAGCTCCAGATCCTCACACGATAACTATAAAATAAATCACACACACACACACACACACACACACACACACACACACACACACACACACACACACTCTCAGTGCAGATTTATTACTAGCAGCATTCATAACAAACGTGTGTGTGTGTGTGTGTGTGTGTGTGTGTGTGTGTGTGTGTGTAGGCGACGGAGATGTTGGTCCACAACGCTCAGAATCTGATGCAGTCAGTGAAGGAGACGGTGCGCGAGGCCGAGGCAGCGTCCATCAAGATCCGCACGGACGCCGGCTTCACGCTGCGCTGGGTCCGAAAGACCCCCTGGTACCAGTGAGGAGGAGGAAACACACACACACACACACACACACACACACACACACACACACACACACACACACACACACACACA
Organism: Pangasius mekongensis; assembly: GCA_033441845.1. NCBI lineage: Eukaryota > Metazoa > Chordata > Actinopteri > Siluriformes > Pangasiidae > Pangasius > Pangasius mekongensis. Next base: position 23,743,837 of record JAKKZJ010000012.1, on the reverse strand, counting down.
CACACACACAGTTCCCCTCAGGTCCAAACCCATCTGATGAGCAACGGTTCCACTTTCACTTCCTTTTCTATCATTTGTAATAAAATTGCAGTTTTTCACTGTCGGATCTCGACTGTATGTTTTTATATTTAAATCATTTAACGCTGATTTGTTTTCTTACTTTTTTCAATGATGGACCTGTTGTTGAATTTTTAATGTGTCTGAATGTTGTGAAGATCATCAGGATGTTTATTTGTGTCAAGTTTGTGCCAAAAAACACAAAACGTGCTGATATAAACATCCGTAAAAGCGTTATTACGATGATTTAATTACGTATTCTTACGATATTATCGCTATACTGAATTTAAAAAGCACTACGTTTACCAGGAGCTTGGCAGCGTCCCTTTTTTTAAAAAAAAAAAACATTTTTTTACTATATTTAAAGTTGCAGTTTGTATCATTTAAACATTTATTCATAGTAAAATAATTCAATCATTTCAAAGATACTGAGATAAAACTTTTTTTTTTCCATGCTGTGAATCTGAAGAGCTAGCGTTTTCATTTCAGGCTTCTGTTTACATTTTATCTTCGTTTCTAGCTCCGCCCCCAGCCGCAACGAAGCTGCTTAGCCCCGCCCACTTTTCCTCGAACCATTACAAAGACTGTACTTTTGAACGTTGCTTTAAAAGAGTTCTCGTGTTGTTTTTTTTCGACTTACGACGTCGCTGCAAATTAGTCCTGAGAAATATATTTTCGGAAAGAATCGAGCATCGATATTATTCGATATTATCGTTCATAATGATATAACGTTGTGTTAGAAATGGAAATATATTGTATTATTGGTTTGATATCATTATATAATATATTACAGATAAAACACACACACACACACACACACAATATCATGAATGTTCTCAATAAGGGATAAGATTTTAACGTCTGTGTCCCAAACAGATTATTAAAATAGCTAACTAGTGTGTCTTCATGGCTGCGTCCCAAAATGCATACTGCTTACTCACTGTAACTATGGCAACCGTAGTGTGTGTGTGTGTGTGTGTGTGTGTGTGTGTGTGTGTGTTTGTGCAGTTATGATACTATCCAGTAGGTTAGTATGTGGTATTTGGGACGCAGCCGAATTGTTTGGTTTTTTTTAGATAGCTGATTAAAAGTATTAAATATGTTACTAATATTACATTTTCACATCACTGTAATTTTTTATACATTTTTAAAAATTTAGCGTTATGGAATCGTGCCTGAGGTTAGTTAGACGTCGGAATATTTCGCGCTGATTTATGGAATTATGGGAACAGAGCGACGGGGATTTTATCTCCAGTGCAAAAGTGGCATTTTATTTGTTGTATTTGGATTATTATTTTTTTTTTATTCTTATATTTCAGGTATTATTTTTAAACTAAACTGCATTAATCATAACTCTAATAAGACTTCGGCTTGGTGCTTTAATAGAGTATTTAACACACACACACACACACACATACGCTGTTGATCCTCCGGCACTCTCACTGAGCTGAACACACTAATGAACACACTCGTGTGTGTGTGTGTGTGTGTGAGAGTGTCTGTAAAGAGTCTATGCATTTCTCTTTATGGTGATGTTTCTGTCTGTTGTTTTTATGATGGTGAACAGTGTGAATGTAAATAAGATCAGTGTGTGATGTACCGCTCGCTCACGTGCCTTATATTAAACCAACACAACACTTAACACCTCCAGCTCTCCTCTGTGTGTGTGAGTGTGTGTGTGTGTGTGTGTGTGTGTGTGTGTGTGTGTGTGTGTGTGTGTGATTTAAACATGATTCATAGAGATCAACACAGCAGAAAAAATTAATAAATACAGGAGCAGAGAAAATGAAAGGGGGGAGGCGAGGGGACGGGAATAAAGAAGGGAGGAATAAAGAAGGGAGGAATAAAGATGACATGATGGAATAAAAGGAGGAATAAAGAAGGAAGGAATAAAGAAGGGAGAATGGGAATAAAGAAGGGAGGAATAAAGAAGGGAGGAATAAAGATGACATGATGGAATAAAAGGAGGAATAAAGAAGGATGAGTATGAGGATGGGAATAAAGAAGGGAGGAATAAAGAAGGGATGATGGGAATAAAGGAGGATGAGAATAAAGAAGGGATGATGGGAATAAAGAAGGGATGATGGGAATAAAGAAGGAAAGAATAAAGCAGGAAAAAAGAATAAAGATGACAGGACGGGAATAAAGAAGGGAGGAATAATGATGGGGTTAAATGAGGAGAGAAGGAGACGAATATACAAGAGAGGAAGTGAAGAAGAATAAAGAAGGGAGGAATAAATATGAGAGGATGGGGCTGAAGAAAAGAAGAATGGATTAAAGGAGGAGAGAAGGAGAACATCACCCAGCATGAGAGGAAAATCCTGATCCTTCCACTGACATCACTACACACAGCTGGTACGTGTGTGTGTGTGCGCGCGCGCGCGTGTGTGTGTGTGTGAGAGTGTGTGTGTGTGTGTGTATGCGTGTGCGTGTGTATGCGTGTGTGTGTGTGTGAGTGTGAGTGTGTGCGTGTGTCTGTATGCATGTGTGTGTGTGTGTGTGTGTGTGTGTGTGTGTATGCGTGTATGCGTGTGTGTGTGTGTGTGTGTGTGTGGCGCGATGGCTCAGCAGCAGGATGCTCGTGCTCACACAGAGACAGCAGTGTATAAGACACTCAGGTAAGAGATTAAACGCCACACACACCTCATAAACACTCAACACTCACACTGTCCTGCTTCAGTGCTGCATTAGCATGTGGCTAAAGGGGGAGGAGTCTGAGTGTAGATCGGAGAGACAGAGATCAGATATTTTGCTAGTTAGCATTAGCATCGCTGAGACTGCACATGCTGTGTCACTTCTGATCTGAACACAAACGCAGTGTTAAACACGTGATAACATGAGGTCTGAAATCATGACATGTCTGATCTCTAACACACAGCACTGAAGTCTGAAATCATAACGTGTCTGATCTCTAACACAGCACTGAAGTCTGAAATCATGACATGTCTGATCTCTAACACACAGCACTGAAGTCTGAAATCATAACGTGTCTGATCTCTAACACAGCACTGAAGTCTGAAATCATGACATGTCTGATCTCTAACACACAGCACTGAAGTCTGAAATCATGACATGTCTGATCTCTAACAGCACTGAGGTCTGAAATCATAACGTGTCTGATCTCTAACACAGCACTGAGATCTGAAATCATAACGTGTCTGATCTCTAACACAGCATTAAGGTCTGAAATCCTAACATAACGTGTCTGATCTCTAACAGCAGTGAGGTCTGAAATCATAACATGTCTGATCTCTAACACAGCAGTGAGGTCTGAAATCGTAATGTGACATGTCTGATCTCTAACACAGCAGTGAGGTCTGAAATCATAACGTGTCTGATCTCTAACACAGCATTAAGGTCTGAAATCATGACATAACAACGTGTCTGATCTCTAAAAGACAGCCGCTGAGTAGTGTGTACAGTTAGGGCGCTGTTATCGGACTCACAGGCTGAGTGTATATCAGTGTGCAATACACTGATCCAACCAGGGTCAAGGTCACAGCAAGGTCAAATGTCTCAAATAGTTTTTCTTCAATGACTTTATGGTTTAAAATAACAACAACAACAACAACAACAATTATAATAACAATAATAATAATAATAGTTAAAGCTGCAAGCAGTATTTTCGGGGGCCAAGCACCGAGACTCTGTGAGCTGCAGATACAGCCTCACTTCCTGTTCCTGTCGCTGTCAGATTCGTTGGCCCACTACGGACAAACCCTTTGGCGTATTCAAAATACTTTTGAAATTTTGTGAGGCTTACTCTAAAGAAAAATATTTTTCTTGTAGGAGAAGCAGCGAAAAAACAGTTTGTGACAAAATCCAAGATGGCGGAAAATCTAATTAGGCGGAAATTGGTGTCATAGGGTGCGTTGAACTCGAGTCTGCAGGGAATCCTGGGATGTCTGGCTTTTAAATTTTGGACAAATGGTTCAAAACTTATGACCATAAATGTACTTCCAAATTAGGCCCAAAATTGACCAGATGGTGGCGCTAGAGCGTTGGTAGCACTTGGCTCAGATTTGGTCAGAATGTTCCTTAGATGCTCCGCAATCAGTGTGAGACATTTCACACCTTTTTACCAGACGGTTCTATGGACTGCTATAGACACCATAGAAGAAGAAGAAGAAGAAGAAGAAGAAGAAGAAGACATAGAAAATCAACAGAGTGTACCTTTGGTGCTTGGCCCCCTAATAATAAGAAGAGGTAGAATAACAACAACAATAATAATAATAATAATAATAATAATAATAATAATAATAATAATAATATACAATTTCAGGAATATGTAAATAAATAGAAATATTTTGTAAATAAAATAATAAATATAGAAAATTAGAGGAATGCATAAAGTTAAAATTAATAAACAAAGACAAACATAATAATAATAATAATAATAATAATAATAATAATAATAATAATAATAATAATAATTTTGCCATTTCTAAAAATAATTTTAATAATTTTATTTATTTTTATTTATTTAATTTTTACAGATCTGTTCCACTTCCGGGTTCTTCTCAATCTGTACTTCATTTTGCTTTTTATTTTATTTATTTAAATATTTATTTTTTAAAATTTATCGCGTGATTATTTCAGACGGTAAATAGACTGAACATTGCTTCCACCAATCAAATTCCGCTATAATCGCCTCGCTTTCTCGGTGTCTCCGCCCACCCGTTGATGTTAGCCAATCAGCCGTGGCGGTGGTGCGAGGGCGTTTCCGGTTTCGCTGACGTTTCCGCGAGGCCATTGCACAGCACGCGCTGCTCCCGCCGCTGTCACAGCCTGTTGCTGTCCGAGTGTGGTTCCGTTCTGTCCCACAGGTTCTGACCAGGTTCCGTTCTGACGTCATGCCCACAGCCAGGTGAGTTACCTAGCGACCAAGAGAACAGCTGGAGGAGAGGAAAAACATTACAAAATGGCGGAGTGTTTATTTACAAACAGAGTGCGTTTAATAAACAGCCGCTGTGTGTGTGTGTGTGTGTGTGTGTGTGTGTGTGTGTGTGTGTGTGTGTGTGTGTGTGTTGGTCGGCTGTTTTGTGGAGACTAGTTTAAGCTTCATGGAGTGAATTTGTCAATGAAAGTGTGTAAGTGTGTGTGTAAGTAAGTAAGTGTGTGTGTGTGTGTGAGGAAAGCCTTTAGTCAGCACTAAGCCATGTGTTCGACATGTGAGACCCCCCTGGAACCTGACACACACACACACACACACACACACACACACACACACACACACACACACTGTACATGATTTACACACATGTGCTATGTCTCCCTCTATACTGGGTAAATATAATTCAATGCAATTTCAGATTTCTTGACATGGAAAGTGTAAGGAAGTGGATGAGTCTATGTGCTCAGTGCTCGCAGAGGTGAAGTGTGCTCTCTCTCTCTCTCTCTCTCTCTCTCTCTCGTCAGATAGTTTCTCTGCCTTGCTTTGATCATTAATGGTGAAATACGTGATTTCCTGTCGGGTGTTCATTAGAGCGACAGCATACGCTAGGACTTGGGTCACACGGTGTCACCTGGTACCATGATGGTACTGGAGCAATTTAGGAAGATGAGTAAATGAGGGCGATATCGATTCGATACACATTTTCAGTACGAGAGTCGCTACGAATATCGGCATAAGTGTCGCTATGAGTGTTGGTGTGAATATCGGCACGAGTGTCGCTACGAACGTCGGCACGAGTTTCAGTAGGAGTGTCGATGCACCCTTAGTAATTGCAGTACTGATGCTCACTGTGTTATTCTCTCTCTCTGTCTCTCTCTCCTCCCCCTTTCTTTCTCTCTCTCTTCTCTCTCTCCCTCTCTCTCTGCAGTGAGAACGCTCTGTTCGGGATGGGTAATCCCCTGCTGGACATCTGTGCAGTAGTGGACAAAGACTTCCTGGACAAGTGAGTGAAACAGCCATCGTCTCTTTAGGACGCTTTTGGACAAATTCATTATTTTGTGCTGGGGTGGAGTTTCTGGCTTCCAGGCCTGGACTTCCTTGCGCCTAAGCGTGGGCTTCTGGCATCGATCAGGAGACTGCTGGCTTCCAGCTGGCTCATTGTGCCCGCTCTGAGGCTTCTTGTGTCTAAGCAGGCGCCTCGTGCAGCCCAGTTGGGTTTTCTTCCCCGAAACAAGGACTTCTTCCTCCTCAGTAGGGGCTTCTTGTGCCCAGTGTGGGGATTTTTGTGTGCAGGTGGAGCTTTTTCTGACCATGTGGAGGTTTTTTTGCCCAAGGAACCAAATCATGGGCTTCTTAAGTGTGGGATTCTCATGCAAACTGTTTTTCCCATCAAACTTCAGCCTTTTTGATTCTCCATTATTCACATGGGACAGACTTTAGGCAAGATTAAAATGATTAAATGTCACAGTGTAACTGATTATCGTGTGTGTGTGTGTGTGTGTGTGTGTGTGTAGGTATGGCCTGAAGCCTAATGATCAGATCCTGGCAGAGGAGAAGCACAAAGCACTGTGAGTATGAAGGCA
>JAKKZJ010000012.1:23614953-23625323 GCA_033441845.1 Pangasius mekongensis | reverse complement strand
TATATATATATATATATATATATATATATATATATATATATTTATATATTAACATTTTCTTTTAATGATATATATAATCATGAACACTGCTACTACATGCATTGTTTTTATTTTAAAACAACATTTCTTTTGGAATAAACACAGTAGAGAACTGATTTGAATAGAGCCAAAGTTACGCCAAAGACTTTAAAGGGATTGAGTCGATTGTGAAATATTACCAAAAGTCCTGCAGGCACTGATTAAACAAAAATAACTCTAATGTTCTAAGGGAAAATGAAGCGAGACCTTATTTACGGTAGCGCCAAGTCACCAAAAAACATCCAATAATATTATAAAAGAAAACATTAAATCATGACGAAAGGTTAAAGTTTTTATATCTTATTATTCTTAGGCTCTTCTGTAAAAGCACATCTCATGTAGTTGAACTAAAACCACACCTTTATGCTGTTTTTAATAAATGGCTGACTAGTCATTAATATTCATAAAGACCTCATTAATATTCATTAGGTTGTTACTCACATTCTCACCAAAGGGACGTGTTATACGTGTTTTTTATTTAATGTGATGAAACGCCGAGATAAATCAGCTGCTGTCCTGAGAGGAGTGAGCTGAAACAAACATATGAACAAAAAAACGTTTATAAAAACGAATTTTAGAGAATTATAGAGTTTTGTATTTAGAAAGCGTCACATCATCGTGTTGAGTTTGTGTCATCGGTTGCGTCACCTAGAGCTCACTGCATGCATCGTCCCACATTTGCTGCACTGATGTAGATGATGAAAAATGCAAAAGTGTGTCAAGTATTTTTTGTCTTGAATAGATTTTGATTATGTAGTTTAATTAAAATATTTTTGGTAAAATTTAATAAAACAGTGCTACATTTATTTTCTTAGGGGCGGGGCTACAAGCCAGGTGACAAGTCGCTCATGTCGCTTGTAGTTTGTCTCTTGTGAGCGTGTAGTAATGACCTCTACTGTTCTCCCCCGTGGGCCAGCGGTTTTTAAACAAATATTTAGTAGCTATATTAGTAGCTATATAGCTTCTAGAGCTAAATAGTTAAACAGAAATTAAGTAACACATGCATCGATGTGTAAATTGATTGTTTGATTTACATGTTGCGTGCTCAGTATCATATTAGCATCGTTCTCAGATTAGATGAGCGAAGTGAGCTAACCGTACTAGCTAAGGTACGTACACTTTTCAGATGCACCAACGATCTCCATTACTTCCTTCCCAGCTTCATAATGTCTCTATACTCATTTACTGAGAGCTTATATATGCTTATAGGTTTCTCAGTCACAGCTACAAGTGACATTTGAACTGTATGGCGATGAAAAAAATCCAAACAACTGGCTCGAATGATTTCTCTGACCAATCCTACGATTTCTCTGACCAATCGTACAGTGAGTTTGGACCAACATTTATTCCTGAAGTTATGCCTGATGCCTACAAGACACAAACTACAAGCGGCATGAGCGACTTTATACTCACTAGTGTGAATGTAGGATGATGTTGCGGTGTACTGAGAGATATTACACGTGTGACGCGATTTGTTAGATACTTTTTTATTGTAATGTTTTTCAGACGAGGACCGTGAGAATGAGAAGGAGTGTAAGTGCAGAAAGCAGCCGGTCTGCTTCGTGCTACGTAAAGGCTACGAGGTCCTGTACCCATTCAACATGGAGTTCAGTCTCCTGGCTGGCTGCATGCTTTATGTCATGTGGAAGAACGTGGGGCGTCATGTGGGCGGAACCCACTTAGGCCACGCCCAGAAGATCACATTGCGGATCGTGCGTCAAGGCGGCATCCTGTTCGGGCTGATCTTCGGTGTGTTGGTGCTGATCTCCGGCATCGTGGTTTTCCTGCTGTACCAGGTGTGGGTGGGGCAGAAGCAGCGGCGTCTGAACGCTTTTCTCCTGTTTTACTACTTTCACATGTGCGTGATGCCTGCCATGGTTCTGTGCTCACTGGCGGGAACGCTGGTGTACCGCTGGAAAGAGAGGAGAGGCCATGGCCTACATCAAGGTGGCAAGGCTAAAGGTGAAGGAGACGTGACTAAAAACCCGACGCGCAGTCTGGACGTACTGCTGCTGCTGGGCGCCGGCCTCGGGCAGCTCTCGCTCTCATACTTCTCCCTGGTGGCTGCTTTGGCTCTTGGTCCCAGAGGCATTCTGGGAAATTTACACCTGTCATACTCACTGTTCAGCCTGCTGGAGCTCATGCTGCAGAACATCTTCATCATCCAGGGACTGCACTCTCACGTACACACTCACACACACTCACACACATACTCCGTCGAGACCGAGGTGGACGGTGAGAGGGCTGAGGCGGAGGTCGTCTGTAAGGTCAGTTTCACGCTTACACACAGCAAGTTGGCTTTTCTGCTCAGCTGATGTAATCTGTGTAAAGTCTCAGTTGTGAATCGGATGGAAGCAGAGCCTGTGATGAAGTTAGCATGGAAATATCAGCTGAAGAGTAGTACAGCAAAGTACAGCAAAGTACAGCAAAGTAATCTGATTTCAGGAAGATCTGTACGGTCTGCCAACTGAGATTGCGACAGATTTCTGCTGAATATTTCAGAAATTGAGGGAATGAGATGATTAAATCATGGCCACGGCTTAGTAATGCAAGGGAAAGGGATTAATAAGTCACAGCCATGAATTAGTAATGCAAGAGAATGAGATCATTACAGTAAGTCATGACCATGACTTGGTAACGAGAGAGAAAGTGATCAAGGTAATGATTTAGTTACGTGAGGGAACGGGATAATTAAGTCAGATCCATGACTTGGTAACGTGAGGCCGATGTCATGGTCACAGTGTACATGTTTGATCTGATTTGTTCGATTCTTTTGTGTTAAGTTAAAATACAAGAGAGAGAGAGAGAGAGAGAGAGAGAGAGAGAGAGAGAGAGAGAGAGAATAAGTAACAGTCTATAATCCCTTACACCACTAGGTGACTTTCCAGATCACAACACACATCCGTTATTTCATTTAGTATTTAATAAACTGAATGAAATGCTTCTACACTGTATCATGGTGTGTTGGTGTGAATAAAGTCAGTGCGAATGTGTCTGTGTGAAGCAGATGGTGAGGAAAGAGGAGAGCACACACAGAGGAGAATCGTTCTCATATCCGAAACGTGACGTTCATCGCTGGAGTAAGAGGGTCATCCAGGAGATCTGTGCTTTTCTCATCCTCTCCAACATTATGGTGAGAGAGAGAGAGAGAGAGAGACCTGTGTTAATAGTGCTACTGTTATTAAATGAAAATATAACATTTAGGCAGTAAATCTATTCAATGGTATACTGCAGATAAGTTAAATAGATACTGAGATATTTAGTGCATAGTATCACGATATTTTTAAAATGTTTTTTGGAACCATATTAAAGTTTTTTTGTACATTAAATGAGAGAAAATGAAACAACCTGAAACATGAACTTACTGAGTATAGTTATATTCTCTCTCTCTCTCTCTCTCTCTCTCTCTCTCTCTGTATATATATGTGTGTGTGTGTGTGTGTGTGTGTGTGTAGCTGTGGGTGATCCCAGCGTTCGGAGCACACCCTGAGTTCGAGAGCGGTATGGGGAAGCAGTTCTTCGGGTTCTCGGTGTGGTTCGTGTTGGTGAATCTCGGCCAGCCGCTCACCGTCTTCTACAGGATGCACTCTGTAGGAGCGCTGATGGAGCTGCTCATCTCTGCATGAACACACACACACACACACACACACACACACGACAAAATACACAACATGTCACAATACATGACACAATAATTTGCGTCTACTGACACGTTCTTCTCTTGAACTGTAGCAATAAAACAATCAACACTCGACTGGTTTTGTCCGCTTATTTTTTGACCACAACATCGTCAGTTTTGAAGATCAGTTGAAGCTCCGCCCACTTCACAATCACATCATGTCATATATCACCTGAATCTTGTTTCCTGATATATTTCCGTTTATGTGTCATTATGATATAAACCACACTGACTAGAGTGCAAACATTAAACCAATTTCTATTTTTTTAAATTTCTCAAAATCTTTTTTTTTTCTATATTCAGAACCAAAAACGTCCCACAGTCATGAAACTTTACACGTTCGTCCTTATCATTAATCAGAAACATATTACAGAGGAATTTCTCCAAATGTTAATCCAGATGGTTGGATTTATGTTGGATTTTATAGTGAAATTTTATTGACATAAAACTATAATAAATAATATAAATAAGTGATTTCTCCAATAAACTATTCTGTAAAAGTCTTTCTCTGGAGAGTCCGAGTGAAACAAAACATTTTAATTAAAACATCACCAAAGGATTGGATTTGTGCTTTTATTAAGTAATGTATGCAAATATGCGCATTTTGAATGAGATAAATCCTCATTTGCATAAAAGCGGTTAAAAAAATAGCTGTAAGAATATCGACCACCAGCTGGCACAAGATTAATTGCGATATCGATTGTAGCGTCTCGCCTTAAAGGCCTTTTTTACTATAAAACTATAATTACAAAGTCTAAGCGCAGATGTTGAGCTCCGTCACTAAATATTTAAATTACGCGAGTACAAAACACAAATGTAAAGCTCTAGTCTTTTCTTTTATCGTTAACTTCTTTATCTTTTTTCTTTTATCTTGAAGAGAAGAGTAGTTCTGGTTACTTTACTTTCCTGAAGGAAACATCTGCTTCATTTACAATAAAAATGATTTTCAACAGCTGCCCTTAGACGTCTGTTATAAGTGATGTAATGTTACGGAGTAAACAGGTTTTCTGTGTTTTCTTCGTTACAGGGAAAAGTCGTAACCGCGGCGACGGTACACGTGTGGTAGTGATATACAAGACTACACCTTTAATTACTAGCTAGTATAGCGTACCTCTAATAACCTCTGTTCCTTTAGCTCGATGAATCGGTGTGTAATGTAAATAAATATTCAGTCGATAAATAAACATAAACATAAATCATAGTGTATGAATAATTATTCCTGTGCAGTGATGATACCAAATACAAATACCATCTGCCATATACATCAAGATGTTGTGTGCATCTGCAGGACTCATGGTCTGCTCAGTTGCTCTGTTTCTCTGTTTCTTTTCTCAGCATTTCTTGCTGTTACAAACAGACTCTATGCCATTGCCACTTTCATGCTGCTCATTGTACTTTGTACAATCACTTGAGCATTTGCACAACAAAGACTATGCTGCATTGTCATATATTGCCACACTTAACTGCACATTATTGTTGCACTGTTATTATTATTCACGCATCTATTTGTAAAACCTGGATAACTTAACTTATTTTGACTTCTGGTCGGCTTGTATAACTTGTATAATGTAACTTGTCTAACTTCTGGTCAGCTCTATACACTAACCAGTTTATAATGACTGTAAGTAAGTAAATTCACAAGGTACTTACACTGTCATATTTTTATACTTAGTACCGACTGTACAGACTCATGGTGCTATCTTAATCTATTACCTTTCCCTTTCTGTTTTGTTATTGTGTATTGCTGCTGGATACCAAGAATTTCCCTCGGGATCAATAAAGTATCTATCTATCTATCTATCTATCTATCTATCTATCTATGATAAGACACAGAAGCTGCAGTCATCAAGGAAGGCGGCGCTTAAGTTAAACTTGTTCATCCAATTCCAATCATCACCATATGACTATACTAGTTTACTTAACGTTAGCTAGCTTGCTAACAAATGTGCCGACTGGTTTTGATTACAAAGTGGAGCGCTAAGCTCCATAATTAGATAGATGACTAGCTTAGCTAATGCTGCAAAACTATAATATGTTGTAACTAAAGTTACGTATTTTGCTTCATCTAGTCAAATAAGTGGCAGTAAAAGTGACTGATGATGTCACATGATTTAATTTAATTTAAATAGCTTGACAAATTACATTATCTCCTGAGCTAGCTAGCTAACTGCTCCTGGTCTGTGAAGCCGATCGGCGCTAGCGTCATGTCAAATTTTTTAACTTCAAAATCAATCATTAAAAGGCGGTATTTTTCAAAATATATTTTTTAGAAAATATGCAAATATTTAAAATTGGCACAAAACGTTTTAGTCCTATATATTTAATCGTGTATATTTAATATAATGCAATACACAGTAAATGATTTATTTGCTTATGATATACTGTATATATGTGAATATAATGGCGCGCATTCGACAAATATTTTACTGTGAAGGAAATATTTACAGAATCATAACCAAATAGATGTGTAATAGATTCTCAGATACAGGTCAAGATGCATGTTTTCCATCTCCATCCCTCTATTTTTGAAATATATAGCTTTCCTGTTATGCTAGTATTGGTTAAAGTTGAGGTTATTTATTCGAGGTTTAAATGTAATGGGTCTTGTGTTCATGTAAAGTAACTAAAGGACTGAATTAAAACTATATTATAAGAAAATCCTGTCCGGTTTAATGAGTTTCATTCCAGTGTACACAAGCTGAATAGAGGAACGACAATAAACGCCACTCGGCTTGACTTAGTGAAGTGTTTTTCATTATGATTTACTGTTTTCTGGAAAGTGAAAGTTGAGTTCCTGCAGTATTTCCTCATCATGAGTTGAGATGAAAGGAAAGTGAAGGTTGAGTAGTATTTCCTCTTAAGCCTCATCATGACTTGATGAAAGGAAAGTGAAAGTCAGCTGGTGATAAAAAGTCCTGACGGGTCTGTTCGGGACACTGAGCACCAGAGAGCTGAAGACAGTCACAGGCAGGAAAAGAGGTACGAAAGAAACGGATTGAGAATAAGAATAAGAATTATTCACTAGAATAAAAAGAAGTAAACAAATAAAACAGAAGAAGGTGTTATTTAGTTTAGTTATGTACTGTATCTGTGTACAACATTCGAAGCTGTTGCAGCAGGATTATTGTTATCACTATTATTAAAGCTATGAACTGGTCTTTTGTAATGTTTACAGTGTAATATTCGAGTTTTTTAAAAATGTTTTTATTCACAGAAACTTGTCAGACTATTCTTCTGCCTGGTAGGAGCATCTCTCTCGACATGGCCGGCGACGGGAAACAGTGGGTTCTCCTGGCAGCGGGTTCTAAGGGCTGGGAGAACTACAGACACCAGGTGAGGATATTAATCCAGTGGCGTGATTTTGCTGTTAGATGCAAATGCGGTATGTACAGTATGTACAGACCTCTTGAAGCTTTTTAAATCTAAATAGTAAACTGTTTACTAAATATTATATATCTAAATATAATCTTTACTAGTAGGTTATTTATTTTTCGTGTTAATATGGTCTTCCGAGAGACATGGGTAACACTTTACAATAAGAGTACATGAATAATCGTGCACTAATACCTGAATTCATTCTTAAATATGAACTAATGATGAGTTACGGCGTGTATTAATCACGGACTAATGAAGCTCTGACTTGATCTGAAGATACGACGTGAGTCTTATGAATTCATGCGTGAATAGCGACCACCTTCAGTACATATTAGTACATGTTTGTTATATATATTGTGTTAATTAACACTTATTAATCAAACATGCTCTGTAAGAAAGAATATGAATTAAACATGCATGATTTGCCATATCGAATGTAGAAAGGCAGCCAATAATAAACACAGATCATTTCCTCTCAACCCGTTTTTTGCGTCATTCTCAGACTAAAACTCAGGAAAATAATTTTACAGAACACTGGATTTAAATGTTAATAGCATAATAATAACATCTGCTAAATGAATAAATGTTACTGTATTCATTTCACCCTCGCACGTACTAGTGCTACAGTGGGATTTGAAGTGAAATAGATGGAGAACTCATCATTAGTTGATATTTAAGTATCACTTCAGGCGTTGCATGACTAACACTATTCACTGTAAGTGTTACTGAGACCTGGTTTAAAAGCTAAGTCCATGGATTGTCCTGCAGGCCGATGTGTGCCACGCTTACCAGGTCGTGCACCAGAACGGCATTCCGGACGAGCAGATTGTGGTGATGATGTACGACGATATCGCTTATAATGAAGAGTGAGTATCTGTCACACCGAGGTTTGCGGCCAGAGTCAAAATTCTCAGACCCTACATTAGGACTAGGGTTTTTTTTTCTGTATAAAATCACGAACTTTTACACTGCTGTTACGGAGATTAATGTGTAAGTGTAAAATCCAGCGCAGGCTTTTAAAACACACTCACTTAAAACATCTATACAGAAGATCAGCATGAGGGGAAAAAAAAAAATGTTTTTATTTTCAGAGGAAGTCTTTGCATTGAGCATAATGTATTTTTCTTAATTTTGCTCCTAGACAGCTTACTTTTGTGCCATTTTAGCATTCCAAGTAGTCTCGAATTGATGATTCAGTATTGTTTTTGTGCGTCTGAACGCAATAAACGAGCTCAGACACCACTACACTGTACTCACACCGCATCTGTGGTTCATCTGGGGCTTGTTTTGGAGTTCAACACTTAATCTACGGAAAAACAAAGCGATCCACTGCACATTCACTTCATGGATCAAGAATTTCAGGCTTGCTCTCTGTACATATCTGCAGTTTCTTATCACCTCGCAATTAAAAAAAAAAAACAAGCGAGAAAATACTCTAATGGCCTGTAAACAGTGTTAACTTACAAGCTGATTGGCCAGGAGATTAAAAACAAGCGCTTGCTGTCACTCATCACTAGCAAGCGGCAGATGAACGTTCATTTTCTACGTAAGTGCCACAATTTCAGCGACAAACTTCAGATAAATTACGATTGTTTCAATTCAAAGTTCATGTCTCTCTGGAAGGAAGTAACAGGGATCGTTGGTGCCTCTTCTGAAAGTACGTAGCTAGTAGGTAGTTAGCTAGTTAGCTTGCTTTGCAAATCTAATATGAGAACAAAGCTAGTACGAAGCCTGATGGGTTTTTAAAGAAATGTGGAGTGTATAAATGATATAGTGAGCTGTACTTTGTGGCTACCACCATTTCTCATCGAAAGAATGAAACCACAAGTGAGATGAGTGACTTGTCGCCTGTTAGTGTGAAATAAATTCTGTGTCAGTAGGACATTTCTTATATCCATCCTCCTATTTCTTTCTTTTTTTGTTTTTTTGGTGGAGGCATGGAGGCATTGTGCCATTAACAAGCTGCTAAGCTTAAACACAGCGTGTCCCTGAAGCCTCCATACATTTTAATACAAATTAACACTTTTTAGCAAAATGTCTTCCAAAATATTTCATACTGAGTTTATATTATATATATATATATATATATATATATATATATATATATATACAGTTATCCTTTAAGAATGCCTTTGACAAAAGAAGAACGTATTGAAATCATTCTCATGACAAATAAATAGCAATCATTTAGAGGATGTTCTGTAAATAAAAAGCTAAAAAGTGTTAAAAAGTGTTAATTTCCTCTACATATGGAGACTTTTGGGACACTCCATCATTAGGAAGCAATAGTGATCTGTTTTTTTGATCCGCAGATATAAAGCATCATATAAAACAGCCATTTTAAATAATATTCCACTTAAATAATAATCCATAATAGGGGATGTATATAAACAGTGTACATGCAAAAATAGGAGTAAATTATACAGCGAGTCCCAAAAGTCTCCATACAGAGGGGAAATGAACACTTTTTAGCTTTAAAGTTTAAATGTAACTTTATTTATGAAACATCTTCTGCATGATTGCCATTTCTGCACAAACACACACACACACACACACACACACACACACACACACACACACACACACACGGAGTCATCTCTCCCACTCATGATGAAGTTGAGTAACACATCCGGTGTTATGCATGTGACTGGATTGTAATTCCATCGCAACCTTGTGACAGCTTCATGAGAATGATTTCAATTCGTTCTTCTGTTGTCGGAGACGTTCTTAAAGGCTGTCTGAAAAAAAATATATAATATAAACTAAGTATGAAACATTTTGGAAGACATTTTACTAAAAAGTGTTAATTTCCCCTCTGTATGGAGACTTTTGTGAAAACCTGTATAATAATAATAATAATAATAATAATAATACTAATAATAATAATAATAATAATAATAATAATAATTCCAGCATCATACAAGAATTTAAAAAAATTTAAAAAATGCAAAACAAACATTTACAGAACTTTTGCTCATTATGCCCATTTTTCCGGGTGCACAAACTCCTAGAGGTAGAATTATTTAAAATATTTTTCCTTACTCAGATACATCATGTTCTGTAAAAATATAAAAATATACATTAACTATTTGATGCTGAACTTATGGGAGATGCCCTGTATTTGTCTACTTTATATATATATATACAGTTCTGTGCAAAAGTCTTAGGCACATGTAAAGAAACGCTGTAGAGCAAAGACGCCTTCAAAAATAATGAAATTAAATGTTTCTACATTAAA
>JAKKZJ010000012.1:23594021-23606245 GCA_033441845.1 Pangasius mekongensis | reverse complement strand
CCATTTTTTTCTGTAAAGCTGCTTTGTGACAATGTCCATTGTTAAAAGCGCTATACAAATAAAACTGAACTGAACTACTACTGTACCTAAACTTACAGCTCAGTCTGTGTTTATTTTTGTAATTATGATAAATCTGAAAACAGCACACAAAGCTGCCATTATTGCTAACAAGACAAGAGGGAAGAGGGAAAAAAACTAACAGTAGCAAAAACCACAAAACCCTCTAAAGCCCTACAGTGTGTTGATGGCCTTCTTGTTTTCTATTTGGTGTCTGTGGAGATCTGTGTATATTTCAGTTAACAATGAACACAGACCTTCATAGGTAACTTTTTGTATATTGTTTCTCCTGGAGGTGAAAAACCTGTTTCTGAGAAAAATTTCTATGAGTGAAAATAAAAGTGAAAGATTGGATATACTGGAGAGGAGAGAGGTAAGAATCAACACACTTCTACTTTGCAACAATAATCAGATTTAAAAGATTAAATTTTTTATAGAATGCTGTAATTCAATGAAAGAAATGATATGGTTTAGTGTAAGGCATTCACAGGGTATTATATAAAGTATAAAACAGTGTGTGTTGATGTCACAGTAAAATACTTAGTGATGGGATGGTGTGATAAAGATGATTATTATTATTTTTATTTATAACACAGCAGTTCGCAAACTTTGTATTTTTTGGTAAATAAAACGTCAGTAACGTACATGTAACATAAGTGACAACTGAAAACGGGAGAAATATTCCTTGACTGGATTTATCAGTCTAGTGGAAAGGGTGAGCTCATATTTCTGGACACAGTAGAGTTCCTGCTACATTCCCAAATAAAAATCTAAAAGCATGTATTTTGCTTTTATTCTTTATTTTATAAAAGCATGTTATTCCTGTAGTACCATGGCAATCTGTTACGCGTGATTCTGTATCGATTGCAGGAAACGTCACTGGGAAAAACATCTGTCTCATTCAAATAAGCTACATTCAAATGAAATGTGTACGTGCTAGTTTATTTATTTATTTTTGAACCAGTGGAAAAGCAGAAGTCAAGAAAAAGAAGAGGAAATCATGTCAAAATGTTTTTTTGACTGTGGGTTTATAAGTGTAATGCTAAATAAAGAAGAGAAAACAAAATGTGTTTAAATCCTTATGTATTATTCAAATCTAGATGTGAAAGTGAAAATAAAATGCACCCTTTCAAACACACCTCCTGACATTTTGAAAAGCAGCTGTTATAGGAAATTAATCAACATTTTCTGGCTAATCAGAATTAAACAGTGCTGTGGTATACTAAAGATGATTTATTTATTTTATGACACCTGATATTTTTCTATTTTGTAGTCAATATGGGTGGTAGCGGCAGCAAACAGTGGGTTCTCCTGGCAGCGGGTTCTAAAGGCTGGGAGAACTACAGACACCAGGTCAGAATATTAAAATCAGTGGCTTGATTTTTTTTACTGTTAGTTGCTGTTTATAAGCAATTCAATGTTATAGAATATAAGAATATAAGAATGTACTAGTATATGTGCTGTATATTCAATACCATATACCATAAATAAACAATTTTATAAATACTAACTGTTTTAAGTTTAGAGCTCAGGAAAGTAATTTTTGAAGTAAAAGTAAAAGTACAAGTACATGCTTCTTAGTCTAAATTCTCCATTTCTATTACAGGCCAACGTGTGTCACGCGTATCAGGTTGCACACCGGAATGGCATTCCAGATGAACAGATCGTGGTGATGTTGTATGATGATATCGCTAATAATGCAGAGTGAGTATTACATCTTATCTTCATCTAATTTTATTGTTCTTTGGTAGAAGTATTAACATTTCATACTTTGATGACTGCCGTGCCATTTAGCCTTTAAACTTTACATTTTAAAAAACTGAATCTATGAGAACATGCATTTAACAGTAATAAATAATTGTAATTATCTGAGTTGCTTATTTCTCCGTATAATGATGTCTGCTAATTGCTATAAATGTAATGTGAATGTAAATATGATGAATAAGTAAAAGGATTATTGTAACATGGCTGATTCAGACAGGCGATGAAGAACCATGCATGGAAGTTTTAATAAAAAAGACACACACGAACACAGTTGAAAAAAACGAAATCCTAAAACAATGTACAGAATCAGGCTGAGATCGAGGCACAGACAATAATAAAAAGGTTTATACAGTGTAGAACCAGACCCCAAGCCCGGATAAAATGGAAGAGTTGCACTAGGAAGGGCATCTGGTCTAAAACATTCCATCCTGGATGTTCAGGATGGAAGTCCAAGATTAACAAGGGATCCAGGATGTCTTCAGCTCAGGGTGTCTGCAGGTTTCAAGAGTGAGACATGGACTATGGGTGCAATGCAATACACAGCAGGCAATTTTAGTCTATATGAAACAGGACTAAAGTGCCTTAAAATTTTGAAAGGATCAATGACAGGTGGGTAATAATAGGTATTCTCAGTTTTTTGTTTCACCAAACCATCCATCCATGGAGATTAGAATGGTGGGTGATGTCATGGTCTTCAATCATGGACATTTTGTCTTCTCCGTAGTCTTCCAACATAAGTCATCTTTCAGATTTGCTCACTTCTCTGTATCCATTTCTTGATGGAAACAGTGGTGCTCGGTGCCCTAATAGACACTACAATGGGGTGAATCCTGTTGAAGAGTGAGTGAGTGAGTTTTGTACATATTCATCCCTGGAGGTATCTGCTCCAGTCCTTTTGGTTAGTTGCACAGTATGATTTGAGGAACCTCCCAGTCACCTGGTTTAGTTTTTCCATTTGAACATTTGATTGCAAATGGTGCCCTAAGTGATTGATGTTGATTTTTTTTTAGCTGCTGACAGAGTGGTTTCCAGAACTGAAACATAAATGGTACACCTCTATCACACACAATATAATCAAGTACAGTATGTATGGGAACTTCATTTAGGGCTTGGATGGTCAACAAGTGCTGGAAAATATTTTGATTATGAGAATAGTAACAAACTCACTGGTAACAAGTGTGTCTGAAGTAATGGAGTATGGAAAGGCATTGTGGAAATGTCCTTTTTCCCCACAATAAAAACATCAGCCTTCTCTCCTCTGCAAATAAGTTGTGCGTGTCCCATTTTCACGCCCTCCTGGTCAGTTGCTTTAAATCAGGGGTTCCCAAGCTTTTTTGGGTGAACGATCCCAAATGAACATTATGAATTTTCTACGACCCTAAGCTTTGACCACCCTACATTTTTTCAAATTCCAGATTCATAATACAAGACTCCTGTAAAATCTGAACATTTTATTATGTTAGTAACATATGTATGTGTATCGTAAGAGACTAAAAACCAAAATAATATTTCTTGGCTTTACAGTCTAGTGGGAAAAGTGAACTTACATTTCTTGACTTTTCAAAAAGTCAGGAAGTGTTTGAAATGGTGCATCTTTTTGCGCGTCTGTGTTGAAGAAGTGACTGCGCGAGCAGTATTATTCACACACTCTGCAAGTCTGATCACAGACTAAAATCACTAAAAATCACATCCACTATTGTTGAAACATCAGACACAAAACACCCCAGTCTGTCAGGTTTCCAAGTCAAATGCAAAATGTTTATTGATTTCATGCACAGCAGCATTAAGCACTTTGTCGAGCTCTGTGTCTCTTTCAAAACTCTTCTGACCTCTGCTGGCAGGGAGAGAAATGTCCAGAATTCATCAAGTCAAGTGTCAAGTCAAGTCCAGTGGAGTTTATTGTCATTTCAGCCATATACAAGTACATAGTGAAACGAAACAACGTTTCTCCAGGACCAAGGTGCTACATAAGACAAACACAGAACAACACAGAACTACAGGGACGACATAAATTATACGTAAAGTGCACAAGTGCAAACATGTGCAGACGCACAAGACAGAACAAGACAGTACAATGACTACAATGACTACATTACATTACTCATTACAGTTGTATTATTTTTTTTGTGCAGAAATCCCTTTCCTGGAAACCTAATCAACATACCAAATGGCCCAAATGTTTACCCTGGGGTTCCAAAGGACTACACTGGAAAGGTAATGTGTTCTGTAACATACAATAAATAAACATTCTGATTGGACTTACTGTATTTGTGTGTTTTTTTTAAGTGGAATTAATCTGTTTCTGTCCATTATCAGGAGGTATCAGCTGAAAACTTTCTGGCTGTACTGCGTGGAGATTCAGCTGCAGTCAAGAAAAGAGGACCAAAAAAAGTAATACAAAGGTAGAAACCAACCCTTTTAGCTTCATTCACCAATTCCACGTCTAATTCAGGTGACCTTTTAGTCCACATTTTAATAAGCTTACTTAAAGCAGTGTTGAATTCTGGATTCTGGTAAGAAGGTGTTGATTAATTTTCTATAACAGCAGCTCTGACAGTAGTGCAGCTGCAAATCACAGGTTTATATTAATGTGCTCGTTCTAATACATTATCGTTTCTATAGTAACAGCTAATTTCCGGGGACTTTTATGGAGAACACCCCATATATAGTGTTTTAATGTAAGGAGTCTCCAGTCTGAGGACAGACGAGGTTATGGTTTCTGGTCTCTCAGTAACATGGCCAGCTGTGTTTTTTTTTTGTCTTATTAACTTAAATAGAGAGAAAAAAGAGAGGCTGGTGAGGGAATGACTGTTTATAGCTGCTATAACATAAGTGAGAACAGGAACTAGCTTGTTTTATGAACTTTCCACAACATAATATGACAAGATCATTGTGTTCTCTTTCAGTGATAAAAATGATTCTATCTTCATCTACTTAACAGACCATGGAGGTCTTGGGGTCTTCCATTTTCCTCATACCACAGTAAGTTTAATCAATTTTCTATTCCTTCTGTTATTCAGCTCCCTGTGAGTTGAAAAATACCTTGTACTAATAGAAGGAATGGTTAGTGAAAGAAGATGCCAAAAACAGTCAAGCACCAGTTTTGCTACACCTGCTAGCTAAATAAAGTGTGAAGGAACTGGCAACAACTTGGTGAGAAGGTTGTTAGATGCTTTAGTCTTTGAACTTTAGAACAATGAAGTCATGAAATGTAATTATCAGTTGTTTTCTGTTACAGCTTTATGCACATGACCTCATTGACACAGTGAAAACAATGTCAAGGAATGGCAAATTTTCAAAGGTACATTGCACATTTTAATACATTCCTGTGTTCATGTCTTATCTCTCTTCCATTTTCTGTCTCCCTTTCCTAATTAAAATGGCATATAATAGATCAGAGATTATATCACAGAGCTGTTGAATTCTTGAAATACCAGCGCTTTGTAACAGTCAGAGTTAAAGCTGTAACTCTTCAGGACATCATCAGGACAGAGGAGTTCACACTGAGGAGTTACCGAATTTCTCGGCAACATGACAAGCTGCGTTTTTTTGGGGTCTTAATAACAACAAGAGAGAGAAAAAGAGAGGCTCGTGAGGGAATGATTGTTTATAGCTGCTATATTGCAAGTGACAACAGGAATGTCTCCAGGTTACATATGTAACCATGGTTCCCCAAGGGAACAAGACGCTGCATCGAAACGCTATGGGAATGCCTTCAGCGTGACCACGCTCTGAATCACATGTGTAATCAGTCCAGTGGATGGGCGAGACATCACAGGCGGGGTGACATAGCGACCAGGAAGCTTAAAAGCACACGCGTTGGATACAGCGGCAGCTTCGAGAATGAAGCAGGCGCTCGCAGGGATGCCCTCGGGGAACCATGGTTACATACGTAACCTGGAGACGTTCCCCTTCAGGAACTCGAGCTGCGTCGAAACGCTATGGGAACGAGTATGCCCACACCACCAGACCCGGAGAGCCTGGAGTGGCTCGCATGTCGAGGCCATAGAACCCGACAAAAGTCAGGGGCACGGACTAACCCGCAGCGTTGCAGATGCCCTGCATAGGGACACCTGCCAGAAAGACCTTGGAGGCCGCCACACTTCTAGTAGAGTGAGCCTTGACTTCCAAGGGCAAGGGCAGATCAGAGGACTCATAGGCCAGATAGATGGCATCCACGACCCACCGGGCAGCTCTGAGGACATATGAGTCCAGTGCTCACACTGGACACATACAGTTAAGCCTCTGCTGGTCGGGCTCCCGAAAGGGAGGAGGACAGAAGGCCTGGAGTACGACAGGCTGTGGTGTAGAGGAGGGAACTTTTAGGAATATACCCCGCTCGAGGGTAGAGAAACGCTTTGGCCAGACCGGGCGCAAAGTCTAAAAAGAGAGGGCCACTGAGAGGGCCTGTAGATCCCCAACTCTCTCGAGAGCTGGAGGTTTACAGAAAGCCAAGTCTGGTGGGGGAGGAAGTCCGCCTGTGAGAGGAGGACGCTCCTGACGGGGATCTCCCATGGAGGGCCGTCGAGGAGGGAAATCAGGTCTGAGAACCATACTCGGCCCGGCCAGAACGGGGCTACTAACAACAGAAGGACCCCGCCCTGGCGCACTCTCTCCAGAGCTCCTGGGATCAGAGCAAGGAGTACAGATGAAGCCTCTGCCAGGTCTGTACATGGTATCCAGTCCGAGAGGAGCTGGATGAGTCAGAGGGAACTAGAGGGGACAGTGTGATTTCTCCTGAGTTGCAAACAGATCCACCTTAGCCCGGCCAAACACTCCGTTCTCTGGGCCTTGGCCCCTGCCTCGACAGGATGTCTGCTCCAATATTGAGATGTCCAGGGATGTAAACTGCTCCCAACGGTAGGAGTTTCCCCTGGGACCACACAAGGATCTGGTGCGCCAGCCTGTAAAGGGGGGGCGCTAACGCAGACCACCCCGGCAGTTGACGTAAGAGACCACCTCTGTGTTGTCAGTGCGTACCAACACATGGCGAACTCTTAGGTCCAGGAGAAAGTGTTTCAAAGCTAGAAACATGGCCATCATCTCAAGGCAGTTAATGTGCCACGTGAGATGGCGGCCGCTCCATGGACCACAGGCCACTCATGACCACTCCCCAACCGGTGAGAGATGTGTCCGTCGCTAGCATTACACGACGACAAGAAGCTCCAGCACCGGGCCCTGAGACAAGAACCAAGGTTTCCTCCACATGTCTAAGGCACGTAGGCATCGCCGCGTGACCTTGATCATGCGAAGCGGGTTTCCCCTCGGGGAGAACCCCTTGGTCTTGAGCCACCACTGTAGGGGTCTCATGTACAGCAGGCCAAAAAGTATCACGTTGGACGCAGCTGCCATCAAACCCAGCAGTTTCTGGAACTGCTTTACAGTGAGTGACCGGCCTTCTCTCACTCTCGTGACTGCTGTGAGGATCGACCAATCCGAGCAGGAGACAGACATGCCTGCATCGTGGTCGAATCCCACACCACGCCCAGATAAGTGGTTCTCTGTACTGGAGAAAGCACACTTTTCTTGGCGTTTAGTCTTAACCCCAGCTCTTAATGTGGGCGAGAACGACATCTGGATGCCGAACTGCCGCCTGATCTGATTGATCTAATATCAACCAATCGTCGATATAATTCAGTATGCGGATGTCATGGAGTCGCAGAGGAGCCAGAGCAGCATCCACACCTTTCGTGAAAGTGCGGGGTGAGAGTGCCAGGCCGAAAGGAAGAACCCGATATTGGTAAGCTTCGCCCCCGAAAGCAAACCTCAGAAAATTCCTGTGTTGGGGAAGGACAGAGATATGGAAGTAAGCGTCTTTTGATCGATCGTGACAAACCAGTCCTTGGAGCTGATCTGAGACACGACTTGTTTGATTGTGAGCATCCTGAACTTCAGTCGCACGACTGAGCGGTTCAGCTGACACAGATCTAAACTGGGACGCAACCCTCCATCCTTCGTTGGAACGATGAAGTACCGGCTGTAGAACCTGGACTCTCTTTTGTGAGGAGGGACCACCTCGATGGCCTCCTTCCTCAAGAGAGTGTTTACTTCTTGTTCCATTACCAGAGCCTGCTTGGGGCCCACAGAGTGGGAAGAACGAGGCACTGGAAAACCGAATTGGATTCGGTAGCCTCTCTCTACAGTATGCAGGACCCATTGAGACACATTTGGCAGAAGTTTCCACTCTGCCAAATAGTCTACTAAGGGAATCAGTCTCTCAAGACTGATCTCGGGTGTAATGAGAGCGTCTAGCTCGGTGCCCTGAAGAGGCGGACCGGCAGGGGATGGCCGAACTAGCTGCTCTGGAGACCTCTGAAGAGGTAGCGAGCCTCGAAGTACCGCTATGTTCCTGGGCGGAAACTGAGAGAGGCGCTAGCCGGAGACTGCTGCGCCCTGAAGCACCATTGGTGGCAGGGTTGGCAGATCGATCTCCTGAGGGCACTGAGGAGAGACGAGCACCGTATGATGAGGTGTACACCACTCTTCCCCAGAGGGGCCTGCCCTCAGAACTCCTGGGCCACCAGCGTCAGGACTTCTTGGCCGAGGTCTTTTTAGACAGAAGACCGGTCGCAGATCCAGCTTCACCTTAGAAGACCCCGGCCTTGTTTTTGTGCCTCCCGGTATGAGGCACTGGTACACGGAGGGGGCTGCTCCCGCTCAGCAGAACGAACTCCTGAGTCTAGAAAGGCCTCCCCCGCGACCTCGACACCTCGGTGTGGAGGTCGGGGAAGAAAGGTAGGCTCCGGCGCTTCTAAGCAGACAACGCACAGACCACCCGTAATATCCCCACCCGTAATATAGCAGGACAGAGGGTCACGGCGGCCAGTCTTAGTGGTACGTGCAGGGGGTGGGGCTCGTCTTCTCCACTTATGTCTCCTTCTGTAGGGAAAGAAGAGAGAGTTGTTAGAAGGCTTAATAGCCTTGCCTACCTCACTCGGAGAGCGGCCATGTGCTCCTTTCCTCTGCCTTCTCCATGAGGGTAGATTTTGGCCGCTGTCCAAGTTCTCTTCTTGTCATTGATCTTCTGTTTTCTTTTTTTTTAAATAACTGTTTTTCTAACCTGTTTATTGGAGCACCCACCACACAGGTCCCTGTGAATGAGCTGTTATTATAGAAATGGTAACGTATTAGAATGTGTACATTCATATAAACCTGTGATTTACAGCTGCAGTTCTGTCAGAACTGCTGTTAAAGAAAACAACTTTTGACCAATCAAAATGCAGAATTCTCTAGCAAGGTCACTTCCAGATACATTGCAACATTTTTCCTCCTTATCTCCCTTATTTATAAAATGTTTAAATTGTTTGTGTGTCTTTATATTTCCTGATCTTATAATTATTCTTATAATCAAACCTGGTGAATGTTTGCAGATGGTCATTTATTTGGAAGCATGTCATTCTGGATCCATGCTGGAGGAGCTGCCAAAAGAAGGCAATGGTTAGTGTGATTTCTATTCATTGAAAAGAGATAGTTCTGACATGTTAAGTATGTTATTGTATGTCTGAAAGGTCTTAAAACCTTTTGTTTCAGTGTATGCAGTTTCTTCGTGCAAGCCAGATGAAAAGACCTATGCTTGGTTCTGGGACAAGCAAAGAAATGCCTTTCTTTCTGATGTCTTCACCACTCACTGGCTACATCACACCAAGACAGTTAGTGTATTATATGGTTATTTTTGATGAATTCTTACAATTGATGAAATTGAAATCTAATAATTAGAAGTTAAATTTCAAGGCCACATCGCTCAAGGACCTAGCTGATGCAGGGTGAAATTACTTGTGAGAAAATTATTTATTTTGCTTTTGGGCTCATGCTACAGCATGGTAGCCAAATCGAGGGGAATGAAAACGCATATAAACAGAACAGAAACTTGACCAACTTTCAGCTCCTTCACTGCACTCCACATGATTCACAGCCACAGCCTTCAGCTCATGGGACAAAGAGAGATACTGTGTCCCAATTAGCCTACTTATACTATGCACTAAAAGTATGTACTCTTTTTGTGAAGAAAAAGTACATACATTTGAGTGTGTGGCAAAAGAGTACTCAAGTACTGGGACGTACTAACACGCCATGTAGAAGAAGAGAACGTTGTTGCCTGGTTACGCACACCGTCACCGTAAACAACTCCTCGTTGCATTTCAGCTTTTCTTCATTCATTATTCCTTATATCGTTTATAATATATCATTTAATTTACTATTCCCTTGATTTATTTATTTATTTATTGCCAGTGAAAATGGAGTCATTTGCAACACGTCATCTAATTAGGTGCTCGATCTCTTCATCTGACCCTACAAGATAAACATGGTACTCTTTTTACACAACATCCAACCGTTAATTTTATGTGACAATAAAAAACTTTGGTTGGTGCTTAACATTTAAGTTCTTACAAAGATGCATCACAGATGTTATACTCGTCTGCCAAGCTTGCAGGTTGAATTCGGTGAAGCAAACCATCACAAAACTCCTCCTCCCTCGCTCGCGCAAGGAGTTGTGGGCAATATTAGCTGAAAAAGTGTCCACGGATCCACACTTTGAAAATCTACCGGAAATAGTAGACCATCTGGGTACCTTTGGGATCCTCGTTTCAACATACTATGATTTGGGACACACTAATTCTAATCTCAGATACTATATAGGACAGATATTAGGGGAATTGGGATGCAGCAAGAGAGAGACAGTCACAAACAGCTTGTTATATAACCAGCACAGATAAGTGTCAAGTGTACCACACTAATTATCTCACACCCAAACACTACCACTAAAGTGCCCCCCAACTCCTTTTTTTCTGCTCTTCACTCTGAAGGTAAAACTTAACACGACTTCATTTGGAGATCAGTTTTCCTACCTGAAGAAGAACGTCAGGGAGGATGTGAAAAAGAAAACAGGAAAGACTGAGACACCATGTAACTATGGAAACAGGGTATGTACGATTAGAAATAAATTTAGTCTTTTAAAACTTTTTAAAGAAACAAAAATAAAAATAACTTCCAGGTCATTTCCAAACAGTGGAAAACTAACACAAATAATCTTAAATGCTTTTTTTTAACCTGAAATTTCAGTGAAATTTTAAGACATCTTGTTTTTTTTTCTCACTTACTCCACTCTACTAATTAAGAATATGCTCCAGTTAATGTTGAGTGAATTTCTTGGAGAATCCCCTGACTCTGTCAGAGAGGCCCACACGCCCCAGCCCCTGAACATTCAAGTGTCTGATGTGGTAGATGCTACAGAAGTTCCACTGATAATCCAAGAAAACAGGATTAAAAAGGAACAGGACCGGGGGAGAAGAGAGGCCCTCAGAAGACAATATAAAGAACTTATAAGAGTGAGTAAGCTATTATTATGCATTATTTACAGTCCTTATTTATGAATAGAAATGTGTGTACCAATTGATGGGGGCCAGATTATGATTTAGGATGTTTAAAAAACTCAGTTCTGTGGAGTCAGGAGGAGGTGGAGCACTGATGATGTCCCCTGTGGAGTCAGGAGGAGGTGGAGCCTTGATGATGTTCTCTGTGGAGTCATGATGAGGTGGAGCCTCAGTAATATCCTCTGTGGAGTCAGGAGGAGGTGGAGCATTTATGACATCCTCTGTGGAGTCAAGAAGAGGGGGAGCATTTACGACATCCTCTGTGGAGTCATGAGAAGATGGAGCTTTTATGATGTCCTCTGTGGAGGAAGATACCATCCACTAAGGCAGGCGGCAGAGTGAAAATGTGTTCAGTGAAGCTAGGAGGAAGAGGGACATCTTTGGCAAAGCCAGGAAGTAGAGTAAAGTTCTTGGCAAAACCAGAAGACAGTGGGACATTCTTGTAGTTGCCTGGAGGTGGAACAGCAGAGACTCGGTCCCATGGGAAGCAAGAAAAATGCCTTGTCAGTGCAGCAGGAGGTTTTTCCTTCCATTTGATGCAGTCTAGGATGCTCAAGCATGAAGCTCATGGGACAAACAAAGATCCTGTTCATTAACATGAATGTGCAGTTACTATCTGCCTGGTCAGGGCCGTAATGGTTTATATTAAGCCACAAGTTTATAAGTAATTTTTATCCAATTCGTGATGAATTACATATTATCATGTAACATACAGTATGTGAAAACACATTTGTATTTCAAATAGTCATTTTAGATGGATTTATAGATTAAATAGATAGATTTATAGATCTGCACAAGATCCTCGCAAGCTCCACAACATCTTTTCTTCACTATTCAACCCACCGGATCCTCCTGCTCCATCCTCCCTGACTGCTGAAGACTTTGCCACTTTTTATGATGAGAAAATTGGAAAAATCTGCCAGACATTCACTTCTACTCCTACACTACACACTGAGGACTCTCCTTCTCATTCGCTGACACAGTTTTCTAAACTAACAACAGAAGAAATCCTGCAGATCATCTTATCCTGCA
>JAKKZJ010000012.1:23582769-23593921 GCA_033441845.1 Pangasius mekongensis | reverse complement strand
TAGACTTCAAAGCACTATTGTAAGTCGCTCTGGATAAGAGCTTCTGCCAAATGCCATAAATGTAAATGTAAATGTAAAAGTGTATATTTTGATCAATTTTATAGAAGAGGAACACAATGGTTTTGCCAGTGAAGAAGATGTTTTACAAAAATTGTATATTATGATCATATTTGTAGAAGAGGAAGACAGTGGATGAAGCACTGCAGAAGATTGCTGAGCACACAAACGCTTCACGAGCTCTGACAGAAAAACGTGAGGTGACTCGCACGTACGAACTCAAAATTGTGGCTGAGCATTTCAGGATGACTCTCTTCAACTGGGATGAAGATCCGGTATGTTTGTTTGTCTTTTTACTTAACTAGCCTGGAATGACCTTGAGTAAAATGGGGTGTTAAAGATACACAAATTAGTATTTTCTTTTTAGTTTGTTTAAAGGACTCTTTGCACTCCTAGTCTTCTGCTCTTCTCTTTCTGGTTCTTTCACTAGACTCTAAGTGGCAGTATTTTACAGTCAATGTCTCCATGAGCTCCTGAAGATGAATGTCAGTGACATTTATCAGATATGTAAGAATATTGCTAAGACATGTTAGCCATGTTACCAGCATGTAAAAGCGATAGTATATGAATTAAATAATAATAATTTGGTAAATTGGCTGTGACATATGTTTACTAACCATCATCTCCGGAGATCACTCTGGACTGGGAAGCCATGGAAGTTTAAAGAGCTTTTACATTTTGAAGTGCTTATCATTTATTTCTGGAAACATTGTCGTAAATACCTTACAGAAGACACTCATTGTTGCATTAGAGAAACTTAAAGCACAAGTTTATGGTTTGTACATGTTCACTCGTGTGCATAATAATAATGTTAGTGAAGGGAAGCTTCATGTAACACTTTACTAAAAAGAAAAATATATTGTATAAGGTTATGCAAATCATGCTAACTTAATCTCTCTCTCTCTCTCTCTCTCTCTCTGTGCAGTTTGTTGTCACGCGTCAACACCTGCAGGTTTTAGTGAATCTTTGTGAGTGTGGGCTGCGGGTTGAAAGGTAGGTGATGAGTTTTTCAGCATTTGATCTGAATTAAACACCTCCAGTCATCTCTAATTTCAATTACTAACTTCTTTGTTTGTCTCCATCAGAATCACGGCAGCCATTACCCATGCGAGCCGTGAGATTACGTTCTGAAGAAAATGAACACATTCCTGTTATCTTGTCTACACCGTAATCAGCATCTAACTACTATAGAAGAATTTTCTTAATTAGAGTATGATTTAAGTATGACTATCAAGTAATCAAATCAAGTCTAATCAAGAGTTAATATACTTAGAAATTATATGAGATTTATTACATTTACTACATCCTGAAGAGAGTGACTTTATGTGTATGATTTTATAAGAATATTTCTGTGTGAGAATACTTCTGAAAGTTAAACAAGAAACTTAAAACAAACTGGTGTGACCTTGCAGGTGGACCGTGCTTTTGGGAAAACAATAAGCACACAGTTCTCCTTCATAAACTGTATCTTTCTCAGTCCAGGCTTGCTCTGTCATATCTCATGGGAAGGTGTTTTTTTTCTCTACCAGAATACGGAAGTGCATTGCTGAAGTTGTGATGAATGTTAACTTTAAAAAAAAAACTGATTGAGCTCAAGCTATGGTTAAAACTAAGATAGAGAAACAATGAAATATTTGTGGTGAGAGTCAGGAGTGTGATTAAAAGAAATAAAGAGAAAACTTTATCTAATGAGATCATTGTTTTTAGAATTGAATAAAAGCATGAGCCACAACTATGTAAATCAGATGATCTGCAGACATCTCGACTTTGTTGGTTGATTAAATAAAGTATGATTTTTCGCATCCAAAACCCTTTGACTTTGGAAAGTTACTTTTTTCTTATTCTGACCTGAGAAGTTTTACCAAGACACTACACTTCCCAGAAATCAGTGCAGCCTACAATTGCCAAATTCTCTCACGTTCACAGTCACCAGGTTACTGATTACACACACCTGGACTCTATTACCTTCACAACACACTCATAGTATAAAAGGACTCTACACTCACAGCATCATTGCAAGGACTATAATAAAGAACGTGAAAATCAGTATGTGGTGCAAATTTGTAATAATTAAAATGTTTAAAAGTTTTGTACATAAATGAGAATTTTCACATAAATAAAAAAACAAACAAACAAAAAAGCTCAAAAGATATAGTATGGAATTTGTTTTTTGGTTTTGGTCTCTTTTTGAAAACAGTCTCATCATGTGATACATTTTGCCAACCAAATTTTAGGTCCAATGTGAAACAGTTTTATAAGAAGTCTACACTAACTAATAATCACTAACTACTAATCACCCTTTGCATCTATGCTGAGCTGAAAAGCATCTCAGATCACACAATGCCTTGAACCTTGAAGCAGATGGGCTACAACAGCAGAAGATCACATCGGGTTCCACTCCTGTCAGCCAAGAACAGGAATCTGAGGCTACAGTCTCTGAAATACTCAAACTAGCTCATCTGGCACCAACAACCATGTCAGTGAGATCTCTTTTCTCCATTCTGACCAGGTTCTCCATCCAAGCTGGGTTAGTAATGCCTCTTCATGTGCACTAGTACTGACAGTAAGAGCTCTGTTCTGTCTTCATTTTATTTCAGTAAAAGTTTTATCCACTGCACTATATGACAGCAGTGTGCCGCAGTACCACACCTGACCACCAGGGGTCACAATCTCCTGCGTTTCAGTTACAAACTCATCACACACATGTATCTCATTTACTCTGCTATTATAAACACTACTCCAGCTACTATTTGTTCACTTGAAATGTCTACTGGATTGTGTCATTGGAAGATACTTGACTTTGCATATAAATGTGTTCACATACTGCACATCTTCCACTCATTGCTCACTGGAAAAAAAATCAGCAGTTCTGCCCTGGAAAAACTTCTAGGAGTCATGGTGCTGTACAAGACACCAGATTTCCTCAAAGTATTTGTAAATTTTTCTCAATGCCACTGAGGTTTTGTGCCATTTCGTTCCGGCAGAAAGAAAACAAAGCCTTTTTTTTTAAATGACTTCCTTGTGTAGAGAGACCTTTTTTTTTTTTCTTACAATCATCTAATTTAGAAAACAATATGCTCTTACTGACGTGCATAACCAGGAGCCACCAGAAATTAGTATTTTAACTGCTCCTTTTATTCCATCTGGATTGTGATTGGTCAGAAGGTGTTGATTAGTTTTCTAGAACAGCAGCTCTGACAGTAGCGCAGCTGCAAAGCACAGGTTTATATTAATGCACTCGTTCTAATACGTTATCGTTTCTATAGTAACAGCTCGTTCAATTGTTGACATGGTGAGGTTTTCTGTAAGGAGATGTGTTTATGTAACATTGATGGAAGGAGTCTCCAGTGTCAGTGCTTTGTAACAGTCAGAGCTAAACCTGTAACTTTAAGTTTTCCGACATCTTCAGGACAGAGGAATTTCGCACTTTACGGTTTTTCGGTAACATGAAAACATTACCTCCTGTAATGTAAGTGAGAACAGGAACTAGCTTGAGTTCACTTATTCAGCTTCATGACTAATGGCTCAGTCTCCTTTACACTTTCACACAGTAATGAAGTACAAAATCTTTACTAAACACTTATTAAACACTTGCGTCAGAAGTAAAATGGTATTCTCGTCTCAGACCCTGACCTATTTGGACTAACACTAGGCAGTTTTTCACGCCGATCACAAAGCTCTTCTGTAAGTCGCTGTGGATAAAAGCGTCTTCTAAATATTGTGCGTGACACAAAGGCAAGATTAATGATATCGAAAGGTATGGGGGGGATTTTCCTAAATTCAACGCCACACTTCTTTTATGGTGAGTCACAGGCTTTTTCAAGAAATGTATCTCTTTATTAAGGACTTTTTTGGTACTTATGTGTGATGTGCAATTGTCCTTTGGATTTTTGGCAGTATTGCAGTTTAAAAATTAAATGTACACACTGCTTTGAAGATGCTCATGATGGACGATAATGTGTGATGTGACAGCTTAGGAAGGAAGTGGCTGAAGATAGGAGCGTCTGTTCTTTATTTAAAGCTTGTGGCATGTATGACATGTTCTCAAAAAAGGCAGCAATGCAAAAAAAACTAGAACTGAAAGTGAAAGATTTGAGGTTTCTTACTTTAATCAGTTTAAACGGTTGCTCTGATAGCATTGTGTACAGCAGACGATGCAGGACAGAAAGTGAGGTCGGATATCAGACTGTTTTATTAAGAAGAGCACTGTAATGTAACATTTAGTTTTCTTTATACTAAAAACTTCTTTAATATGTAAGGAATGAAAAAATGTGTCATGCTGTTGTAAGAAAAATACTCAGTGACAGGGTGGCTGTGAGCCACTTTTCAGGACAGAGGAGTTTACACTCGGTGGTTTCTCAGGAACACAACAAGCTGCATGTTTTTTCATCTTATTAGCTTCATGGCCCATTATGTACAAATTGTAACTATAAATACACACTTATTCATCATTAGACGTGTCATTCTTTAATAAATTAAAAAAAAATGTAATTGTTGACAAGTTGCTGTGGTTTAAGAGGAATAAAACATTTTGGGGTGTTCTGTTATATGAAAATAATCAACTTCAGGGTGATAACAGTAACTCTGCTTCAGGCCATGTTTCATCACCTCATCCCACTGTGGATTATTTTCCTATAACTGCATGACTGAATGAATAACTGTGTATTTCTTCTGGGAAATAAATTAGAAACCTGTTTGTTTCATCTCTGTAATTTGTTTAAGTGGCTGTTCCCAAATAAATGAATATATTGAAGGCGGTATGAAAGCAGTCATGGTGAACAGGATGACCTATGGACAGATGGAATAAATCAGCTAATTAAAGCCTTCCCAGAAGAGTGGCGCTTATTATAACAGTGAAGGGGGAATAAATCTGCAATGAGATGTTCAACAAGCACATATGGGTGTGATGGTCAGGGGTGCACATACTTTTGGCCATGTGGCATAGAGAAGGTTCAGGACTGAAGTTCACACAACTACGTTTAGAGTTTAATGTAGATTTCTCTTTTACAACATGGTAATGAAGTACCACATCTTTACTAAACACTGAAGTGAGAGCAAAAAACAAACAAACAAAGCATCGTCTGTGTAATAATTCTCACTGATGGTGTTCTCATCTCGGACCCTGAACTATCTGTACTAGCACCAGGATCTTTTATATCCATCACAAAGCACTTGTGTAGACTGCTGCGGATAAGAGCTTACACTAAATCACCAAACTTATGTTGAGTCATGATCTATTTCGAGAAATGTATCTCTGTAATAAAGACATCGTTGGTGCTTATGTGTGGTGTGCAGTTGCTCTGTGGATTTTTGACAGTATTGCAGTTTAACTTTTTTTGATACCACCAATAACAAAACTATCATTTCATTATATCATTGTTTTAGCACAAATATGTTGCTGAATTCTGATTGGTGTAGGAACTAAAAAATAAATGTACTGTATAATCGGTCCGAGGTCCTGTTTATAGTACAACTATAGAAAAGAAAAGAAAATTGAAAAAAAAAATAAATTGTGCTTCTTTATAACTCAAGAAAATATAACAAACTTTTTTTTACCACTAAACTGCGATGCTATGAGTGGATTTGATGGATCGTGATCTCTTAGAAAAGCAAATTACAGTAAATCTTGACATAAAATAGTTCCTAAGTTATTAAGCAATATGTAAGACATGAACTTTTACCGAACAGGCACAATCACAGACGGTTAAGTGTTAAAAGCTACACGTATGCGCCGCTTTGAAGAAACAAACGAAGGAAGGTGAGAGTAATAATGTCTGATTTTCATCACAGCTTGTGAAGACGATTCTCAGAATGGGAGTGGCTGTTCATAGGAGTTTCTGTTCCTGATGTAAAGGGTACAAACACGTTCTCAAGAAATGTAGCAATGCAAAAAACAAGCCCTCAAAGACAAGAAGTCAGTGTATATCCTAATTAATATTAGGATATAACTTACACATGTTTGTATGCTATTAAATGTTTTCAGTATTTCTGTTTAAAAGCGTATTTAACTAAACACAACTGCGCAGTCAAGATGAGACGTTTTTGATTTTGTGGTTTGTCAGCTTTGGCATCAGAATACTTTTAAATTC
This sequence comes from Pangasius mekongensis, assembly GCA_033441845.1. Lineage (NCBI taxonomy): Eukaryota > Metazoa > Chordata > Actinopteri > Siluriformes > Pangasiidae > Pangasius > Pangasius mekongensis. The sequence goes on along the minus strand of JAKKZJ010000012.1, from coordinate 23,587,775 downwards.
TGTATCCTTTGTACTAATAGCTTCTTTAATAGGTAACAAATGAAACACAAATGGATGCAGGTGCAGTTGTGCGTATTTTTATTAACGGACACGCAGACAATTCCAAAGTGTTGGGCAAGATCAAGTTCAATAAACAGGTGTAGGTCAGGTGAGGCACAAACAGCATAAACAGGCAAAACTCAGAAAACTAGGAAACTAGCAACGTCAAAAACCCAGAATAACAAACACAGGAATATAAGGCTTGGTAATCGTCAGAGGCAGAGCACAAACTGAGCGTTTACTTTGCAATGCTTTTGCGAGTGTGAGTCCTTTTTATGTGTGTGACTGAGAACAGGCGAGTGTATTCGGGTGATTGCAAACATTTCTGCGGTAATGGATTCTGGGTAGCGTAGTGGAACAAAATTGAGCACCACAGTGATATCACCAAGAACAAGACGGCCCTCCCAAATTTATAAAAGGACAAGACAAAAAATAACCAGGAAGTCTGCCAATAGACCTACAGCAACATTAAAGGAGCTGCTGGAATATCTGATTACTGATTGAGTACTGAGTACTGATTACTCTCTGCATGTGACAACAATCTCTCATAGTCTTCATCTTTCAAATTCTTCACATGTCTGGGCTGTGGGGTAGGCGGTTAGACGGAAGCCCTTTCTCACAATAAACATCCAAGCTCAACTAAATCACCCCAAACCATTTGGCAAAATGTGTTATAGTCTGATGAGACCAATTCCAAAAGGTATAATAATTCCATAACTCCAAAAGGTATCTTTGGCGCAAAAAAAGCAGATCACCAAAAGAACACCATCCCCACGGTGAAGCATGGTGGTGGCAGCATCATGCTTTAGGGCTGCTTTTCTTCAGCCAGAACTGGGGCTTTTTTCCATGGTGGAGGGAATCATGACTATCTACAAATACCAGCCAATTTTAGTGCAAAACCTTCAGGTGTCTGATAGTAAGCTGAAGATGAAAAGGAATTTCCCCTTTCAGCACGACAGCGAGCCAAAGCGCACACTGAGACACGCTGATAGACTCTTAGCCAAAAAGACTGAGTGGTGTAATAAGGTGCTTCAACAATGTTTTCAATAGCAATGTACAGGTTTTCAATACAATGTACAGGTTTTCAATAGCAATGTACAGGTTTTAATTTTTACATGTTCTGATGTTCTGAAATGTTCTGATATGATTTATCTTTGTTTCTTTTTTAACATCAGAAAACCTGCTGTTTTAACAGGTGTGTGTAGACCATTGTACCTTCCTATTCTTAATTCACTGGTTATATTTTGCACATATCCTTAAACTGATAAAATAGTAAACACAAAAAAGAGATAGATTACTAGAAAGTTATTGGCTAAGGCTCACGTAAAACCCAAAACAGATGGAAATAAAATCTATTATTTTTCAGGTATAGGCGTTTCCTGTTTTAATGAAGAGCTTCTCGTGAAGAGCTTCTCATGAGCTTCAGCCTCTGAGCCTCTTCATGTGGTAAAAACTCACCTGACCTGTTAGCATGAAACTAAAATCAGATAAAACATTCCTGATCACAAAGTCTCTGGTAGCTTTAGTGAGGAACATTTCAACTGTCAGGAGAAACTGTTAAAGTCATTATTATATTATTATAAATTTTTATATTATATTATTATGAATGTACTTTGTAGTAAAACGTATTTGAGGGTTTTCTGTAATTCATTTACATGGATATTTTCTTACATGGATTTAAAAAAGTTATTAATGGTCACTTCTAGCACACACACACACACACACACACACACACACACACAGCTTTTAGCCTTTTAGCTGAATTTTAGCTAAAAGCTATAAACAGTAATTCCCTCATCATCATTAACATTTTTTCTCGCTTTTCAAGTTAATAAGACAAAAAAGCAGCTTGTCATGTTACTGAGAAATTGTAAAGAAGCGTAAATTCCTCTGTCCTGAAGATGTCGGAAAACTTAAAGCTACAGCTTCACCTCTGACTGTTACAAAGCGCTGACACTGGAGACTCCTTCCATAAATGTTAAATAAACATCTCCTTACAGAAAACTTCACCATATCAACGATTAGACGTTTTTAATCATATTATTATTATTATTATTACTGGAGCGACCACGTGTGAATGAGCTGTTGCTATAGAAACAATAACATATTAGAACGAGTGCATTAATATAAAGCTGTGATGTGCAGCTGCGCTACTGTCAGAGCTGCTGTTATAGAAAACTAATCAACACCTTCTGACCAATCACAGTCCAGAGTTCAGCCGCGGTGTGATGTGAGAGTAAATGGCTCGCCTGTTGCTTTTGGTTCATTACTAATCTTCTGAATTTTACTGACTGATCTATCTGCTAGAGGTTCTTCTCCGGGGATTATTGCTGATGTACAGATGTCTTTGTGGACATAACATAAGATAGATTCTGAATGAATAATTGCATATTTCTTCTGGGAAATAAATCAGAAACCGGTTTGTTTCATTTCTTTAATTTTCTGCATTACAGTCCCATGAAGATCAGTCACCAGTTTGAATAAACAGCAGAAAAATCACGTATATCATTAATGACATGTGATTGGATATATTTGGCCTCCAATCCTGTAAGAATAATTCCTTTCCCTGTAATTAGATGTACAGATATATATTTTTAGATATATATTTTGTTTTTGGATATTTGTAAGTTTTAAAGTTAATAATAAAGTTAATAATGTTTGCTTAACACTTAAAAGAAAGTGTGTGACGGAGCCCGCTTGATGAAAGATCACGTGTTATATATTGTTTAATCATTTAGGAGTTATTTGTTGTAGAGTTTTCTTTACTTACATCTCGGCTTAACAAGGAAAAAAAACTAATTCATGATTGCAAATCCACCAATAGCAGTAAAAACAAACAAACGTGCGATGCTGAAAGGCAGGACACAAGTGCGGAAACTTAGCATGTTGTTTAATAATGAACGTCGTAATGAGAAACATGTGGACAAGCAAAGATCAGAACCATGAAGTCTAACCAGAAATACAAGACAAGATATCACAGCTCGGTAACAATGACGAGACTTCACAATGAGACAAAGACACGCAAGGGTACAAATAAATCAAATTAATTAAGAACACACTCCAGGGACATGACAGGGGCAGGTTCTCAAATCAAAACATCTGGGTTTTAAAGCAGCACACTGTGGATTCTTTTGTATTTTTTATGTATTTGTATTTATTATAGTTGATTGTACAAATATACAGAGTTTTATTCAGTCCCAAACAACACTCAGCAACAAGGGCGTAACGACTGGACAATTTTAATCAGTTCATTAATATAAAAGTTGACAATTTGAAACGGATAAAGACAACAAATATAAATTGATTATTATCAAAAAAGGTCAGACATCAGATGTGTAAAAATAATTCAGATTTTTAAACTGATGTTTTAACAGGCTAGCATGGCGATACTTTGACTATTGTCTTTCTCTACACCATTATTTGTGAATTAATGATTATGTCTACCTGAGATTCTGAGCAAAGCTGGTCACGTATCAATGGGTCACGTATCAATGGGTCACGTATTGAAATCATATCGTAGCAGATTCAATGCTATCGTTAAATAACTAACATATCATAATGTATCGCGTGGAAGCCTAAAGTTTACACCATTAATCATCAACATATCTGTGCTAAAATGACATAATGAATGAGTGGTATTGTTTTTGAGGATTGAACTTTAAAAAAAAAGACCTTAACAACCGTAACAAGATTAGATTGTGTAGACAGCCTTGCATGTCTAGGGTCTGAATATTTTAGTGTTGTTGAAAGCTGATATGTTTCTGGAAATGTATAGGATTCTTTAGCTGGTGTAACCTGTTTAGCTGGAGTAAGAAGGACTTACTGTCAAGCACAGGAATATGTTTTTGAAAAACACAAAGAAAAAGAAAGCAAAAGTTATGCTAAGCTGTTATAAAAGCGATGTAGGAAGTCCTCCATCTGAAAAGACTGGGGCGAGAAGTCGTCAGGTAAGCATCTCTCAGGGTTCGCAGACTATTGTAAAGTTTACATTTAATCTGCAAAAAAAACAGCATCACAAAAAAACAAAAAGCAACAAAAAAGAACTGAATTCGGACAAGAGTGTGAACTGAAAAAAAAAAACAATACAAGCAATACAATACAAATTCAATACAAACTATTTTATAGTGAAAGTGTGTAATAGAGTCAAACGTTTCTTGAAATCATTGCCAAATTATTTGCGTCAGTGTACTGAAAGTGTTGAGATGATAACATCTGCTAATATAATTAATATAATATAAAATACTATATCTGAAGTAATGACCTTGTGGTGACTTGGAATTCTGCACATGATTTTTTGAATATTTAGGTAAATAAAAATGCTAAAAACATTTACTGATGGATTTGACCTGTATTACTTTAGCTACATGCAGAAAACCCCTGCGTGTGTGTGTGTGTGTGTGTGTGTGTGTGTGAGATGAAGCGGAGTCACTGTTTTAAAAATATATATAATTAAAAGTGTTACAATTCCATTTCCAGAAGAAGAGGAGACCATGAGTCACCATCAGTGCTGTGGTTGCTCTTGCTCTCGCAACTGTTCAAACAGCCAGCTGGTGCCGTATGGATCACAAAATCAAGTCGCCCTTCAAGGATCCAATAGTTTAAGGCAAATTATGGACACGCCTAATTATGAGGTAATTTTATTTTTAACCTGATCTATCTAACCTGACAAAGTTTACAAATGTGGATTTTTGTTCAGATTCAAACAGAAAATCTTGATTCATTGGAGAAAAAAAAAAAAAAAGGATCTTCGGATATGAAAATACACTATATGGTCAAAAGTTTGTGGACACCTGACCATCACACCCATATGTGGTTCTTCCTCAAACTGTTGCCACAAAGTTTGAAGCACACAATTGTATAGAACGTCTCTGTGTGCTGTAGCTTTACAGCTTCCCTTCACTGGAGCTAAGAGGCCCAAACCTGCTCCAGCATGACGACGCCCCTGTGCACAAAGCGAGCTCCATGAA
>JAKKZJ010000012.1:23545597-23557787 GCA_033441845.1 Pangasius mekongensis | reverse complement strand
GGTTTGAGATGAAATCTGCAAATTCACAAAGGAATTCAGAATATGGTCCTGGGGGTCTGTAAATAATAATTAGCAGAATCGATTGGATAGACTTATTTTTTGTGGTTGCATATGATATATTAGTATAAGGAACTTCAAATGCATTGATCTCCAAGTTTTCGTGTGACACATCGTTATAAATAACAGCATCAAAAACCTTAAGATTACCTGCTTTTTAAATAATTCATAGACATGTCTTCAAATAATTTTGCAGCCTTTTATGATAATGTTAAGCCTGACAGTGTACTTAAAAGTGTAAAAAAATGGTCAATACAACATTTTTAACACTGTAATTCTTGTGGCAAAATCACCCTCACTTTTATTTTAGAATATTAGTTAAAAACGCTTAATTGGAACATTGGAACTTAGGGGAATATTTTGTTTTAGTCCAAGTTTTAGAGCTTGTTTTTTCAACTATGGGTCACATGTGTCTGTACAACAAACAAGTAATTTTTTTTATTATAATGATAATTGCAGTTTGACAGTTTTATATCATAAATAACTCTGTAGCATGTGACTTTGGCATCTTGAATTTATTGTAAAAATTCTGTTAATGCGCTGTTTGGCTTTCTGTAACGTGGGATAAATGAATTACCTAATAGAGACACTCGTTTATTGACTGATCTGGTCTGACCTGATTCATCTTCGATTGGATGGACAATGTTCAAATTCACTGGCTGTCAAAAACAGGAGTTCGATCTCTTCATTTTTTAAAAATGCAACATTACAGATATTCAAGCTGCACTTTTAACAGTGTTTTAAATAATTCCAAAACAGTAAAACATGCTTGTTGTTGGTGAAATGTTACCCTTTTCCCATTCCACACTAATCAGTAAACGATATAAAAGTGGCGTTTATATCAACACAGTAAATGAGATACATGTATGTGATGAGTATGTAACTAAAACTCAGGCGATTGTGGCCTCTGGTGGTCAGGACTGGTACTGCAGCACACTGCTATTGTACAATGTAGTGGAAACAGTTGGGTTATTTTAACAGTTTACTGAAATCAGATGAAGAAGATGGGCACTCTGACCAGTTTGCAGCTACGCAGCTCCATATGCAGCAAGCTGTGATGCACTGTGTGTTCTGACACCTTTCTATACTGTATATATACACACACATTATAACCTTTTTTTTTTTTTAAATACAAGTCATAATATATGTAAAAATCATCTCTGCAGCACAGTACTGTCTAAATATACCGATTTAACACAAACTTTTGTTTCTTTGCAAGTTCTTTATTATGATCTTTGACAGGCTTTGTGATTATGTGATTACATTAAAAGAAATTAAAAGGTTGATCAATTTTTCCATCGCATATTCTAAACTCCATCATCACATTATTGAAAGCAAGAAAACGGGTAAAAGAAAATGATTGTGAAGAAAATTGTGAAGTCTCGTGTGAGTTCTTCAGAAAGTAAACTCCCGGCTCACGTGAGTGATGGCTTCAGTGATGCTGATGGAAACAAACACATAGGAAATTAGATTAGAAATAAAATTAGAAATGACTGGACATTTTTAAATCAGATTAAACAAATGAAAAAGTGAAAATTGTCACATACCTCTCAACCTCCAACCCACACTCACACAGATTCACTAAAACCTGCAGGTGTTGATGAGTGACAACAAACTGCACAGAGAGAGAGAGAGAGAGAAAGAGAAATAATTTTAATAAAGAGAGATAATTTTCTTTTTTGTAACACTCATTAAGGTTACACACCAACAAACCATAAACCTTAACATTAATGACAATAATTCTTGCTAATAAAGTAGGAGCTGTTTGTTGATTCTGAATCAGAGTGAAACTGATTCGTTTGTTTGGTTCTGGTATTTGGTATTCATTGTTTCTGCAGCTCTACAGCTCTATCCTTTGGCTCAGTTTAGCAGCTCAAAGCTACAAAAAAACAGCTACAAAATGCATGTTTTATTCACTTCCTGCAGGTGAGTCAATTCAGAGTCAAACCGCTTTCTCACTAGAGTTCACTCGGGAGTGGACTGACACCATCTCACTCAGACTGTGTGATTGCTGTGTTCTCACTTGGGTCATTCTGTGTTAATTCATGTAGGGCTGCTGCTGTGTGTTTTGCCTAGACTTTGACTGTCCACATTTACATGAAATCTCAAAAATAACAAATTATTTTAAAAAACATACATTATTCCATATTCTATGTGGGCTATTTACATATGGAATTAAATTTGTGCCAAAAGTATTGAACGTAACTTTTAAAGACATGAACATAGTCTTCAAATAAACAGAATTCTTTGCTAACAGTTTCCTAAGCTTCCTTTTCGCTAATCATGGTTTATGAATGTGCTGCTGGAGTTTTCGTTTATGTTCGCCATTTTGGCACAAACTTCTCATGTCACATTTACTCATGTAAATACTGGGGTTTGTGGAAAGATGATACAACCCTGGTATATTTGTGTATTTCTTAAAAGGGAATCACATTCTCTTATGCTCTAACATCTAACACCACCCGGTTACATGTTTGCCAAATTTCATGTGACTGAGAATAATATTTCTGGAGATATTAAATCCTAAACATGGCTTACCAGATAAAATGTTTTTTTTTAGTTAGAAAATATTATATTATGATGTTAGAATTCAGTCAAAATATTTTTACAGACTTTGGTTTTAGGTCACAAGAAACAAATAAAAAAAAGAACAAAATCTGAGACATGCAGCAACGACTCAGAACACAGAATGTCCCACCTGCCTAAAGAACAGAGCAGGAGAATACACCAGGGTACCATTTAACACCTGTATTAACAAGTTTTTATTTCATTTAGCATAAATTAAATTACAGCATGCTACTATCTTTAGCATTCTTACTCCATTCCACTTCATGTTAGTCAAATAAACACACACAAACATGCTGTACGTATATACATACCGGCTCCTTTTCCCAGTTGAAGAGATTTTTCCTAAAATGCTCAGCCACGACTTTGAGTTCGTACGTGCGAGTCACCTCCCGTGTTTCAGTCAGAGCTCGTGAAGCGTTTGTGCATTCAGTAATCTTCTGCAGCGCTTCATCCACTGTCTTCCTCTTCTACAAATATGATCATAATATACAAATTTAATCTATAAAGACATCTAAAGTGACCGTTTCTAAAACACAAATGTCTTTTTACATTACATGATCATATGTAATTCACCACAAAATGACAACATTTTTGACATAATGGCTAATTTCATTACTGAAATAAAAATCTAACATGTATGTAGCATGTGGGGGCGGGGTTTAGCATATAATGGGCGGGGTTTGGACATGACCCAGAGGAGTAATGGTTGATGTGACACACCTGAACCTTGTTTCCCCCAATAATAAACACTGCTGAATTCTGATATTACACAGACTATTGCTGTTCATATCCATTTACAAAATTTGCTGAAGAAAATAATTTCTAATTAAAAAGCGTAATTTTCTACAACATTAAATATAACTATAAGCAGTTAAAATATGGCATGTAAATTAGCCTTGAGAAGAGAAGAAGCTACAGTGGTGGAGAATGCGGGCATGAGCACAGACCCAGCCCCCACCCACACCATGCACCCCATGCTAAAGCACCTCCTGTCGGAAACTCAACACCACCGCCACTACACCTCTCCCCGACTCCTGCCGAGATGCCCAGTGCCTCCTCACCAAACTGTGCAGCGAGGATGATGCTACAGCCAGAGAAAAACACATCCACTGTGGTTTTCGAGAGGTTGGTGATGAACAAGTTCCTGAGGGCTCAGCCACCGGAAGTACAGAAGGCCATCGACATGGGAGCTCCCAGCAACCCCAGAGAGATGCTAGAGGCCCTGGCAATCGGTGGGTGGGGGATCTGCGCGGGGCAACAAGACTTTGGCCCTAGTGGCTGCAGGAGTCAGCCACCTCACCACCCAGACCCTAACAACAATAGGGAAAGAAAGAGCATGACTAACCACCCCACCTATGTCAGGGAGGTCCCCTCCTGAAATCCAGGTCAGGAACCTCTCCAGCAAGTGCCCGCTGCTAGTGGGCCTGATTCCAGACCTTCCAGTACCCCTACTACTCAAGAGAGACTGTCCAGGTTTCCCCACGGCTCCCACCACTAAGATCACCAGGGCACGACAGCAGCGACAAAGACCCTGACCCAGGCAGCCCAGGGTCCAGCCGGCCTACCTGGCCCAAGAAGAGGGTGATGCCAAAGCGGGAGCAGCAGGTGAGACACACACATATTAACCCAGTCTTGTCCGTATTTCAGCAGGTGACTTGCGAGGGCAGCTTCGGGAGTGAAACAGAAAGAGGCAGACTGTCTGAATCATTGTTGGGGCCAGGTGTAACAAGTAGAGAGAGTAACCAAGACCCAGATTGAAAGCTACCTGCCTCCTATTTCCTGGTCTGAGGGGCCAAATCTGTGACCTACTAGTCATCCCCTGACCAGAAACCCAGCTATTAATACACCTGGCTCACTCACACCCCTTAGACGGTCATCTGGGGCCTGTAACACCCTAGAAAAACTGAAAGACAAGTTCCTCTGGCCAGGCATAGATGCTGAGGTCCAGAACTTCTTCCAGCGGTGCTCCAACATACCGTGCCCAAGAAGCCCAAGCCTGCTTCCCTTATCCTGCTCCCCACCATCAGCATCCCTATTGAAAGAATTGGCATGCACTATTATTTCATAGGGCCACTCCCAAAATCTGTCTGGGGCCACGAGTACATCCTTGTTATCGTTGACTATGCCACCAGGTACTCCGAGGTGGTTCCCCTTCGAAAAGCCACCTCCCAGCAGGTGGTAAGCGAGGAAGGAAGGAACTGAGACTTCGTCCTACCTTATGTCCTCTTCACTGTATGAGAAACACCACAGACATCCACAGCCTTCACCCCTTTTGAGCTCCCCTTCAGAAGACAGCCACGAGGGCTGATAGATGTGGCTAAGGAGACGTGGGAGGAACAACCGTTGCCATTCCACATCCTCATTAAATATGTGCAAGATATGCAGGAGAGGATTGACCAATGGCTCCTATCATTGGAGAACACATGGAGGAAGCCCAGGTGGAACAGCAACAAATATACAACTGGCTGGCCCAGCCCCAGGAGTTCCAGCAGGGTGATCAAGTGCTGCTCCTACTACCAAGTGCCAGCTGCAAGTTCCTCGACCACTGACAAGGCCCCTGTACAGTCTTCAAAAAGGTAGGCCCGGTGAATTACCACCTGCAACAGCCCAGTAAGCATGCAGACACCCAAACATACCACATCAATTTGTTGAAAAAGTGGGTTGAAACTGCCCCAGTGGTGTCCGCAAGTCTTTCCCCAGGTCCCGCAGAGGGTACCTTGGTCCAGAAGGGAGAGGAGCTCATCCCCACACAGAGTCAAGATATAACAGAGCTAGTGGACCAGTTTGCTGATGTTGGACGCATCTGGTCTAACACAAAATTAAAACCCCACCGGGAGTTGTGGTACGACAATGGCCCTACCATGTCCCGGAAGCCCACCGTCATGCTACTGATTAGGTAGTCATTAGGATGCTAAGAGATGGCATTATCGAAAGAGCCTGCCAGGCCCTGATCTTTCCCCATTTTGGTTATGCTGATTCCTGACAAGCTGTGCGATGACTTCTGGAAGCTGAACCAGGTCTCACACTTCAACATCTACCCACTCCCCATGTGGATAACCTGGTAGACAGCTGGCGAAAGTTTGATTCATCTCCACCCTAGACCTTACCAAAGGCTACTGGCAGGTAACTTTAGCCCCAGTAGCCAAGCTCAAGACAGATTTTAGCACAGCCAGTGGCCATTGGCAGTGCATGATTCTCCACTCTGGGCTGCAACATTCCAGCAGCTGATGGACATTGTCTTACAGCCGCATAAACAATTAATTGCCGCATACCTAGACAATGTCATCATCTACTCTGTCACCTGGTTGGACCACTCAGAGAGGCCCTGGGTGAGCTCCGGAAGGCAGCCAACCCATGAAAATGCCATCTGGGGACTGCTGAAGCCACAAGAAAAGAAAATTGAGGCAGTAAAAGGGTAGTCTCTCCCTATTACAAAGAAACTGGTATGTGCTTTTTTGGGGCTGGCAGGATCCTAGAGGAAATATGAACCTATGTTCTCCTCTTTAGCCTCCCCCCTCTCAGATCTCACCATGAAAGGCCAACCAGACTGAATGCGCTGGTCCGACGGCCTTTCCCGAAGATAAGCTTTATGGGCACAGCTTCCATTGACAGTAAGCTCGGAGCTGGGGGGAGGGGGGGGGGGTTACTGTGACACCAAGACTGCAGCCTCCATGCTGCAAACACTTCACGCTCCTCGCACAACTGCTGCCTGGGTGCCACTTCAGCACCACCATTGTTGTGGATAGTACAGGAGCACATGGCTGCAAGGCATGGTGGCACAATCACACATGGCTGGCAGCCAATGGTTACAGCAGCAGCTTGTCACCCTCCTGGAGAATCCATGAAAGTATAAAGGGCATGGCAAGCACAGTAAGGTGAGCCAGTTTTGTCTTCAGTAAACCGCTGATCCCTTTTTCTCTCTCTCAGAGGCTGAAGGCAGTGAGGAAGACGACGCTCCCCAAAATTGACAAGGCGAGACTCTTCATCCCTGCACTACAAGAAGCTTCCTGGGTCCCACCTTGACGCCACTTACCCCTGCTTGCTGAGCCCTAGGGCAGGACAACTGCTACCCCACTCACTTTCTCCCTCATGCTGCACCCCTCCCACCTACCCTGTAAAAAAGGGACACCTTAATTCCCTACGTCTGCGTCCTCTGTACCTGTGCTCAGCCCACTGCAGCTTCAAGTAGCTACACTTATATAATATAGTGTTGTGTTGATGAATAAGATTCAGAACATGGATACAGTGAGTGTGACTACTGAATCTATTCAGAAATAAGGGCTGTAAATAATGCAGTACAGTGGAAGTGGCTTACTCACTCTTTTAAGATCATCATATTGTCTTTCCAGGGCCTGTCTTTTTTCCGGGTCCTGTTCATTTTTAATCCTGTTTTCTTGGATTATCAGTGGAACTTCTGTAGTGTCTACCACATCGGACACTTGAATGTTCAGGGGCTGGGGCGTGTAGGCCTCTCTAACTGAGGCAGGGGATTCTCCAAGAAATTCACTCAACATTAACTTCAGCATGCCCTAAATAACACAGAGTAAGGAAGAATAAATACAACATTACACAAAGTAAACACTCTAGGCATTTAAACATTATTAACATTGTCATTTATTTTGAATAAATAATACAACATTTTCCAGGGTTAATAATTTGTTTTGCTCTGGAACAAAAACTTTAAGGAATTTGTATTATTGTTCCATTGTCTGGAATTTTTTTCTTATGTACTTTTTCCCTTTATTCCTTAATTGGGATATCATAATAATATTGAAAAATTAAAATAATACATTTATTTTTGTTGTACATACCTTGTCTCCGTAGTTACATGGTGTCTCATTCAATCCAGCCTTCCTTGCATCCTCACTCACGTTTTTCAACAGGTAGGAAAATTGCTCTCCAAATGAAGTCACAGTAAGTTTTACCTTTAGAGTGAAGTGAAGAAGAACAGAAAAAATTAAGTCTAATTCAAATATTTTACAAATATGTAAGAAATCAAAGTACATCTCTGTGGTGCAGAAACACTTTGTAATGATATTTTGAGGCATTAATATTTTAATAAACACTAACTGTGTCCATGTGATGAAGCCAGTTAAAACTGAAGATATCAGAAAGAAAGGTGTTTCTTTTCTTGTCGAAGAAACAAGCATAGGTATATTCGTCAGGCTTGCACGAAGAAACTGCATACACTAGAACAAAAGGAAAAGGCCTTTCAGACACATGAGAAGAATATACCTAAACATGACAGAACTATGACTTTTCCGCAAATAGACATCGTACTAACCGTTGCTGTCAGACAGCTGATCCAGCATCGATCCAGAACAACACGCTTCCAAATAAATGACCATCTGCAAACATTGACCAGGTACAAAAGATCAGCAAACACACAAAAACAAACACATACAAAAATATGATTGCTTTAAAGTTTTAGGGATTTAAACATTTTCATAGATAGGGATGGAAAATGTATACGGAACAGGTCTTGTCACATCAAAAATGAATTTTTAATGGAATAGAGATATAGGAAATGAAAGACAAGACATAAGAACACAGAACACAGTAAGACTGTAACGTCTAAACCTGGCCATGTCCCCTCCTGACCGCAAGAGGGCACCCTCTCCAAAATTCTGAACTGCTTCTTCGGCTATTCAACTCATTTCCTGTTTGCACATTATAAAAAGCACATGAACTATTCGGTTATAATGAAACCTTACATTTTGCCAGTCATTTGTGTGAGATCTGAGCTGTGTTATTTCCTGATATTTTTTGCATGCCTTTGTCTCACACTCTGATTTTGATGAGATTTCTGATATCTGATATTTTGATCTTGACTTGCCTTTTGACCACCTTCTGAAATTGTTGTTCTATCAGAGTGTTTTTGGTAAGGACCTGGACAGTCTTGACCTTGATTTGCCTGTTCATTAACTTTTTGCATATGGATTACTTACCTCTGTGAGTTACAGAGATTTGCAAGAATGTAAATTAGGAGTTAAAATACGTACCTTTGAAAATTTGTGACTCTTTGACATCTCCTTCACTGTGTTAATGAGATCATGTGCATAAAGCTGAAACAGGAAAAAAAAGATCATTTCATGATGACCTCAGTAGTATATGATTATAAAGATCTGGTACTCTGACTGAAAATGAGTCACTTACTGATATTCAGTTTCTGATATTCAGTTACTGATATATCAAAACAACTTACAACCCCATAAGTTACAACTGTACAACCCTGTGTACAAAACATACTATAACTATGTAAGAGCTCTGAGAATGGCCCAGAAGGAGGAGAAAATTTACTAAACTTACTGTGGAATTAGGAAAGTGAAAGATTCCTTTATTTCCATGGTCAGATAAGTAGATGAAAATGGAATCATTTTCACCACTGAAAGAGAAAAAAAATATTAAAATGATAAAAGATATTTGTAATAATTGTTGACAGTGTGATTTTGTCACATTTCAAAGTGTGGAGATTTTAGATTCCTAACTTCATTGCTCCCGTAACATCTAGCAATACAAATAAAACCACAAACCTACCAACCTTCACATATTTTGTGTAGGAGCTCCACATTTTAATGTCAGAGAACACTGCAATGTGTTATCACTCAAAAACACACAAAAAGAGCAATCTTTTTCCCCTGATAAAAACAGCAGATGACCTAGTTGAACAATTGCACAGCAGCAGCTTGTGACTATAGATTTTGGTGTTGCAGGAGGACATTAATAACTACACAGCCTCAAAAAAAATGTGGAGAGGCTATCACACTCGACTTATGCCCTTGTTTCAGCAAAATTTCCTGCCCAACTACATCTACACAAAAGGCCTGAAATTAGCCTAAAATTTTGGGCATTGCAAAAAGACACATTTTTCTTTGTTTTTCACAGTCTTTGTGTTGGGAAGTGATCACCATGGTACACACACACGTCTGATGTATGGATATGAACCACTCAATAATCTCTCTTTCCCTCTCACAAGCTGTACAATATATCTAACAATAGAAAAGGTTCTGTATATCATACACACACTGTCTGCGCTTTATTCTGATTATTTGTTATAAAACAATATCTTTGCAGCAGTGGAGTGAACTAGCCCACCCAGCCAACTCTGTTAATAACTCCTCTATCCACTGCTTCTCCTTGTCAGGTCAACTCCCGCAAAACTCCCACCAATACTCAGTTACCCAGAACACACAGCAGCCTACAAACATGGCTGTCCTGGACTATACTTCTCAAAACACAAATTCTGTCATGTTCACAGTTACTGGACGTTTAACCATACACATCTGTTCAAAATTACATCTGCACCTATATAAACAGACTAGAAACATTCAGCCCGTTGTGAAGTAACGCTCAGTGTGCGATTACCTGACCTTACCAACCAGTTTATTGTATATTGTTTCTGTGATATTCTGATCTTGCTTTCTACCAGGTTGTTGGATTTAGGATTTGCCCTGTTTGTGCAGTTTGCTCATCGCCTGATCATTGCCTGGTCGTTGATTACATCTCTGCTTTACAATTTGGATTTGTCTGCCTGTTTCCACAATAAACTGCAATTGCAATTCCACCTACATTAAATAACAGATTATATCGCTGCTACCATGGATGCAGCAGGAGAGCATGACTGGTGGCCCATGGTAGCAACACAAAGATGACTGGTGGGTGAGCACCGACAATGTCTGGTAGATCTAGACTCTAAGTTGTACCTGATCTTGAAGGCACTGACCACCACAACCTCCAACGCCAGCAGCTAGCTCACTAATCCTGTAGCCGGACAAGAATGTTGTAAAGGCTTTCTGCTAGATTGTTCACTGTATTTCACCAGCAAAGAGGTAGTAACAGAGCAGCAGAAGATCACAGCCTTTCTAGACCTCCTCAACAGCAAGGCACTAGACTGGGCCACAGTGGTATGGTATCAGGGAGGAGAACAGCTGACTTCCACAACCGGTACATAGAGCTGTTTCAATGCATCTTCGATCATTCACCAGAGGAAAAGGAGATCGGAGAATAACTGTTCACCATGTCCCAAGGTACCAGAGGAGTAGCCAAGTACAGATTCAAGTTCTGCACTCTCATTGGCGGCAGTGGTTGGAACACACCAGCCCTGAAAGCATCCTTTCTTCGGGGCTTAAACTCTGAGATTCTCACCGAAATGGCTTGCAGAGTTGATAAGCGATCACTCCATCCACCTGGATCACCTGCTTCAAAAACAAAGGCCCCCACAAAGAGACAAGATTTCACTGGGGGTATGCAGCCCCTCCGAACCCATGCAACTGGGCCAAGCCAGGTTTAATGATGGCAAACAGGAAAATCGTCGCAGAGAGCAATGATGCTTCGACTGTGGCCAGCCTGACCACTATGTGGGACAAAGTCCCCCCTGTGCTCAGTCTTCAACCACACCTGACCCATCAGAGAGCAGGAATAACTATCCCCGTTCTTCAACAGTGAGTCATTTTCATTTGTTGTTTCCCCAGTCACTCACATATTTTCATTCAAATTGAGAATACAACACTTAGATTGTGTCTCTGTCTTGGCAGTGCTTGTTGACTCTGGGTCCACTGGCAACTTCATCAACCAAAACACCATGAACAAACTCCACATCCCACACAAACAATACAACACCCCGTTCATATTCAAGCCATTGACGGGGGACCCATCAGAGATGGTGCCATCACCTGCTGCACACAGCCCCTCCTCCTCTAGGTCAGTGCGCTGCATCAGGAACTTGTCTTTCCTCATCACCCATACCATTAAACACTCCATTATTCTGGGATGTCCATGAATGCAATGACATGAACCCCAGATATCCTAGACAGATAATGAGATCACCCACTGGTCTTCCCACTGTCACAACCACTGTCTCCATGTGCCTAGGCTGATGGTGGCACCGACAACAGATGAAAGTCCAGAAAATCACGCACCTCTCAATATCCCTTCAAAATATCATGATCTTTGTGAAGTATTCAGTAAGACTAAAGCCAGTGGTCTGCCACCACTCTCCCTTTATGACTGTGCCATTAAGATTCTCCCAGGAGCAACCCCACAACATAACCGGATTTATTCTCTCTCTCCCTGAACAACAGGCCATGGAAGAAAATATTCAGGAAGCTTTGCAATAGGGTACATCAGTCTGTCCAGGTCTCTTTTTCATGGAGAAGAAAGGGGGAGGTCTCAGACTCTACATCAACTCTCAAGGTGTAAAACAAGTAACGATCAAGTAACAGTACCCACTGCCACTGGTCCCCGCAGCCCTCAATCAACTGCGTTCAGCTCAAATTTTCACTAAACTTGACCTCAGAAGTGCATATAATCTGGTTCAGATTCTGGAGAGAGATGAGTAGAAAACTGGCCACTGTGAGTATTGTGTAATGCCGTATGAGGTCTGGTGTAGCTTTCATCGTACGATCATTTGATTGTACACATAAGAGGAATACATTGTTTGAATCTGTAAAGGGTCTATTTTTATTTGTGTACAAATAAAAATATCAACAAACGGTTGCATTTTGAAGAGCGAATTGATCCAGCTGAGGATTTTCCTGCAAGTTGTTACGATGAGTAAGTCCTATAT
>JAKKZJ010000012.1:23534097-23545497 GCA_033441845.1 Pangasius mekongensis | reverse complement strand
TTGTTTTCTCTGAATGAGTGACCAGGATGATTTTCACATCATTTTGAAGCAAAAACTCTAGGCTACAAGATCCAGTTCTCAAAAGGCTTGTGGACAAATGTTTTGAAAGAGTTTTATGGTCTTATTTCAGTAACTTTTTTTTGTTGTTTTTTCAACCACGCATAACTGTTATTTTCTCCAAAATACAAACTTGTACATATATGCTGCACACATATTATTTGTAGTCTTGGTCTCAGCTGGCAGTGGACACTGACATCCCAGAGTTATGCAATAACACAGTCATTCTTGTCATCCCTGACCATTTCTCAAAATCTTTGCACCTCATCCCTCTGCCTGGCCTGTAAAGCATATAGCAGAACTGCTTTTTAACCACTTGTTCTGTTATTTCTGAATCCAGGAAGACATCGTCAACACCCAAGGCACCTAGTTCACGTCATGAGTCTGGTCAAGTTTTATGAAGAAACTGGGGGTTACCATGAGCCTTACCTCACGGTACCACCCATAGACCGACAGACAGGTGGAGAGGGCCAACCAAGTGATGGGCCATTTTCTCAGGACTTTTTGTGAAGAAAACTATTGCAGATGTTCCCTTGACAACTCCACCTGCAGCACTTGAGATCGAACGTCAACCAGCATACAGAAACATACTCAGGAACTGCCAGGAACATACTCAACTACCATTGCAGAAATGCTAAACTGGAGTACTTCATTGAATGGGAAAGGTATAGTCATGACATCCTTAACCCCAGCCAGTGCCAAGGATTCCACTCCAGACACCTAGAACTCCCAGGGCCTAGGAAGAACAGTGCTCCTGGAGTGAGCTCTTTGAGAGGGGTGTGTCTTGTAACCTCCTTCATCCACCGAGTACTCTGTTTCCCAGAACACACTGACGCCTACAAGAAATTCTGTCATGTTCACAGTCTTTTAACTATGCTCACCTGTTCACAATTACACCTGCACCTATATAAACAGACTACGAACATTCAGCCAGTTGTGAAGTTTGATTACCTGACCTTACCAACCCGTTTATTGTGTATTGTTTCTCGGTATTCTGATCTTGTCCTCTATCTGGTTTTTGGATTTAGGATTTGACCTGTTTGCGTGGTTTGTGCATTGCCTGATTATTGCCTGATTATTGCCTGCTATTTGATTACATCTTTGCCTTACAGTTTGGATTTGTCTGCCTGTTTCCACAATAAACGCTTACTGAAATTGCATCCTCTTCCGCCTACCTTACATGACACTCCTATGAGCATGAGGCAGTATGATTCTTGCCTGAATGGGCTTCTATTAACTTTTGTTGCAGTTTCCATATTTGACCACTAGGTGCAACAACAACCCTATGAAGCGAAGTGGGCAGTACACGATTGTACAACATCTAGAAAGGTAAGCAAATGCAAAGTCAGATTATATCTTTCAAATAGCAACTATTTTTAAATCGGTCACTCAAATGGTGTTGTAAATAAAGTCTTCATGATCTGTGAGATGATTGTTTTGCCAGCTGGGCTGGTTTGAGTAGAATATTAATATATACCTGTGATTTGCAGCTGTACTACTCTCAGAGCTGCTGTTATAGAAAATTAATCAACATCTTCTGACCAGATTCCACAATTCAGCAGTGCTTTAAGTAAGTTTAAAGTATGTAGTAAAAGGTCACCTGAATTAGAATTGGTGAATAAAGCTAAAAGAGATGGTTCCTACCTTTGTATTACTTTTTTTGGTCCTGTTTTCTTGACAGCAGCTGAATCTCCACGCAGTACAGCCAGAAAGTTTTCAGCTGATACCTCCTGATAATGGAGAATTTAAAAAGATCGATTCTACTTAACAAAAATAACCTGATCAGAGTATTTATTTATTTATTTATTTATTTATTTATTAAATATTACAGAACACATTACCTCTCCAGTGTAATCCTTTAGAACCCCAGGGTAAACATTTGGGCCATTTGGTATGTTGATTATGTTTCCAGGAATGGGATTTCTGCACAAAAATATAATATAGACAAATAATATAATTATCTTTAATAAATACTTATTCATCATATAATTATATTATACATAATATATAGTATTTATGAATATAAAGAATTGAGGATAAATGAGTTACAACAATTACAAGTTTCAGATTGTTGTATTTATTTAAACCTCTACACTGCAAGTCCAGTAAAATACTATAACATTATTGTACAGTACAATACTGTAATATGTGTTGCATTGTGGGATGTTTCACGCTGAAAATAAATTACAGGATGAATAATAAAAAAAAACTAGTGCTACTAGTGACAAAAAAGGAAAAAAAGAACAAATGATTGTGCCTGATCATCAAGTGTTAATCAGATTTTTAAAAAATCATTTCATCTAGCATGATCATCACTGACACTAAAGCTAGTTATCATTCCTACTTTTCAAAAGTATTTTGCATCACCGCAATGAAATATTTTTTTACATTTTCATGTAGTTTAATCTGAGAGTTTTTCCTCATTGTTTGGCACGGCCCTCTTCTACTGCAGAACACTATACTCACTGTTGATTATAAGCGATATCATCATACATCATCACCACAATCTGCTCATCTGGAACGCCATTCTGGTGTGCGACGTGGTAAGCGTGGCACACATTGGCCTGTAACAGAAATGACATTTTAAAAGAAATTATTTTACTGAGCAATAAACATAAAAATATTAGCATTACTTTTAATTTAAGCCACAGTATTTAATATTCACACCTGGACAGCGTAGTCTTTCCAACCTTTAGAACCTGCTGCCAGGAGAACCCACTGTTTGCCCTTGCTGGCCATGTCGATGTTCCTACAAAGCAGAAAACTGAAAATCAGGTGTCACTGGGCCAACAAGAGTATTCAAAAACTAAAAATTATGAATTAAAATTAATAACAAAGAATCGTAGCAGAGTTTCTGTGCATGTATTTCTTATGTCTTTGTGTGTTTTTTCTCCAGATTCCTCTCATGTCCTAAAAACATGCCAGTAGGTGGATTGGTTTAGATAAGTTGCCCTTAGGTATGAGTGAGTGTGTGTGTGTGTGTGTGAATGAGTGCACATGGTGCTCTGTATTGGACTGGCGTCCCATCCCGGGTGATCTCCCACCACATTCCCAGAGTTCCCGGGATAGACTCCGGACACACCACAGCCCTGACCGGAAAAACTGGGGAGGGTTGCGTCAGGAAGGGCATCCGGCGTAAAAACTGTGCCAAATCAAATATGTGGACCAATGATCTGCTGTGGTGACCCCCAACGGGAGCAGCCGAAAGAAATAGATAGACTGATGAATTCCGTAGTGGTTCCTGGAGGACTAGTGGTTAGGCCTCGGACTCTCACCACCATGGCTCGGGTTTGATTCCCGGCCAGGGAACCAGCCCCAGCCACTGGGGTTGCACAAGATAGTGTACTCCCAGTGCCGCTCCCAAGCCCGGATAAAACTGGGGAGGGTTGCATCAGGAAGGGCAACCGGAGTAAAAACCGTGCCAAATCAAATATGCTAGATAATTGAATTGATCTTATTAATATTATTAAATTGATATTATGAAATGCAAGAGAGAAAAAATAGAGAGGCTGGTGAGGGAATGACTGCTTATAGCTTCTATAACGTAAGTGAGAACAGGAACTAACTTGTTTCACAGGTGTCCCACAACATTATATTTCGTTGTCTCTGTACTCGTACTCTGACAACAACAATAAAGTTGAACCTAAATGTAACTCTAAATGGTTAAAAAGTATAGCGTGTTGTTCTTTGAGAGATAAAAAAATGTAATCATTGATAAATTGCAGTGGGATGAGGTGAATAAAACACTTAGTGACTTGCTGTTATAGGAGAATAAATCACACCACCCTGTCACTCAGTATTTTACTGTAACACCAACAGACACATATTTACATAATACACTGTAAATGAGTTGTTGGGACAAGTGATCATTCATCTTAAAATTAAATGGTTTTTCATTTCATTTAAATGGTCTTTCATTGTAAAGCTGAAAACTCTTTAATTTCCTTTGAACTGGATTATTGGTGTTGAATGAAAATTAGAAATGTGTTAATTCTTACCTGTTTTCTCTCCTGTGATGGCTTCAGCTCAGCGTTAGGTTGAGTGAGTGTCCTGAAAAGGTGCATCAGGGGTTTTTATATCCAGCAAATATTCCATTTTCGCTTTATCTCCCAAGCTATCAGCAGGTTTTGATTTTGACGTACCTGGAAACACAGTGCATCGTACACAAAACCTGGTCTTTAAATTGGTCTGGAAATACACTGGACATGTCTAACGATACTATATTACTTAATCACGTAAATACTTAATTACTTAATATTACTTAATATCTTCTGTACATGTATAAACCATATACTATAAGGTTTTTACATTTTTTGTCAGTGTAGTAAATGCTACATGTAATAAATGTGATGGCAATGATATGATCTATACCCACCTCTGGGCAGATTTATTTTCAAACTCAAGCTCATTTGACTCTTTTACTTTCTTAATCACTATCAGTATCATGCATCACTCTTCAGTACGATTCAATTTCCACAGAAAAAGAGTCATCTGTCACATAATAATAAGAAGGAGCAGGTTGTTGTTATTTATGATTTATTGTATTTTGATTACAAAATTACCCACAGAGGAAAGAACAGTAATGTATGTGTTATACTGAAGAGTGCATCTCCAACACTAACGGTGATCTGTTTAAATTTCAGAACGTGTGCCAAGATCGAGCGAAGGTGGAGTTTCCTGCTGCTACACATCTCAAAACATCAGATGAGCCATCAGCTCTTCGTCAAACTCCCCTTCACTCGTTCTCTTATTCCACCTTAACAGGCCTACCACTGGCCAACCATCACAAACAATGAATAGGGTGTTGCTAGGTGGTTTATAGGTTGATGTTATGGAAGACCAGTTGGTTGCCAGGGTGTTGCTTAGTGATTGCAGAGTTATTTCTTTGGTATTCCAGATGGGTGATAGGTGGTTGCTAGGTCATGTTATAGTATTGCTGGTGGTTGCTAGGTCACTTCTGTGGTATTACAAGTGTTTGCTAGCTTGTTACTTTGGAATTGCAGGTGCTTGCTAGGGTGTTGCTAGGTGGTTGCTACCATAGTCATTGCTATGGTATCCCTGGTGGTTGCTAGGGTTTTACTAGGCAGTTGCTACGGAATACAAAGTGGTTGCTGTTGTGTTCATAGGTGGTTGGTATTGCATAATATGGAATAACTGACATTTCAGACACAATATGACCAAACATTTTGTTTATTTTTACTCCATCAATGAAAATAGTTCCCAAAGAAGCCACCGCTGGACAGGACATTGCGTGTTGCCATGGTAACGCACAGACTGACTGGCAGCCTGTACTAAGTGTCGTAATGGTTTAACTTTTGTACTAAAACTTTTGTACTAAAAAAAAGCTAAAGTTGTGGTTTCTTTTTATCCTGCAGTCATTCAGAAGATCCTATTCCAACATTAAATAAAAGTTAAATAAATGTTTTTGTGATTTTTATTGTTTAAGGTATTCAGTCCACATGTCTTTCAGTAATTACATTCTAATTACATGAGATAAGATTTTGCACCCTAACAAACCCACCCCATCAACCCCCCCCAACACACACACACACACACACACACACACACACACACACACACACAAACATATGACAGCGCTCTATTTTTAGTCCCTGTGTCAAAGTTACAGGAACAATTTTAATTTCCCCAAAGCAGGTCATATTCTGTAGCTTTCTCTTTCTCAGCTCTTTAGTTCCTCAAAAAGTAGCAACATCGTGAAAATGACGTTAAACGCACAGAGAGAAAGACAAACTATGACTCCAAATTTTCACAGTCCATCACTATGTATTACATTATTTACATGAGCTATGTTGCCAGGTATTTCATTTACACTATATAGACAAAAGTACTGGGACACCTGACCATTACACTCATATGTGCTTGTTGAACATCCCATTCCAGATTTAGTCCCACTTTGTTGTTATAATGAGCTCCACTCTTCTGGGAAGCTTTCCACTAGGTGTTGGAGCGAGGCTGTGGGGATTTGTGTTCATTCAGCTACAAGAACTTTAGTGAGGTGAAGAGCCACATATGGGTTTTGAACAAACTTTTGAGCATATAGTGTATTATATGACAATTGTTATTAATCTTATGTCTAATAAACTGTCAGTTCAGATTATGAAGCATATAAAGTGCCTTAAAAGTGAAAAAAAAAAAAAGTTTTGTTTTTGTTTTTTTTGGTTGAGGGAGTGTGAAGGATAAGAGATGCTTCCACATACATAGATGTACACACACACGCACATGATTGGTTAGTGTCACTGTGATTAACCTGTGAGAGAGTAACACTGTCACTGTCTGAGTAACACTCACCCACCCAGAGAACACCACCAAGTTTCACACTCATGGCTGTGGCATCGTCAGGACCAAACTCTTTTCTCTTGTGCCACTCTGGAGTCCCTAAGCTCCCCAAGGTCAGAATTGTGTGTAACTGATACATGCCTCTATTTACTCAAAATCTGCCCCATGTACAGTCATGGGAAAAAGAAAGTACACCCTCCATCAATTCTCTGTTTTTGTGCACTTTACTCTAGATAAGGGCCTTAACTAGTGAATTAGTTCACCGTATGTTATTGCATTATATTAGCTACCACAACAAAAAGTAAACGAAGTTGGTCTTTCAGTTTCCAGGCCAAAACACAAATGGATATTTTAAAAGCCTCATCTCTGAGTGCATTCAGCTGCCCTGTAATGTAGCATTAGCAGCAGTGTGAAAAGCTACAGTGAAAAGATTAAACTCATCAACTTACACTCTCTTAGACTGATATTTACTGTAAATGAGAAAAAAGCAGTGGAAGGGAATATTCTGAGGACGACAAAAAAGAGGATGCTGACTTAATGTGAAACTGCAACTGGCTTCCTAAGTTTAAGGGAAACAACTCCAGTTATGGAGATAACTCTCCAAAGGCTCATTCTGCCTTTCTTTTTCTTTGTGTATTTTTCCAGCCAGTGTTTTTACCTGAAGATGTCACATAAGAGAGGTAAGCTCACAATAAAAAAAAAATGTCTTACATCTAATGCCACTTTACAAAGTATTGAACACAAAATAAGGCCAATAAACACACATCCAATGAAAAGAAAAAGAAGAAATAATGTTTACATTCAAAAATCAACATTGGTGAAAAATTGCACTCAGTAATTTTGTTTAATATTCTGAAATATTTGTACTTTTTCTTTTTTTAATTGTATTACATGTAGAATTGTGTACTCTCTGGATTTGAAGTATGATATTATCTAAAACACTTCAATCAAACTCATCATTCTAACCACATCATCTCTGTCAAACAAAGAGCCATATCCCATAGCCATATGAACAGAAGCTCTTTAATTTGAAAATCACTAATTAACTAAGTTAAAAAGCTTAGTGTAAATCAGTTTGTTTAATTCATATTTTTTTTAAAGAATTCTGACATTTTTAAAACATATTCCAGCCCCTGACGCACTGGGAATCTTAGAAATAATCGATAGCATCGACAGACCAGTAGACGCGTATGCTGATGGAATGTATGCAGACGGGGACACATACGCATGTGGACTTGAAAACGAACCAGGGAAGCGTATTCCTAAAGCTGGAGCCGTAGCCGAGGCTGGTGTAGGACGAGCTGGAGCATCATGGAGCATCTTTTCGGCTGAAGCTAGAGGTCCAAATGCTTCTCTAGAGGCTGAAGCTAACATGTTGCTGGAAGCAGGAGCCATGGCTCGAGCTCAGCTAGGAAGTGTCTCAGCTGCAGCTGGTCCAGTTAAAGTGAAGCTGGGCCTGGGGATTGATACTGGTGTCAAAATTAGCCCCACTAAAGTAAAGCTAAATTTTCTTGGCACTGGGGTGACAGTCGGAAGCACAATGGGAATTTCTCTTTTTGGAAGTGAATTGAAATTTAAATTTTGGTGAACATAATTAAATCGAAATGTTGTTCTTTTTAATCTAATTAATCTGATAATGTTTCTTCAGGTTATGTGTTATAGAACTTACTCTAACTCTCATGTTTAGTGTGTTAATGTGTTGCAGTTCAGTAGACTGTGATGTGTGTTAGAGTGTGTGAGTGTGAGACAGAGTAGTTCATATAAAGTAATTAAAATATTGAAAAAAACAACACTTTTAATTTCCATCCTGAAACAGAAAAATAAAAACTTATTGTCAGTTTTACTAACAAATATAAATAAGATATTCATAAAATGTAAAAAAAAAAACATAAACAAAACAGAGGAATAAAAATACAAAAAGACACAGCTGATGACAAAGACTTGGCAAGCTAAGAACAAATGGAACTGAGTAGAGGAAGTGAAAACAACAGTACAGTTTGTAAGATATCTATTCTTTTCCTGAAACTCTCATCTCTTTTCCTTCTGTTCTTTTTAGAGGAGAGGAGTATATATGTATATATATATGTATATATATATATATATATTACTTTTTAAATTATGGGTCATATTTGATCATATAACAAAAGTTAAATTTTTTGTGATGTCTAAAACAGTGGTTTGTCAGTTTTTATGTCATAAATTACTCTGTAGCATGAGACTTTGGCATTTAGGAATTATTGTAAAATGCCATTAAAGCGCGGTTTATCTTTCTGTAATGTGGGATTTTTAACAGCACTTAAAACACACATTGATAAATGCTCACACAAATGAATAACCTAATAGAGACACTCGTTTATCGACTGATCTGGTCTGACCTGACTCATCTTTGATTGGATGGATAATGTTTAAATTCACTGGCTGTCAAAAACAGTTGACAGTTGAGAGTTGGAGCTCCTTCTCATTGTAAAAATGCAACATTACAGATATTCAAGCTGTGCTGTCAACAGTGTTTTTAATAATTCCACAACAGTAAAACATGCTTGGTTTTGATGAAATGTGACCCTTTTCACATTCCACACCAATCAGTAAATGAGTAAGTGGCGTTTATATCAGCACAGTAAATGAGATACACTTGTATATGACGAGTATGTAACTAAAACTCAGGAGATTGTGACCTCTGGTGGTCAGGAGTGGTACTGCAGCACACTGCTATTGTACAATGTAGTGGAAACAGTTGTTACATTACTATCCCAGCTTACAAATCTGCCTATTAAATTGTTGAGAATTATATAATTATGATCACATATTAATGACAATCTACAATCTATCATCTTTTCATTTAATAGCACAATTTAAATTACATCTATCTGTCAGTATTTTATTATATATATAACTTTTTTAAATTCAAGTCATAATATATGTTCAAATCATCTTTGCATCAAATGACAGACAGTTGTTTCTTTCCAAGTTCTTTATTATGGTCTCTGAAAGGCTTTATGATCATGTGATTTCAGTTACAGAAAAAAGGTTAAAAGGTTGATCAATTTTTCCATCACAAATACATCATGATCATTTTTGGTTCAAAACTAAAAAAAAGCAGGAAAAGTTAAAATATTGCTGTTAAAGAGATTGTGATGATTGTGATGCTGTGTGTGAATTCTTCAGAAAGTAATCTCCCGGCTCACAGTAGTGATGGCTTCAGTGATGCTGATGGAAACAAACAAATTAGAAGTTAAATTAGAAATTAAATTTGAAATAAAATTACAAATGACTAGACATGTTTAATTCCAGATTAAATACTGAAAAAGTGAAATTCATCACATACCTCTCAACCTCCAACCCACACTCACACAGATTCACTAAAACCTGCAGATGTGAACGAGTGACAACAAACTGCACAGAGAGTGAAAGAGAGAGGGAGAAAGAAAGAAAGAAAGAAAGAAAGAAAGAAAGAAAGAAAGAGAAAGAGAGATATTAAGTTACTATGATCTGCATGACTATATATGCTCCACCATGAAAAAGTTGCATTGCTTGCCACAGTCATGTCCAAACATCCTGTGATCCTCGGCTTTCCGTGGTTGCAGCATCACAACCCCCAAATCTCCTGGTCGGATAAGCAGCTCACTTGCTGGTCCTCGTATTGTCTCCACCACTGTCTCCAAGTCCCTAAGTTCTCCCTAGCCTCCACCTCTGTGGAAAGCCCCAAGAACCACACTCGCCTCATGATTTCCCCCAAATAACTGGACCTGGGGAGGTCTTCAGGAAGGCCAAGGCCAGTGGGCCATCCCCATATTGTCCCTATGATTGCCCGGATCTTTACTAAGCTGGATCTCCATAATGCATACCACCTGGTGCATATCAGAGAGGGGGACGAATGGACGACAGTCTTTAGCACCACCTCTGGCCACCATGAGTACTATGTGATGCCATATGGGCTCTTTTGTGCCCCCTCAGTGTTCCAGTACTTGATTAATGATGTCTTAAGGGACTTGATTAATGATGTCTTGAGTACATCATCACTTACATCAATGTCATTTTGATCTACTCCCCCTCTTTCTACACTCATGTCTGACATGTCCGCCAGGTCCTCCAGTGTCACCAGCAGCACCAGTTATACTTGAAGGGGGAAATGTATGAGTTCCATCAATGCACTGTCTTGTGCTTGTGCTACATCACCAGCCTAGATGGGGTCTCCATGGACTAGTCCAAGGTGGCTGCCATTGTCATTTGGCCCACACCCTGGATGTTCAAGGACCTGCAACGGTTCCTAGGATTTCCCAATTTTTATTGCCATTTCATCAGGGGCTTCAGCTCCATCGCTCAACCCTTAACGTTCCCATTCTTTCACAATGGTTCAGGTCGGCCAAGTGTCTGAACCCCGGCAAGCCCGCTGGTCCCCCTTCTTTGCCCAGTTCCAGTTCACCGGCATATTGCCCCAGCTCCAAAATCACCAAGGTGGAAGTGCTGTCCTGCATCCACGCAGCCAACCCCTGAGAAGGCAGTGAGGATCCCATGCTTCCCCCTCCTGCGTCATGGGTGCTATTGACTGGGAACTGGACATGGCCATCTCTCACACCCCCAGGCAGCAGATTCCCCCTTCATGCCCTCCGAACAAGTTCTTTGTCCCTGAACAGCTGAGAGCCAAACTCATCACCTGGGCCCACACTTCCATAGCTACCAGTCACCCTGGCACCCAACACACCTACCACCTACTGCAGAATAAGTACTGGTGGCCGAACATGTTCACAGACATGCACCTTGCCATGTCTACCTGTACTACCTGTGCCCAAGTGAAGGTGCCCCGAGCCCTGCCAGCCGCCAAGCACCTACTGCTGCCCACACCCCAAAGACCCTGGTCACACCTGCTGGAATTGCGAGGTAACCCTGCCGTCCAAGTGATCATCGATCACTTTGCAAAGCCGTAACCCCTGATTCCACTCCCTAACCTCCCCTCCACCTTTGCTATGGCGGAACAACACTTCAGGCGTGTTCTGATACTTCGGAATCCCGGAGGACATAGTAAATGACCAGGGCCCTCAGTTCACC
>JAKKZJ010000012.1:23488488-23504096 GCA_033441845.1 Pangasius mekongensis | reverse complement strand
ATTCATTCAGCAGCTCAGTGTTTGAATCAGTGAATCTTTTTGGTCATGACAGAGATTCATTCAGCAGCTCAGTGTTTGAATCAGTGAATCTTTTTGGTCATGACAGAGATTCATTCAGGAAGTCAGTGTTTGAATCAGTGAATCATTCTGGTCATGACAGAGATTCATTCAGCAGCTCAGTGTTTGAATCAGTGATTCTTTTCAGTCATAACTTCATACACTGGATCAGTGTTTGAGACTGTGAATCCATTCAAACAGGTATAATCAAGATTCTTTTAGTGGGTTTGGATTTGAATCAGTGAGTCTTTCAGTCTTTCGTGTTTCATGCTATCAGTGAATCAGAGCTGGAAAGTTCCAGCATTTCAGTGTATACAGTAGACGTGTGTGTTGGGTCGGATGTGAAAATAATTCTTTTAAACACGTGTACTTTTACTGGTTGCTTTTACATTATTCAAGCTGTTTGTTGTGTTTTAGACAGCACAGAAAAAACCCATTTAACCATGCCAGCCCGGAGTGCTCAGTGTTAATGCGTTAATGCCCGTCTCTGAATGACGCACTGTTCCCATGGTGTAAACTGGCTGTGAGACTGCAGGCTCTGTGCACTGTTTTTCTTTTCATACAGAAGAACTTACATCATTAACTTTCCAGAAGCCACTGGTTGGTCCAGCAGTAGTTACTGAATTACATGCTTTAAGACGAATAACTGTCTAATAGGCAGACAGTCTTAAAAGGTTATACGAGTCAAGCTGCTCACATCTGCTCCCTGCAATACCACCTGTGTCCACCAGAGTTCACCTGATTGCCTGAGCTCTACATCTGTTGTCATGAATAGTGATTATTACTAGCACCTGTTCCTCTAATCCCAGGCTCATGCTAATGTAGTGGAGACGCCATGTCAGTCTGTTCTCTTCACATTTTAGAACAATTTACAGCACAATATTGTCATTAAAGACTAATTTAAATATCTGACACTCCCTGTGTTTCGCTCTTGTACTTATTTTGGATGAATCTACTAACATTTCTTAGAGAAAACAATCCCAGAATTCTGTTCACTAAACTTCCACCAATTAACAAGTTCTCCTTTCAGGTTAAAATGTCACAGGCATTTTAATTAAATATTATTTTAAAATTATTATGATATTATGACCTGTAATAATCAGTGATGCTGCATTAAGTGGGAGCTGGCAACTTTTCATCCTCCAAGTAGTTATTTTTAAAATGATCTTTTAATCCGTCCAAGCAGAAGATCCTGAAGAGCTCTGAATTCTCAGAGTTGGAATTCTGAAGTAAAAAACAAGAAACAGTAGCGTTTTTAAGTCTTAAGAGCAAAATCTTAACGTTATTTTCACCACACTAGAGTGGATTATTTTCCAATAACAGCAAATCACAAAGTGTTTAAGAATGATAACATTTTTCTCTCTCTTGAAGTTAATAAGACAAAAAAAAAAAAGTGCAGCTTGTCGTCTTTTGTTACTAAGAAACCGCAAAGAAGCGTAAACTCCTCTGTCCTGAAGATGTCAGAAATCTTAAAGTTACAGCTTCACCTCTGACTGTTACAAAATCACTGACACTGGAGACTCCTTCCGTAAATGTAAAATAAACCTCTCCTTACCCTGGAGAAACTTCGTCATGCCAACAATTTTTAAAAATCCGTTTACACGTCGCTGTGAATGAGCGGTTACTGTAGAAATGATAACGTATTAGAACAAGCACGTTACTGTCGGAGCTGCTGTTATGGAAAATTAATCAACACCTTCTGACCAATCACGATCCAGAATTCAATCCGAGCACATTAAAGTTTCTTGGTCGGAAAATATTTTACTGAAGATTTTGACAGGAACAGGACAGAAGTGTCTCTGTGCTCATCACAGGAAAGCAAACACACCACTGAACCACTGAACACACCACGTCCTGAACACACCACGTCCTGAACACACCACGTCCTGAACACACCGCGTCCTGAACACACCACGTCCTGAACACACCACATCCTGAACACACTGCGTCCTGAACAAACTACATCCTGAACACATCACGTCCTGAACACATCACGTCCTGAACACACCTCATCCTGAACACATCACGTCCTGAACACACCTCATCCTGAACACATCACGTCCTGAACACATCACGTCCTGAACACACCTCATCCTGAACACATCACGTCCTGAACACACCACGTCCTGAACAAACTACATCCTGAACAAACTACATCCTGAACACACCACATCCTGAACAAACTACATCCTGAACAAACTACATCCTGAACACACCACATCCTGAACAAACTACATCCTGAACACACCACGTCCTGAACACACCACGTCCTGAACACACCGCATCCTGAACACACCACATCCTGAACACACTGCGTCCTGAACAAACTGTGTCCTGAACACACCGCGTCCTGAACAAACCGCGTCCTGAACACACCTCGGTCTGAACAAGCTGCATCCTGAACACACCTCATCCTGAACAAGCTGCATCCTGAACACACCACATCCTGAACAAGCTGCATCCTGAACACACCACATCCTGAACAAGCTGCATCCTGAACACGCTGCATCCTGAACAGCTTGCTCTAACTCTGCCTTCCTGACTTAAAAGTGGCAGATAATTATTAGAAAGTTTGCACAATGTGTTTGAATATTTGATTTTAAATGAACTGCCACAGAGACACGTTCTTTATCTTGCAGTTTTTACTGAAGTTCACGTTACTCTTATTCCACAGCACACAGCACAAGCTGACAGCCTTCCACACGAAACAAACCTCTTTGTGCACTGGGTTAATTGTAACTTAGAGAAGGGAGAGGCGCGGTCTGTGTGCTGGCCTGAAACAGCTTTTCCTCCCGTAGCGTGACGAGAGGGACGAGACGAGCACAAAGACGCACTCATTCAGCCTCAATGGCAGCTTTTGTGTCCACAGCAGCAGGGAAACATCTCAAAGCCGGCGGTGATGCGCTCTGCATGCCGACCTGCTGGCACTTTTCACACGGGGACGAGAAAAGCACATGCTGTTCTGGCTCAGTGCAGACTCAGCACGAGCCTCGTGCGTCTTACCTGAACAGGAGTTCCTGTTTAAACTAACACAGAGTTTTGGGTGATTGCAGGAAGACTTATGGAGTCAAATACGGAGTCTGATTTTCCTCGGCAGGTCAGAGTTTCCACAGACCTCTTTTTAAGAATTCGTTTTCCAGGATTACTTTTGCATGAACTGGTTCTAGGAAGTTTATCTTCAACCTGGCACTTCACTACGTTCCTATTCGGGCTCAGATCAGGATAAAATGCTTATTGAAGATGGTGAAGGTGAATTTACACCAGTACAGTGGACACACAGACACACCACACAGTTTCATGGACATTTACGTTAAACACAATGCTCTCTGCTGCTGCTCGCGACCTGCGGTGCTTATGTCTTCACTGAATAAACAAAAATCTTGTCTCAAAGTTCCTGGCCTTAATTTCTGGGATTAAGGTACCAGGTGTTAAGTTCTTGAGCTACAGTTTATGAGCTTAAAGTACCAGATCTTAAATTGTTGCACTTTATGAATTCAGGCATCCATAAAGATCAATATTTATTTACACATGGCTCACAAAATAATTTAGTCATATCCTACAGATAAGCCATTTAATAATGAAAAAAAATATAATAGAAGAAAATGTGAAAGGAAGGTTTGTGAAGAGATAAATATTGAGAAATAAGGTGTAGTAAGCGATAAAACACGCTGCGTCGTGCTGTTATAGGAAAACAATCCACCACCGAGTGACATGATGAAGCGGAGTTACAGATACCACTCCACCCCCGTGGTTTATTCCTCTTATTCCACAGCAATTTGTAGACAATTACAATGTTTTCTTTATTAAAAAAGTAGAAAAATGTACTTTTTATCTGTTTATAGTCACAGTTAGTAGCCGTACAGCACTGTGGTGTAAACGCTAGTAAACATATTTATATCTAAAGTACACTCCTGAGCTTGTGTTGTGTGTACAGTATGTGGAAGAAAGCTTCCTGACACTAAATTTAAATTTATTTAACTCCAGTAGCAGTGGATCGGTTTGGACATCTTTATAACCCATAAACCCACTGAAGAACACTAAATAAGTTCACCATGATTAATGAAACCACAGATCCGAGCTCAGACACTCCAATAACAGAACTCATACCTGTAACCGCTGAGCTTCCTTCCACAGCTGTTTATCTTTCATATTTGTTTATTTAGCAGTTAAACCCACAGCCTGAGTAAACCACACAGGACACAGCTTCCTATTGTTCATGCACGGGAAAAAAAAACACTCCAGACAGCTCTCTGTTTGCGGGATGGTCACATTTCCCTGGAGATGTGTGTTTACCTTGGACAAGCTCCTATCTTTAAACTAACAGCAGAGTTTGTGGGCCCTGTGGGGGGGCGGGGCGGAGGAATCCAGGGGGTCGGATAGCTAAATCGGGCTTTCAGGATCGGAATGTCCCAGATTAGTGTGTGGCAGAGAGAGAGAGAGAGCGAGCGAGGAGAGACGACTCCCAGCTGGTGATCAGTTCGACACTGTAGACGTGACGTAAAAATGACGATATTTGGATAAATTGCGTCTATAACACGACTTCTCTTGAACTGTTGTAATAAAAATATACAGAAATGTTTCTGACATTTTTGTCCACAACATTATCTGAAACTTATCGCTGCATTTGATGTACCTCCGTAGCTCGGAGTTATGACATTTTTCAAGCATGCATTCGAGCTACAAAGTGGGGAAAAAAAACATGGACGCCTCCATGTTTGCCTTTTGTTAGCAACAAGCTAGCCAGCTAACCGTGATGAGTGATGTATATTTTCCACAGAGCAGTGAGCTGTAGATTCAGTGTTACAGATTTAACAGGTGAACATGTCTGTATGTTGATTGAGCTAAAGCTAAGGCTTTAATACTCCTGTGTAGATGCTGTGAGCGGTTGATTTGACGTCACTTGCTGAACTCGGACTTTAGAAGACTGAGGGGACTTTTTGTTTGTTTGTTTATTTGTTTGTTTTTGTTTTTTTCCCCCTGGTTTAAGCTGGTTTTTAATTGCCAGCTACAACCTCAGCATTTGAAGGAGGCTTTAAGCTCCGCCCACTTCAATCATGTCAAGTCATATATTCCTGAAACCTTTCCTGATATAAATATATGTCAATTTATGTTTTATTATAATATAAGTTCCTTTATAAACCTTATAAACCCCAGTGTCTGGAGTGAAAACACATGAAAGCGCATACTCCTTTTTTTTTTCTCAAAATCAGTTTTTTGTTTAGAAACAAAACTCTCAGTTTCTAAACTCCTGGTATTCATGAAATTTTACACATTCACTCCTATCCCTAATTAGAAGAATATTAAAGATTTATTTCACAAAGTGTTTATAAAATTTGGATTCATGATACAGTAGATTAGCTTTAAAACAGTTTATATATAATAACACATGGTATTTTATATATATTTATATTTATTAAATAATAAATCAATGATTTTCTATCAAACTTTTCTATTCACACCCGAATGAACATTTTAATTCTAAAATCATCCAAAGACAATTTTCAGTTTTATTAAGAACACAAATGTTAAATAAAATGTCTGACAGCTCAGAATACACGAGTTCTGGGGTGTTTATGTTTCTCAAAATGGCTGCACTCGTGGAAGTAAGCAGTTGATGCTATGTTTAATTTCATCTAAATTTAGCTGTTAAAAGTTTTTTTTTTAGTAAATTATCAACATATCTGAGGTAAATGTTGATATTTCTGATAATTTCGTCTTGTTTCCATCGTTATTCTGCCTTTACAATGTCCATAAAAGGACTTCCTGGCTATTTTAGTTTAGCAAAACCTTTTCTGAACATTACGCTTAAGGTTCTTTGTTTAACTTTGTTAAATATCTTTTATAAACGCTCCTACAATGTCATTACATTTCCTTTCTGTTGGTTTTATTTTAAAGCAAATCCTTATTTTTACATTGCGAAAACATTATTTTTATACTTTAATTTAAATTTAATTTTGTACTTTAAGTATTCTTACTAAATACTTTTTTTTTAGCTCTTTGTGCTAACAAGTGTAAACGTTAGCCTTAGTCATAAACTAGCTCATGTTTAGCGTCCTTGTTTCTCAGTTGCCTAGCAACCATGTTCACTCGACTTTACCCACTTGACTAGCGAGTGCATTGTTTGCTCATCCTGTTCACACACTATTCCTATTCCAGATTTAATTACAGGAAGTTTTGTTTACACTGAAAACAAAAGTTTTGAAAAAGATCCAGTACAAAAAATATTTGTAACAAAACCAACATGAGATGAATTGTGATATATTTAATCATATATTTAAAATCTTCCTTTTAAAAAATTTGCACGATTCATCTGTAGTGTCTGGTTTTAACTGAAAAAAAAAAAAAAAAGTCTCCAACACGACCCACGTCTAGTTGTCTTGACTCATTGACCCCACATTCAAGGAAAAAAGACATTTCCTGTGGAGTCACCACCAGCATTTCCTCGGGTGAACACACTTCAGAAATGTCCTTTAAAGGAAAAGCAGTGCTGTGGACGAGAAGTGAAACGAAGCTCTGACAATATACTGAAGGTATTCAGGGAAAAAAGCTGACTGGGATTTTACTAAATCTACTTCTAACCTTTCCGCTGCTTCCCCAGACCTCATCCAACAACAATCCTCTACAGACAGACAGACAGACAGACAGATAGATAGATAGTGTCATGGTAAAAACTTTCTTAATCCAGAATAAAGAAAAAAAAAACTATTCCAAATTCTTGGATGCCAAAAATCAGACTTTACTGAAACGACCAACAAAGCCGAGATGTCCAGGTCACCTGATTTACACACTCATGGCCCGTGCTCTTATACTATACTAAAACAGAGAGCTGATAAGGTGGCGTTTTCTCTCTTTTTTTTCTTTTAAACATCCCGCTGGCTTCTCACCACAATTGTTTCAATAGCCCTGTACCTTCTCTTTAATTGTGGTGTAATCTCAGCTAGTCTATTTTATTTTTTTTTAAATGTTTAATATTAATATTTTAACAATACACTGCTTAAGAGATCACAAACGTAGCCACAGATTACAGAGGTAAAGAGATACGTACTATAATAGATAGATAGATAGATAGATAGATAGATGGATAGATGGATGGATGGATGGATGGATGGATGGATGCACTTCATTGATCCCAGATGGAAAATGTACATGAAGTTTCCCTTTAACTCACATGACTTACTGCATTAATCACCATCACGTGAGGAATCAATCACTCAGGGACGTGCTGTTATACAACGTGGTGCTGATTATTTTCCTCTAACAGCACATCCCTGACGTGGTTTATTCCTCTTATACCACAGCACTTTACCAGTGTTTACAGTTTTCTTTTTTTAATTAAAGAATGACACGTTTATTCATTTACTTACATTCAATGATAGTAAACGTTCTTTTTTTTTTAAGTTCAACAACAAAAAAAAAAGGAAGCTTGTCATAAAAAATTACGCAAATTCATCCGTGCTGAAGATTTTCCCGTCTCGGAAAACTTATTTTGGATCTCGTCAGTTGTCAGGACTGTAAAATCCTGAAAAAAACTCACTGGATGTTTAAATCTTTCTTTCTGTCATTAGATGTTTAAATTGTGTCCTTAATTCAGTTGTTTGTGGAGGTTTTTTGTGATGTGAAATATAGAGCTGTCCCTCATGTAGCTGTCCCTCATGGAGTTGTCCTTCATGGAGCTGTCCCTCATGTAGCTGTCCCTCATGGAGTTGTCCTTCATGGAGCTGTCCCTCATGGAGCTGTCCCTCATGGAGCTGTCCCTCATGGAGCTTTCTCTCATGGAGCTATCCTTCATGGAGCTGTCCTTCAAGGAGCTGTCCCTCATGGAGTTGTCCCTCATGGAGCTGTCCCTCACTGAGCTGTCCCCCATGGAGCTGTCCCTCATGGAGCTGTCCTTCATGGAGTTGTCCCCCATGGAGCTGTCCCTCATGAAGCTGTCCCTCATGGAGTTGTCCCTCATTGAGCTGTCCTTCATGGAGCTGTACCTTATGGAGCTGTCCTTCATGGAGCTGTCCCTCATGGAGCGAGGTGGCTTGTTCAGCTATAATCACATCAGCGGCGCCTCCTCAGGGAGCACCAGCATGTTCTCTCTCGCACCGCATTTTGAGTTGTCCCTCATGGAGCTGTCCCTCATGGAGTTGTCTCTCATGGAGCTGTCCTTCATGCCCTCATGGAGCTGTCCTTCATGGAGCTGTCCCTCACTGAGCTGTCCTTCATGGAGCTGTCCCTCATGGAGCTGTCCTTCATGGAGTTGTCCCTCATGGAGCTGTCCCCCATGGAGCTGTCCCTCATGCCCTCATGGAGGTGTCCCCCATGGAGCGAGGTTGTTTGTTCAGCTATAATCACATCAGCGGCGTCTCCTCGGGGAGCACCAGCATGTTCTCTCTCGCACCGCATATCTTCAAATGGCCGGGGTGTCGACAGACACAAAGCGGCTGCGAGTGGGATTTAGCTGGCAGTGTGGTTTCCATGATGTGTACTCTAATTTCACACACACACACACACACACACACACACACACACACACACACACACACACACACACACACACACTCACTCACTTCTGCATAAAGCCTGAGTCCGAGTTCATTCCCATGGTGCAGCTTCCAGATAAAAAGACTCTTTCAGCTCCATCCTCAGGGGAACCAGGGCAAAAAATTCTCTCTGATTTTTCACAATTACGAGAATAAGACCAGAGAAAGAAAACTCTTTATCCTCCTCAAGCATACGGTCCAGAAGCCGAGCTGTTCTGATCTCATCAGATATTAAAAACTATCAGACAGAGTCGCGTATTTATCGTATTTACGAGTCAGGACGTTCCACTCGCGTGAGGTCCATCAGCTCTGACGGCTTTGAGTGCGTGATCTGGAACAAATAATCACAATTTTATTATTATTCTGTCAATCCTAGTGTCATGTTTGGGGCAAAAGAAAAGCGTGTAATGTTTCATTTTTGGCTGAAGTGATGCTTTAAAGAGTTTCTACTCACCGCCTTTTAGTTCCCACTTTACAGCCCAAATAAAAAAGGAGAACGCTGAGTGCTTTTCTTTTTTTGGCATTTAAACCCTGAAACTTATTAAACTTATTAAATAAAAAAAAGGGGGAAAGTAGTGTAAAGAAAAATAAGTGACGAAAGAGTAAAAAAAAGAATTTTTTAAAAAGAGTAAACAAGTTTTAATAAATAAGAAGAATTAAAAATTTTTTTAAAAATTAAAAAGATTAAAAATTAAGATGAAGAAAGAGTATAAGAAATGAGGACTACAACAATAAGAGTAAAAGTAGCGTAAAGAATATGAGCAAAAAATAAAAAAGAGAGTAAAATCTTAGAAAAAAAATTGTAAGAAAAGAGAGTTAAAGAGTAAAAATAAAATAAAAAGAGAAGAAAGTAAAAATGTATTTAAAAGTTTTACAAAAAAAGAAGGAAAGAGTAAAAAAATTAGGAAAACATTTTATGTAAAACAAGTTCAAAAAAAGTTAAGTAAAAAAAAATCTTTAAAAATAATATGAAAAAGGTATTTTTGATTAAATTGTTAGAAAGACAAGATCTGATTAATTGTTAATCAGATTAGCGCTGATAGCGGCGCAGGACTACAATTCCCATCAGCCCCTGCACATCACATGACCACAAGCACCTGATGTTTATGTATAATTAAATAATTATGGCTTTTAAGTCATGTTTTGTGTAGAACTCAGGGTCAAGCTTTTGTTGTTGTTGCTTGTATTGTTGTTATTGTTGTTATTGTTGTTGTTTCATTGTTATTATTGTTGTTTTATTGTTGTTATTATTGTTGTTGTTTTTATTGTTGTTACTGTTGCTGTTGTTTTATTGTTGTTATTATTGTTATTGTTGTTTTTATTGTTGTTATTGTTGTTGTTTTTAGTGTTGTTTTTATTGTTGTTGTTTTTATTGTTGTTACTGTTGTTTTTGTTTTTGTTGTTGTTTTATTGTTATTTTTATTGTTGTTGTTTTTGTTGTTGTTTTATTGTTGTTGTTATTGTTGTTGTTTTTAGTGTTGTTTTTATTGTTGTTATTGTTGTTGTTTTTATTGTTGTTGTTTTTAGTGTTGTTTTTATTGTTGTTATTGTTGTTGTTGTTGTTATTGTTGTTGTTTTTAGTGTTGTTTTTATTGTTGTTACTGTTGTTGTTGTTTTTATTGTTGTTTTATTGTTGTTTTTATTGTTGTTATTGTTGTTGTTTTTAGTGTTGTTTTTATTGTTGTTATTGTTATTGTTGTTTTTAGTGTTGTTGTTGTTGTGTTCAGACCCAGTCGCCACGTTGCCATGGTAATCTCGTTCTCGTGTAGCACTTTATTAAAGTTCTCTGTGCACTTGTACGTGACATCAACACACTGTCATTAAACCAATTCGCATCACGTGATGGAAGCCATTAGAGGTTTTCCTGTGTGTTTCGACTGGTCTGTAATGGAACGTGTATCGTTCTTAATGGTTCGTGTTCTGTTCTAATGTTAATGTTAATCATCAGGTTCTGTTTATAGGAGCAGATGTTCAACACCAGTCACCTGAAAATCTCTAATGGAAACCTAGAGGAACGTGATGGAAACCATTAATCAGAGTTTAGACTTTAATACCTTTAATATGCAAAATTAAAGCCTGGAGGAAACACAAGGATTTGACGATAAATGCATGTTTGTAAAATAGCTGCGTGTGTGTTGGTAGTTGTTAGGCAACAGCGATGGTTATGATGAATATTTCGGGTTGCTGAAGCTCGACTTCAGACGAGGAGAGACAGATAACTCGTACGCTATTTCACTCCCAACTGCCAGGAGGTGCATTTTGTCTCTCAGGTTAAATTAGAGAGAAGAGAAGTGCTGAGAAAAAAAGAGATTCCTTTGCGTGAATCAGTCATCGTGGTGACTAACAGTCGTGTCTTAAAGGCAGCTGTAGGGAACACGGTGTGTCTCCAGTGAGATTTATTTGTAGAAAAAGAAAAGACGACGCCTCGGTGTGATTGAGAGAGAGAGAGAAGTGAGTCATGGTGAAAGAAAGGCAGCTATAAAAAAAACCCAGGCGTGTAGAGGGAGTGGGGGAGGAGCACGGCGTCTTCAGCGCTCAGGACAAAACGCTGCTACTGATGTGCCAAGCTGAGTAAAAAACGTCCTCTGTGTGTGTGTGTATGTGTGTGTGTGTGTGTGTGTGTGTGTGTGTGTGTGTGTGTGGACAGGCTGACCCGTGTCATTTCCTCTGGCCGAGGTTCAGGACGGATTCATACACAAACAGCGGCGTCTGGAACAGCAGTGATGGTGGAGGAATGAGAAATGTGCTAAAGGCCTAAATCAATAAAAACTGTGTGCTCAGTCTCAGGTCTCCTTTTCATTTTTTTCTCCTTCGTGCCTGCACACGGGTCAGTTTGAGGGTTTCGGCGACTCCATCTTAGGGCTAAATACAGCGGTGGAATGAGACAAGGCCACAGCCGAGTGCAGCTAAATTACAGGATGCAGAGGCTTGAAAGAGGTTATAAAAACTCACCATTATAAAGTATGTCACATAAAAACTTTCTCATATCTATAAACATATAACATACTTTTTTTTTTTACACTTTCCCCAGCTGCCAAAAAGAGGAAGAATGAAAGAAAGAAAGAGTGGAAACTTCACTGGCTTTCACAAAGCACATTTTTACACACACACACACACACACACACACACACACATATATATATATATATATATATATATATATATACAGTATATATAATATATTTAAATGTAACATAAGAGCATAACAAATGTTCCAGCTGAATCATATGTTTTTGTAATGTTCCTCTTCTCACTTACGTTATAGCAGCTATAAACACTCGTTCCCTCACCAGCCTCTTCTTTTTTCTCGCTCTTCAACTTAATAAGGCAAAAAAAAAACGCAGCTTGTCGCAAAGAAGCGTAAACTCCTCTGTCCTGAAGATGTCGGAAAACCTAAAGCTACAGCTTCACCTCTGACTGTTACAAAGCGCTGACACTGGAGACTCCTTCCCTAAATGTTAACTGAAAACAGAAAACTTCACCATATCAACTATTATTTAATCTGTTTATTATTAGCGTAGCGTCCAACATACATGGTGCTGTGAATGAGCTGTTGCTATAGAAACCGTAACGAATTAGAACGAGCGTATTAATATAAACCTGCGCTACTGTCAGAGCTGCTGTTATAGAGAATTAATCAACACCTTCTGACCAATCAGAGTCCAGAATTCAACATCGCTGCATATGAAATAAATATAATATTGCAAACAATCACTGAAACAATCTCGCTATTTTTCACATTATTTGTTATTTATATAATGATAATAATAATAATAACAATAACAATAATAATAATAATAATAATAATAACAAATAATACAAGGTAAGCACCAAGATAATGAAAAAAACAAAAAAGAAAAAAAAAGATTAAACAATAATAAAAGTAAGTAAGAATGTAAATTTTACGTATTAAGCACACTCAAGACAAAGAAAGTTAACCGAAGTGCTGAAAGATCATATAAAATACAGGAATAAAGAAAAATAAATAAACAAAAACACAGAATATATACAACACTGATACATGACACAAAATATTAATTTGTAAAATTATGTTTTATTCTTGATTTTTTTAAATAATTAAAAACAACATAAATGATCTAGAATAGAAAAAAAATTACGAAGAAGAAAAAATATATGAAAGCAATTTGTTCTCTGTCTTACTAAGTGCGCACACACACACACGCACACGCACACACACACACACACACACGCACACACACACACACGCACACACACCACTATCCCGTGTACATTACACACACTCAGCTCAGGGTGTGAAGGCAGTTTTTCGTGTTTTTTAAGCTTATTATTGGAAGAGGGATTAATATCACACAGGCCACAACCTGTCCTGTGTTCAGTCTGTTTATATCACAGCATGGATGAATTCTCAAACCAGAAGGTGTTGATTAGTTTTCTATAACAGCAGCTCTGACAGTAGCGCAGGTTTATATTAATGCGCTCCTTCTAATACGTTATCGTTTCTATAGTAACAGCTCATTCACAGGGACGACGCTCCGGTTATAATAAACGGATTAAACAGGAACTAACTTGTTTCGCCGACGTTCCACGACATTAAATGTAACGATAAATGGATAAAAAGCATACGTTGTTTTTTAATAAATTAAAAATAATAATCATTAGAATGTTGCTGTGGGATTAGAGGAAGGAAACACTGCGGGACGACGCCGCATCCGTCCGGATACGAGAGTCTGCTCTCAGAGGAGACGTGTAAATGTAAACGTTATTACAGATCAATCTGTAACAGGAAAACATTCCCAAATATAATTTCTTCAGACACGAGAAAGTTTGTTATTGTACAAGTCTGTCACTAAACTGAGCTGAGTTTCCCTTACTGAGACAGGAAATGAAAACCTCTGGAGCAGGAAGTGGAACTGGCTGAGTTACAGACCTGGCACAGCATCACAGCGCAAATCCCCAACATCTGGTGATGTTTATGTCACACACTTCAGTCCATTATCAGCTGCAAAACTAAACACGACAAATTTATCTGCAGTTACTGTTAGATGCTAAAAAGGAGGTTACACACTTCCATGACTGTTAGCTACATTAGCTTTATAGCTCGAGTGATAAAGGGAAAATTTGTGTATATTTCATTTTTGCCTCAGTTGTTCCTGTTCCTTTCTATTAAATAATGGATAAAATAAAAAATTTACTATTTTCACACGATGTCATCTCTGACCTTGAGAGCTAACACGTGCTAATAAACTTAGCTTTAGATTTTCACAACGTTAGCCTACTATTAGCTAACCAGTGATGTTTCCAGATTCACACCAAGCATCAGTAAGAAAGACAGTGAAGCAAATGTCCGGTGAGATGCGACTGAATAATAAGCAGCTCTTCCATTTTTTTTTTTACGAAACAAGCAGACCGCAGTCCTGCCCACTTGATTTCTATTGGCTCACAAGTTCAAGGCTCAGGAATTTACAGGTCAGAGGTCATCGAGTTAAAGCGTGACGTGAAAGTAACCGCTACTCATGATGGGAATTGCGTCTCTTTTCAGTGATTCAGATCGTGTGAATCATCTCATCGATAAGAGTCGACTCTTTTGGATCCCAAATGACTCATTGTTATTTTTTGCAATCTTTTTTCCTCTGATCCTGATAACTTATAACTCCTGATGATGCACTGTGATAACGCACTGTGATAACTCCATAACACAAGCTGAGAGTCAAACACTTGACTCCCCATTCACGCAAACAAACAGCTGAGATGTCCGAGGTTTCCATGGAAACATTTAAGCGGTGACTGAAGATAGACAAATTAATGAGTAACCAAAAATGAGTCTACCAAAAAAAGAAAGAAAAACAAAAACAGCCCCCATATGCGACTCCAGTAAAATCTTGGGTGAATTCTGTAACAGACTGTGTGATGACGCGTGCTCTTCACGTCCGATTATACGATAAAGATCCTTTAACGCAATGCAAAGGCTCTCAAACTAGGGGTCATGACCCCATGAGGGGTCGCTTGATTTACAAATGCGGTCAAGAGAGAGAAAAACCCACATTCACTTCTTTAGTTTTATTCTTTTTTTAAATTACTATTAGAAATATCACTCTAACTATGATTTTATATGCTAATATTTTGAAATGTTACTTCAAACATGTTCACACGAAGTATATTTAAATAAAGAAGGTATTTTAGTCTTTACATTATCCTGACATGCCACACTAGTGAAGGAGTTCAGCAATAAAAATTTCCATGTACCTCCAATAAACAAACTACTCTTACGTCTCAAATCGCTATTTTTATAAACTGCTATTGACTACTAATGCGAGCCGAATTTTAAAAACCTTTCACATCACTTTCAAACCTACAGAAAGCTCTGTTTTGTGTAGCAGCCTTCTGTATTTTCTAGATTAGTAAAAGTTGCTTGTAAAGTTGCTTGAAAAGTCACAGTTTTCGGTTTGAGTCGCGGTTCATGACAACAATCACGACGACAGCGGAAAGTTATAAAGAGAAACAGAACTCGACAGTGTGTTTAGCGTCTCTGTGCATGAGATCGCTAAAGCACAGGGGTGTTTTGACTCCATCGTGCCATCTATTGAATGTCACTTTTAATCCTCCACAAAATACGCAGTGAGTGTGTGAATAACGCCGCTTTTCGTCATGGGTCGATATAAACCGGACCCCTCTGCTTCGCCAGCATGAGCGGGAAGAGACTCGCCCTTTCAAACACATCACTTGTTAGACCAGTAACAGTGTTTGGTGTGACCCAGAACAGCATGGAAGACTACACAAAGTACAATACACAACAGTTAGGAATATTCCTCTGGTTTTTTTTAGTCACTTACGTTACACATACACTATATGACCAACAGTTTGTGGACACCTGACTACCACACTCATGCCTGGTTCTTCCCCAAACTTCCCCAACGTTTGAAGGACACAGTTGTATAGAGCGTCTCTGTGTGCTGTAGCTTTACAGTTTTCCTTCACTGGAACTAAGAGGCCCAAACCTGCTCCAGCATGACGACGCCCCTGTGCACAAAGCGAGCTCCATGA
>JAKKZJ010000012.1:23464938-23476626 GCA_033441845.1 Pangasius mekongensis | reverse complement strand
ACAAATTTGTTGCATTTTTTTGTAGCAAGAAATCTGTAAAATAGCATGTTTTTATTAAATAAAACCATCATGGCTGTGCTCCAATACTGTTTTTAACACATCATCATTGGCTAGCAACTGAGCTACTTAGCGAACCAGCTAATTAGCATGTTTCAATACTCCAGCTCCTCCATCTCTAAATGTGCTAGCTAGCAAGAAACCTATCTTGCTATTAAACCACATACTTAGCAGCTTAGCTAGGTAATAATCCAGATAGCTATTAAGATGGCTAATTTTTTGCTAGCTAATTAGTGAACCAGCTAATTAGCATTCTTTGTAAATTTCTAATTGACAGCCAAAAAAAATTTATTGTGCTAGCTGGTTAGTAA
This sequence comes from Pangasius mekongensis, assembly GCA_033441845.1. Classification (NCBI taxonomy): domain Eukaryota; kingdom Metazoa; phylum Chordata; class Actinopteri; order Siluriformes; family Pangasiidae; genus Pangasius; species Pangasius mekongensis. Next base: position 23,476,258 of record JAKKZJ010000012.1, on the reverse strand, counting down.
GCTAGCTTATTAGCATACCATATACCTAAATCATCTATTTAGCACATCAACTAGTTATTTTATTACTCAAACAGCTCTATCTAGACATGAGAGGTGCTGGGCTTTATTGTTTTTAGTTAGCAAGCTAGCTTGCTAGTAACCCAACCAGACAATTAGCATAATAACTAGCATACCAGCTACTTAAGAACCTGCTAGCTAATTAGTGATCACTGTTTATTACTCTACTCCTCTATCTGTAATTGACAGCTGTTGGACAGCTAAAAATGTGCTAGCTAGTTAGCATGCTAGCTTGTTATCAAACTAGTTAATACCATAGCTAGTTTGTGAACTAGATTATAATCAAGCAGATTGCTAGCGAATCAGCTATTTAAGAACCTGAAACTAGAGCTTGCGTGCTATTTATTGAACCTGTCTTATTATCCCAAATAATAATATATTATTTTATTATTATGCTAGCTAGATAGCACACTAGCTTGTTAGCAAACTTTGCTAGTTGGTGAACCAGATGATTAGCAAATAGCTAGCAGATCAGCTACATAAGAACCTGTAGCCATAATAAACTAATGCATGTTTTACTGATTCACTCTTCTACCTGTAATTAAAGTGAAGTGACGTGTGACAGGTTATATTCTGCTAGCTAGTTAACATGCTAGCATGTGAGCAAACCTAGTAGAGTAGTTAGCGAACTAGATGTATAACAATATAGCTGGCAAATCAGACAATTAAAAACTTGTAGCTAGAGTATTGTAGCTAATTAGCGAACAAGCTAATTAGCATGTTTTTGTTTTACTCCAGTTCTTTATCTGTAACTGAAAGCTAAATTTGTGCTAGTTAGTTAGCTCAGTCGCTTGTTAGCACACTTAGTACTCTAGCTAGTTACTCAACCAGATTGCTTTACTGTACTGGATAGTACGTAAGCTAGCTTGTTTACAGATCGGCTATTTTGTGAAGCAGCGAGTTAGCTGACATGCCGATTTTTTTGTTTGCTAGACACTATTTTTTTGAGTCCGAGTGGCCACTGGTGTGAATCAGTTCATACACACTTCGGGGTGATAAAGGCGAGTCGACATGGCGCATGTTAAAAACGGAACTGGAGCGCACAGCGGGGTTTGGATGCTAACGTTTTCGCACATTAACATCAATTATAAGAGTGTTGACAGAAGTTGTCTACAGCCAAAACCTCTGGAGACTAATTCACACGTTTCTGCAAGCCAGCTGCAGAAGGAATGTCCCCAGTACACATCATACACACACACACACACACACGCACACAAATTACAAATACACGAAATGTGAATTCCCTCCAAAAACAGACACTTAGCAAGCCAAAACTGGAGAGAATATAAAATAATAATAATAATAATTAAAAAAAAACACGGTTTCTTTTTTAACAGGCAGCTTCAAGCCAAACAAACATGTCGTCGTTTGACCTAGCACGTACGCAAAAGGTTACAAACTAACACGTTGAGAAAACTAGCTCACTCGCTAGTAACCCTTTCAGTTAGTGAACAAGATGATTAGCGACGTAGCTAAAAAATCAGGTATTTAAAAATCTGTAGCTAGAGTAATTAACTAGCTAATCTGTGAACCTGTTTATTCCTCCACTAGTCTATCTGTAATTGACAGCTTTAATTAGCAAACTTATTACTCTAGCTATTTACAGAGTGAAACGTTTGTGTTAGCATTCTAACAACTGAAAATGTCCCATTGTGTCACTATCAGCAGGAAACCCAACAGGATTGTGGGTAATATAGGAATCCAGTAACCAAAATTTAAACCAAGAGCTCAGAATTTCATTATAAAATGAGTATCGAAGATCATGATGCTGAAGATCACATGCTAATTATAAATATTAAAGCATTTACCTTCAAGGAATACATCCCCCTGGATCCTGGCCATTAGCATACACACATCAGCGTTAGCATTTTTGGACGATTTTTGCTAACGAGTACTGTTTCAATGGAGTTCCAAGTATTACAATAAAGTTTTGCGTCTTAAGTTTCATCTTTGGGACGGAAACAGCAATCGTAACTAAGTTGAAACCTGAACCATCTGAAAGCAGAAATGATCACTTAAAGAAAAACGATGTCCTGCGCTACATGATATGTTCAGCTTATGGACATAAAAGCGTAAGATGTTGTAGGAACATGATAATGAACATTTCTGATCACATTAATTTCTCCACATCCCTCCATGATGTTTGTGATACGGTTTGTAGTTTGTACATTTGATCTTTCAGCTCTCGTCCTGGTTTTTGGACAAATCTTCATGATAAATAAAAGTCTTTTCTAAAAAAAAAAGTTCTGTGTAAAAAAAAAAATTGTTCTATGGTCATAAAAAAGTCCTTTCTTCGATCAAACTGATCGATTTGTCAGTCAGCATCTCTTCGCTTTCTGCGAACGTGTACCCGAACAAATTCATGGTGGGACCGCAAATTTTCTGAACCATCTGTGCGAGTTTAAACGGCATACCGAACCTCCATTTCTCCACCTGCTGGGATGAGTTTTTCTGGGTGGAGTACACTCCGCTAGCCTTATCGGATGCTTGCGTGTTCCTCAAGATCCACTCCTTCGCCTGGGCAGTGAACGGGATGCCGGTAAACCGGTACATCTCAGCTGCTTTCAGCATAGGAAACATGGCGATGTCCTCGTAACGCACTAGCATGTATCGTCCACGCAACCACGGGGGCTGTTTGAGACCCACTTCGGCAGATATGCGGATGTTCTCACAGTTCCCTTTGAGCTTCCTCACTTCGTTGTCGTCCACAGGAACGTCTCCGTCCATGGTCCACCTCTTCCAGTGCTCATATTTGTTCGCGAAGGCAACCATGCGGGACGCTAACATGGCTCGAGGATCCCGGACCAGCTGAATAACCTTCAAATCCAGTCGTGGATCTTCTGCTAATGATCGTAGCGTCTCTAGTTGCCGTACTCGTACAGACTTTATGGCATGGTGCTCCTTCTCCAGGCAGGACTGGGATGCTAGCGTGAGGTTTAGTGGACCGCAACGCCGGTTACGGCAATGGTAAGGCTCGTAACCCTTCTTCACGAACGGTGTGCAGACGGGATCGTTGCACAACGACTGGCTGGACTCGCGACGAAATAGTCCTGTCGTTATGTGATCCTTTGGGGGTGGCTCGATGAAGCTCTCCAGCATGGAGAAATCACACAAGAAGAGCTGACGGAGAACGTCACGGTATGCCTGCGTCAAAACCGTACCATTGGTCCCTCCACCCTCCAGAGTTAGCATGCGCTCCACGTGCCAAAGAGGCTCAAACAGGTAGAACATGTTGGCGCCGTGCTGGTTAAAAAACTCGCCCACAAACGAGGAACCTGTACGCGTCGTGGCCAATAGGAGTATGTGTTTCCCGCCTACGCTGGGCTCGGTGATGTTCTCCAGACGCCATTTTTCTTCCAGATAAGATGAGAAGTCGAGCTCAGACAGGACCGGGACACTGGAGCCATTTTGTCGGAGAGATGCCCAAGATGATCCGCTGGTCTGGAGTGGAGTCTGAGGTGTCTGCTTCAGAGAGAGCTTGTCCGAGACCCTTACAAGACAAAAATCACAAGCCGGTACGTCAGAGACACTATTTTTGTCATCAACAAACTCAGACAATTTTTAAAGAGTTCTGTAATATTCAAACATTATAACTTCAAATGTAATTAACAAACATTAGTAAAGTTGTGAGTAAATATTTTCCTAGGCTACGTATAAAAGTTTCACTGATTTTCTTTGTACTCAATGTGCGTATATCGATAAATGTCAACCAGCTGTAAATTACCAAGCACAGGAGACTTATCCATGGCCAAAAAATCTCCACAGAAAAAGGCAAAATGAGGACTAAACTGTGAAAGAGTGGCGTGCGATAAACCTTCCAGTAATGCAGCTCAGCCACTGCAACACATCAGCTAACACAGACACACACCAACTCTTCCTCTGTTTATAGGGTGCCATTACTTTTGTCTTCATTTAATAGCTAGTCTTATTTGTCTTTGTTTTGGAATCGCTTTCTTTCAGTGTCATTAATATGAAGCAAATGAGTTTCACCAAACGTTGTGTAACTGAATTAAATAAGTGATTTAAACGTCACAGTGTAATCTTTATATAAAATCACGTAACTCATCAACATTTATACGACTTAAAGCCGATCAGTCGAGGTTCACATTAGTGAGCTTAAATGTAGGCAAACTCAGGAGCGAAACGTGGAATACAAATGTTTTGATTTTCATAAACATCGTATTTAGAGAATATCACGGAAACGAATAAATCTGTTTGTATGGAGTGTGATAAATGAGGCCCATTCTTGTTAGAATTTGTTAGAAAAAGATCTGTAAAGCTAGGAATGGGAATAGAACTTACGAACCTATAGCTAGATCACCAGATTAATCACAACCTAGTTTAGGGGCAACTAAAAAAAAAAAAGTTTAAACTGCTGCAACAAGTAGTGTAAAGTAATTTCAATATTACCGTCAGCTGTAAATTAAAGTTGTAAACGTAGCCATTATATATAACGTCATGTATTTAAAAATTTTTGTTCTTACTAATGTGACAATTTATATTTATATTCATACTGTCGTTATCAGTGAGTGTTTCCTGCTGATGTCTGATTGTGTTACTGACTTGATGCAGACAATAAAACGTTACGATCCGCAACAGCGTTTATATCACTTTAAACACTGCTAGCAGCTCAAATCTAAACTTTACACAGCATTAGCTTTAAATTAGCCGCTCTGTGTATACTTTATACTTCTTACATCTTGACAACTTGCTGCTTGGGACTGTTTTTTTTTTTTTTTTATCCCACTCACATAGTGGTTATTTTTGTTTAAGTACCCGTCTGTGATATTTTCTAATGAATTTAGTTTCCCAAAATATAAACAAACTAATTAAAAAAATTAATTAAAGCTAAAAAAAAAAACCTGACCAGGCACTTACTAAGGATGAAAGAATGAATGTTGGAAATTCATCACACAGCTCCTCATGTTCATGTTCATGTTCATGTTCATGTTAATGAATCTGGTCTTTGTTTGTTCCGTTAGCTGCATATCCGACCGCTCGCTCATCTTCATGACAATAAAATCCTTTTAAAATCTTTTTTTTGCTGAGTCCCGCAAAATCGCAGTCCCGATGCAGGCCTCTAGTCTCAACCAGATGCCCTGGGAACCTTTCTGACAAGCTTTCTAAACAACAAAAGGAAGATCACACCTCTTTTCCTATCTATATTCTTATCTGTTTAAAGCACATGATCTTTTCATTCTGAATAATATATTCATATGACCTCTGACCTCTCTGTTCTTCTTAACATGTCCGATCCAAACTTTACTCACCAGTATCTACGCATACATACGACTTTTTTTTTGTTTAGTACATTTAGATACTTGGCGAAAGCATGCTTTAGGGATTTAGAGATGTTGGCTTACTTGGAGATGATGCTGTTCTCCTTCTCGATGATGATCACAGCCACTATGAAGACCAAGGAGATGGTGTATTTAATCTTCATTATTGTGCGTGATTACGTTCAGCTTGTGAGTTCGACCTCCAGGCTCTGGTCTTCTCAGCTCTCTCACACACACTGCTTAATTCTGAAACACAACACACACACAAACACACACACACACACACGACTTTATTTCAAGATTTCCGTTCAGCTTTCACTCTCTAGGTTAGCCCATAATTGTAATCATGGTGTGTGTGTGTATGTGGGGTGTGTGTGGTGTGTGTGTGTGTGTGTGTGTGTGTGTATGTGGGGTGTGTGTGGTGTGTGTGTGTGTGTGTGTGTGTGTAGGGGGTGGGAAAAGAGTTGGCTGTGCGGAAACCAAACACGCGTCAACTTGTTAGAGAAGTGAGACAGACACGGGCCACCTGTTCTTCCTCTTGTGATGACAGACAGCTCCTTTCATCCTGCCTATGGACTGTGTGAGGTGTGTGTGTGTGTGTGTGTGTGTGTGTGTGTGTGTGTGTGTGGGTGGACTTGCACTAGTGTGATCTTGTCTACAAATACGGCTCTGCCAGTTTTAATAACGCAGAGTATCTCACACACACCACCGTATACTGTGCACTATTATCAGAGCTTCGCTGTATAGAAGATGAATCAACACCTTCTGACCGACCTCTTTATTCGTCATACCGAGTTCCTTCTAAACCCATCGTTTCACTCAGACAGACAGCGTCAGACTTCACCTTCCACGGATGTTAAACCAAAGCGTTAAACCACGAGGCTTTACACAGGAAGTGATGAGTATAATCCTTAAAATAAATAACACCAACACTTGCCACTGTGTGCGCTGAGGATGAACGAGCGCAATAAAATCCTCAAACACTGACAACACACGAGCCAGCAAGCGACAACATTATCGCACGACGTCGGCTGGGAGGCGTGTCGTTTACATAACGTCTCATCTAAACCAGCCGGCTGTGTTTTATCAGCGTCCTTAATCAAATACAACATGGCTGACTCACTCAGATTTATCAACAGAGACATGTTTAAAAAATATTTACTGTAAATATAATACAAAAACATGTCGATGTCTTTTCACATGATTCTACAAATATATCATTCTCTTCGTTGGAAAATTGTAACAATTTTATAGATATTTGTAATATATTTACATATATACAATTTTACAATTTTACATAAACTACAATCATACAATAAAACATTTTAAAACTAATGAATCGAAGTATTATTATTATTACATTCTAACTTTATTTTTAAATACCATACACGGCATGTTTATTTATTATTTTATTACATATACAATATACGTATTCATTATAGTTTATAATGTATAAATTAATACGTAATTATATTATTATTTATAAGTATTTAAAAGCTATATAAATTGACATGCAGCCACTCATACGAAATGTTTTATAAATAAACTTGACATTTTTTTTCAATCTGGATAAACAGTCGGTCTTTAAAAGCTACGCGTCTCGCCAGAAGGAATCTGTCACGTCAACTTTAACATTTCAAACAAATTTGGAACAACACAGTTTTGTCAAACACAGTTTAGATGAAGGTCAAAGGTCATGGGTGAGAAGAAGTCCAAATCCCCCAAGAGGGGGTGGAGTGTTTAGCTCCATACATGAGCACTAAGTCCGGGGTAATGGGGTCTGAGTGAGGGGTCACGGACCAGAGCTTCGTATCTGGTTACAGAGTCGGTATGTGTGGTAATAAACGCTGCTCTGGTCACATTAGCTATAGAAAAATCTATTCAATTATCCTGACACTTAGTATTTAGTATTAACTGAAATTAAAAACATCAAAGCACTATTGTGGTAACTACACCAAGCTGAGATAGTAAAATCCTAGTTAGTTAAATCTAGTAAGAAGTAATGCTAACTACAAAAAAAAGAAGGCTAAAGTAAATATTGTTATTAGCATGAAACGGCAGTGTTAGCTCAGCACAGGGTTCTGCGTACAGATGCGTTAGTAACTAGAAGGTTGTGAGATTAAATTCCAAAATGTTAGGTCCTAGAGGAACTCGGCAAACATGTGGAAAAGGTTCTCTGGTCTGATGAGATCGAAAAGGAAACTTTTGGCCTTGGAACAAAGCACTATATTTGGCAGAAACACCGAAAACACTGAGAACACCATCCCCACTGTGAAGCATGGTGGTGGTAGCATCGTGTTGCGCGGATGCTTTTCATCTGCAGGGAAACAGGGTTGTCAGGTTGAGGGTGAGATGGACGGAGATAAATTCAGGACCATGCGAGAAGATGCAAGACTGGGGGCGGAGCTTAACCTTCCATGACGCTAAGCATACAGCAAAAGCTACGCTGGAGTAGATAAAGCATACGGAGATACATTTTAATGTATGAAATGTCCTACATAAAGATAATTATTTTCTTTTTTTTTAAAAGTACTTTTAAAAGGTTATTATGAAAAAAAACTCTATGAAAACTCCTTCAGAGAATCACGATTTAAAGAAAAAAAAAATGTTCCAATATATATTTATCTCCATTATACAATGTGCTATTTACAAAAATATTTGGTGTTCTTAAAAAACAACCGTGTCAGTGCTAAGGAAAGGTAATTTAGCTAATTTCTTTGCTGCATTTAGCGAGTGTGTGTGTGTGTGTGTGTGTGTGTATACGGTCTCTGTTTGACTCTGTTTGACTTCATGTGGAAATTTCCGCCGCAGGTTTGTGTACTTTCACACTGAGATGAGAGCGTTACACAGGGAGGCTTTGACTTTTCTTCCTGTCCTGAGAGGAATCGCTGAACAAACATCCAGCACATGCCAAACAGCACCTGTGTCAAACAGACCGAGTTCCTCTTCCAAGCCTTGTTCCTCAGAGCCAGGAGCAAAAACACACCCTAAACATCTTTTTAAGGAAAATCCATCCATCCACCCTGAAGTTTTAAAAACCTTATCTGGTGCAGATCTCTTAATGTGCCTGAAATGATTTGGGCCGGTGTTTGTGGAAAGTGTGGCTCTAAAATCGGTCAAAATTCCTGCTCGTAAGCTTCCAGCAGCTTTCCTGCGATTAGAATAAGAGCTCAGCGAGGTCACTTCCTCAAGTTATCATGTGACTTAGGAATTAATATTTCAACATATTCTCTAAAATGTTCAGCAAAATATCCTATTTAAAAAAGCACATTAGCCATTCTCACCATGTTAGCATCATTACCTGAGTAACCTGAGGAAGGAATAAAACAGGTTAGCTCATGTTCTCACTTAAGTTATAGCAGCTATAAACAGTCGTTCTCTCACCACCCTCTCTTTTTTCTCTCTCCCTGAATATTTAGTCAATTCAAATGATGTCCGTATTTTACGTGGTGAATAAGACAAGGCTTGCTATCTGACATTACAGAATATTCTATAACTACAGGAAAGTTTTAAAATGTAGGAACCCTTCCTACGAGAGCAGAGTTACTACACAGGATTCAAATTTAAAACCATGTGCTGCTGAAACTCTCGCCCAGTCCACTAGAAACCAACCAGACTGTAAGGTCTTAATTATACATACGAACCTCAGGGCCGTTCTTTCCAGCCAAATGTCATTTAAAAATAACTCACATGGGCGTCCCAACCTTGCAAGGCCGTACATGTCTTACTTTAGAAGCATGCATTTACCCTAAAACCTCACCGTAAACATTGTAAATCAAAATAACACAAACAAAATGTGGTCTGAGAAATTTCCTCTGAGAAATTTAAACCATTCGCTCCTTTCTCATTCAGTAGCTCAGCGTACGAATCAGTGAATCTTTCTGTCATTCACTGAATCAGCGAATCATTCAGTCCTGACTGAGATTCACTCCTCTGTCCTTCAGAGAATCAATTCAGTCAGCGAATCATTCAGTTCACTGTTTGATTCAGCGAATCATTCAGTTCAGTCTCTTGTTCATTGGATGAGTGTTTGAATCATTTGGGCATGTTCAAGATTCTCTCCTCTCCCATCCAGTGTGTCAGTGTTTGACTCAGCGAATCATTTCACTCTCGAGATTTGTGAATGATTGCGAATCATTCGGACATGGCCACGATTCACTCCTCTCTCCTTCAGTGAATGAATCAGTGAATCTTTCAGTCATGAACGAGATTCTATTCACTCTCTTTCAGTGGGTCAGTGAATGAATCAACGAATCATTAGGTCATGAACGAGATTCTCTCCACTCTCTTTCAGTGGGTCAGTGAATGAATCAATGAATCATTTCCATCATGATTGAGATTTGCTCATTTGTCACTCAGCAGGTCAGTGTTTGAATCAGTGAATCATTCAGTCATGACCGAGATTATCTCCTCTCTCCTTCAATGAATGAATCAGCAAATCTTTTGGTCAAGAACAAGAGAGACTCCTCTCTCATTCAGTGGATCAAAATTTGAATCAGTTAATCTTTTTTTTTCATATCCAAGATTTGTGTTTGAATCAGCGACTCTTTCAGTCATAACTTAGATTTACTCCACTCTTCTTCAGCAGCTCATGAATCAGTGAATCTTTTGCTTATGGCAGAGATTCTGTACTCTCTTGCTAGGGAGTCAGTGTTTGAAATCAGTGAATCATTCAGTCATGACAGAGATTCGCTCTTCTCTCCTTCAGCAGGTCAGTGTTTGGATCAGTGAATCTTTTGCTCATGACTGAGACTCGTTCCTCTCTCCTTGAGCTTGTTAGTTGAGTCACTGAGTCGTGTTGGTCATGACCGAGATTCTCTTTCGTTCAGCAAATCAGTGTTGAATCAGAGAATCTTACTGTCATAACTGAAAGATTTGATTCTCTCGTGTTCAGTGAATCAGTTGAGTCGATGAGTTTAAGAGCTTTTGAGCTCCTATGGTCAGAGCTGTAGTCATGTGTTTTGGACTTTTTGTAAAAATCATTCCTCTAAACACAAACATACAAGCATATTATAAAATAACACAAATTAGCAGTGATTAATAGCTATTTTACACTCTTTGCTGTCTGTCATAGAGAGCTGTACAACGGAATGAATCAGTGAATCATTTAACTGAACAGACTTAAATGACTTGTGACATAAATGAGTCTCACAACTCATAAGAGATCCTCAGTTTTTCTAAAGCATCTTATTGGTGGATAAAGCCAACCGGAGAGCCGCTGTTGTTCCTTGAACTAGATCCAAAGTGTTTTTGGACAAAGCGTCACACGTGGTTTACACAAAAGTATGATTTATAAGGACTCTATTAGCGTTACTGCTAAAGAATGATTAACATTGGCAAAACATCTAAAGCCTCCACTGATTTATCAGAATATATACATTTATACACACATACTAACACACAGCTAGATTGTGTTTTAGCTAGTAAACTAACTAGTTCATTTACTCACTTTTCCTCCAGATGTGGTGTTTTTGTCTCTATATTCCAGCCAAATCCAGTCAAAATCATTCTCAGTTTATCGGTGGCTGAGACTTCCTGTTGTCTCGCTATTATATATTTTTCTCAGACATGATTCTACTTTACAGGAAGAAAAAAGTACAAAGTTGCACAATAGCAATTCAAAACCATGTGTTTTTGAGGCTGAATCACACACACACACACACACACACACACACAAACACACACATACACACACACACAGGAAACCAGCTGCAGCAGTATCATCACAGCAGAGAATAAAGCAGCTCAAGTGTATCGATTCTATCACATCCTCCCTTCTTCCTTATCTAGTGTCTGAAACCCTGAAAAGTGTGTCTCTGAAGTCTCTGTGTGTGTGTGTGTGTGTGTGTGTGTGTGTGTGTGTGTGTGTGTGTGGGTGTTGCAGTGTTTTGCACGTCTGTAATATCCTGAAGTTAAAGCACAAGGTTTATACGTGGGCCGCTCAAACCTAATCATTCAGCGCTACATCATGCGACCGCTGAAAG
>JAKKZJ010000012.1:23446248-23464838 GCA_033441845.1 Pangasius mekongensis | reverse complement strand
TGAAGTTAAAGCACAAGGTTTATACGTGGGCCGCTCAAACCTAATCATTCAGCGCTACATCATGCGACCGCTGAAAGCGATTCTGTCGTGTTTTATTCCTTTTATTCCACAGCCATTTAGCAGAAATGAGTTAGTTCCTGTTCTCGCTTACGTTATAGCAGCTATAAACAGTCGTTCCCTCCCCAGCCTCTCTTTATTCTCTCTCTTGAAGTTTATAAGACAAAAAAAAAAAAAAAAGCAGCTTGTCACGTTACCTTAAAGCTTAAAACTTAAAGTTACGGCTTCACCTCTGACTGTTACAAAGCGCTGACACTGGAGACTCCTTCCCTAAATGTTACATAAACATCTCCTTACAGAAAACCATCGCCACATCCACTATCATATTACACGTTTTTAACCCGTTTTTTTTTTATTATTAGTGGAGCATCTGTAGTACAATTCCCTGTGAATGAGCTGTTACTATGGAAACAATAACGTATTAGAACGAGCGCATTAATAATAAATAAACCTGCACTACTGTCGGTGCTGCTTTTATAGAAAATTAATCAACTCTAGTCAGTGTGGTTTATAAGGTTTATAAAGGAACTTGGCATGTTTTTCATACATTAATCACACATAAAGATTTTCAGATATATAAAGAGGGCGGAGTTTAAATCCTTCATAATTGACGCAGATAACGTGAATGTCGTGATGAAAAAAAAAAAAAAAAGCATGAAATGAGCATAGATGCAAAAGTTATCCAGAAAAAAAGTGACCAGACGTCTTATTTCGTTCTACAGTAACTCGAATTAAACATATGAAGTCTTTCTGATTTCTGGGCTTATTTTATTCCTGCAGCTCTCTTGTGGAAACTCTCACACAGCGGTGTTTACGAGGCTGTAGAGGAGTGTGTCTGAGATGATTACATAGCACGCTAACAGCTCTAACAGGGAATACACAGCCTGTGGGTTTTCTCTGTGTGTGTGTGTGTGTGTGTGTGTGTGTGTGGGGTCTGGAGATAGCGTTCAGGCAGAAAACTGAAATAAGGACCTTTTCTGCCATTCAGTTTAGTATACACTGATCCGGGATTCAGCTTTTACACTGAGGCAGTTTATTATTGCTAGCGGTAAATGGATTCTCGCTCGGGATTCAGTCTCATCACACCGCGTTTGTTTAAATGGAAGTGCTGTAATGTGGGTCGTTAGACTCGTCCAGACTTAACAACTGACCTGCTCTCCTGTCATTTAACATTATTACCCAAATCCACTCTCTCTTTCCTGTCTTTCCTCCTCTCTCTGTACTCTTCCTACTTGTGGTCTCTTTAGGAAAAACACATCTAGTAGACCAAAACACAGTCTGACTGCTCTCTCTCTCTCTCTCTCTCTCTCTCTCACACACACACACACACACACACACACCTGATTCATTAATTCAGGACCGGGATTACTGTAGATGTGTGTTAGAGGACAGAAATCACCAAACCAGATTGCTGAGATCCCTAAACAAAACAGATCACACAGCTTTCAGAGATCCCCCCCCCTGGGCTGAACCGGGCTCTACAGTCAAGCCTTATTTGAATGGAATAAATTTTTATGTTATCTGAGTTTGTCTGGTATTTTAGTCCAAATCTGTCATGTCAGTAATTTTTTTATGGAAAGATTACAGCTCCATATGTACCGTAAATCCCTTCTGAAGGGACCTGTGAGTAAAGATTGTGTTCAATCCTGTGGGAAAAGAGGTTTTGCGCTTTTGCTTCAGTATAAAGACGCTCCAGGAAGCGTTCGCTCTTCGCTCTTCTCTCACCAAGGTTTAAAACAGAACGATAAAAATAGAGACGATGTTTAAAAGTCAAAGAAGCAACACTTCCAGGGGTTTTTAGGGAAGTTATTGAGTTCCTACGTACATGTTAATGTCAGTGTCACGTGACCTACTAATGATCAAGCTCAGTGTGCGTGGCCACGCCCCCTCCAACAAGCACTTTTAATAAAGAATAAAGATCAAAACAGTCAAATGACGTGTGTGTACTACACATGCATACAGTTTATAGTGTGAAGAGTAATCCCATCTGAAGAGTACAACAGTCTTTCCTGTACTCTTCTCAACAGATTCTCAGTTCCTCTTACGGTTCCTCTCTAATGTTCTCTCAGGGTTTTTCCCCTCACCACTCACTCGGTTCCTTATAAAGCCGCTCAGATAAACTTTAGATCATTTCTTCATCAAATCTGTTTTTATTTTCAAGCATGATAGTTATTTAAGTGTGAAATTTCACTAAGTTCAGCTGTCGGTTTAAATGTTTGTCATGAAAATATGCAGCTATACATTAAACAGCGTATAAAATATATAATATAAAACACCCAGAATATATATATATATATATATTATATGGTACAACGTTTCTCTTGGTAGTCAGTCTACACTTTTAGAAAATGTTTAAATGTTTGGGATTTTTGGTTCTGGAGGAGTGTTTTGGAAGTGAGGAACCCTTAAATATCCAATAAACCCTTCAAGAACCTTTGAAGAACCATTTTTGTATTAACCGTGTTACAACCTCCCAATTATCGCTCATTAATGTTCATCTTCTTACCTAGAACCAGTCAGGCGTTTAACATTTCGCTAAACCGTCTTGCTAACATAGTTTAATATCTCGTGAAGAGAAATGTTTAAATATTTAAAGAAGCGTGGAGGATTTGTTAGAAATGATTTGTATGGAGTGCTGAAAAACAGGAAAGTTCCTCAACTGTTTAATATGAATGTAAAGATATATTACGGCTGCATTGTGAGCCGCTGATTTCATTAGCACACGCAGTAATGAAATTACGCAGGTTTTTACGCTGCCGGCTCTCGCGTTTTGCAATTCATGACCCTCATTAGGTTCTCAAAGCCTTCGCTCTCACTTCAGTGGTGAACATCTGCAATGCGAAACGCTCCCCCTGGGGTAGACGACACAAATTAACCTTTCCAAAAGGGGGCCAACAATGGAGCCAGTGAGTGTGAGAGGAAATAAAGTGACACCGGGGGGCAGGGAGAGACGGAGAGAGAGAGAGAGAGAGAGAGAGAGAGAGAGAAGAAAGAGAGAGAAAGAGAGATGGGGGTTTAATGGCATTCGTTCCACTGAGACGGATTTTTCTCTGCACTGGAGATAAACGAGCGAGCTGTGAGTGTGTTCTAATGATGATGATGATGATGATGATGATGATGATCACCTTCTCTCACTGCACTGACTCGAGAAACAAATATATAACAAAAGATACGTGTTATTATAGAGATAAAACAAATATAGCAGAGATCTGAGCAGAAAATCAGTCTGTATTTAAAACTAATCCTGTCTAAATAGAGCTGCACAAACCAGCCAATCAGATTGCTTTATTTATACAGGAAAAAAAAACGCCAAAAACATCTAAGACATGTTCGTGCAGAGACACAGCTGAAAGCGGTGTGTTATTTTATTATATAAGAAACGCTTCGATAAGCTTCACGCTTTAAAATCCCCCTTAACGGTTCTTCAGTTGTCCATCTACGGTTCTAAAGTTTTTAGGCACAAATCTACAACAGTGTTCGCTAATCAGAAACGAAGAACCCGTTTTCCAAAGCTAGGAACCCCAGTGAAACCTCGAAGAACCCGTTCTTTTATCTATTCTTATCTTATCCTTTATCTAATTTCTTCTACATGCTGGACAAATTGATTCAAATTCACATTTCTAACAGTCTTTAACTTGTCTATCATTAATATCGCATTTACATCTGATTCACACCTGAAATCTACACTCTTTAAAAAATGTGAACGTTGAAGGTTTTTTTTTTTTTTTTTGTAGGTTGTGGAACCCTTAAAGGTTTTATGTAGAACCTTACAACAGAGTGTAAGAAGCAGAACCTCTTTTCAGAAGCTAAGACGCATTTATTATCCAATGAACCCTTGAGGAACCCTTGAAGAACCCTTGAGGAGCCCTTTGTTCTAAGACAGTGTTTATTAACTGGTTACGTGTGTGGTACACACACCAAAATATTTAACATTATTTTCTTCTTAATACTGAGAACATGTCAGGAATTTAACATTAAGCTTCTTTTAGAGGGAAAAAAACGTACACGGTATGGGGTATGTTGGACCATTGAGAGTTTTTAACGTCCTAAACGGGTTCTACAGGACACGTTCTAAGTATTAAGAATATGGTAAACCCCTATTTAGATGGGATTAGTTTAGTTTCACAAAGCTTCGTTATATTTGTTGATTTGTTTATATATATATATATATATATATATATATATATATATATATATATATATATATTTCACATATCTTTTCGATTGTGTACTGATTTCTTTTGATGAATAGATAAAAAGAACAGGTTTTTAAGTCCCGTAATGCAGGATGCAATTTAAAATGAACAGATACAGAGCAGAATTTGGTGTAAAACTCATCAGCAGTGTCAGAGAAGGTGTTAGTTCTGCATCTTGTGAGTTTCATCAATTAAGCTGCTGCTGGAATGAAGAGTCAAGTGATTAAATACACAACAATAAGGGATAAATAACAGATGATTGGTTTACCATGTGTGCTGTGGGGATGATGTCCTGCTCACACTCCAGGCTGTAAAGTGTGTTTATATTCCTAACAGGTTTTCCATCATTCCAGAAATGTGTGATCAGTGTGATCCATCACACGTGTATCAGCTCATCCCTTTATCCAACACAATAAACACACACACACACTGTCTCTGTGTGTGCGTGTGCGTTCACATTAAAGCCCTCTGGATAATTCCTGAACGCGTTTAAAATCAGATGTGATGTTCCTCCAGGAGAAAGAACAGAAAATCCCAGGCGCGCTCCCAAACACGCTCCTCGCGACTGCGGCTCGGGAATAAACGCGCGCTCCCGCGAACCTCCGAGTTAAACCGAGCGCTGGGTCACGTGGTACAGCCTACTACTACAGGGAGGGGAGGAAGAGGAGGAGGGGTGCGGGCGTAGAATATACCACGTGATCTCGATGCCCCGCCCACTCCTCCAGCGGCCTTTTCAGTGTTTTTGACTTGAGTTTTATGTTTAGCTTCCGTACATTTAAACACGGATTTATTATTATTATTATTATCATTATGTTTTACATATTCAATATAAAAACAACTTACAAGTGAAGTAAATTCCGACTTAAGTGTAAAAGGTGGACATTAAATACTCTGAACATGTGAAAATCTTTTCATTTTAATGGTGCCTCTTATTGCTTTAATCACAGTAGGGGAACAGTGTTGCTAGGCAACCGGGAACATGGCGTCCGGCTGAGCCCTACCTGTTACTGTTATTATTATTAATAATATTAATAACTGAGGTTAATAAAGACTCAATGAAAGCAACAAATGAGCCAAAATTATCTAAAACGTCAACGTTTACCTCAGATATGTTGTTAAATTACTGATAAAAGACACGGTTTGAGTGAAAATGCTATGTAATTACACTTAGCACCGAGTGCTAACACAGCTAACACTGACTTGAAAATTGTTAAGTTTGAGTCTTAGAGCTAAATAAGGAATCAAAAGAGTCAGAAAAACACACAAACACATAAAAAGAAGACATATTATTAAGTATTAATACAGAACTGTGTGCAAGTCTTCAAAATCTCAAAGTGCTTCACATAATATATAAAAAATTCGACATAAAATAACACAGTATAACATATAACTAATATATGTGACTACTTTTATTATACATTATATGGCAAATGTGTATTTATGAACTATTATTTACTAAAATTCCTGGACAGTTTATAATTTTACATATTAAAAATGTATATTTGGAAAATATACACGTCTAAAGTCGCTTATTTACTGTTTAAGCTTAGACCTTTTTTTTTTTACTAACCCCCCAAAAATACAAATAAAACCACTCATCCAAAAACTAATCATTTTAGTAGCTTGTCATTGATTTTTGAGTTAGCGTTTACAACAATAGTGCAATCTGTGTTTTACTTCACAAATAATAATAATATTAATAAAAAATAATAATAAAAAAACAGCAACTGAAGGGATAGAAAGATCTTTTCATAACCTACACTACACTGAAATTGTGGCATTTAATTATCCTTAATAAAAAACATGACCAACATTGTATTTATTTATTTATTTATACATTGTTTATTCATAAATTTTATGTTTTGTAAAGTAATCTAACGCTTGTGATAATGGCTAAAAGGTACGTGCTCTTAACAATGAACTCCAAGTCCCATAATGCACTGCGCGCTGAGCTATGACAACTTCCGGCCAGAACCTTCAGGAAACCTCTTCGGTGTTGCGTCAACTGTGAGTTCTGCTGTAAAGGTGAAAGCAAGACATTATTTGTTGGTGAGTTTTGAGGTTTTTCAGTGTTTATTAGATTTTTAAAATAATTTTAGCATAAATTTAAAATATATATCTTCATATATTTGTTGGTTTTGAGCTGTAATTGTGATGTAAACAAGCTAAAATAAGCTAGCATGAACTTCACGTTACTAGCCTCGAAACTAATAATAACGCGGACTTTACATTAAGTATTTATTTAGTATTTATTTACAAAATATATCTTTCTTAAAGTTAGGTAGATTAAATATATATCAACACAACAACGTCACTAGTTAATTAGCTAGCTAGCTAACACATGATCTCCAGCTAGCATGAGAAACATAATATACATTTTAATAAATACTTTAATTATATAAATTGAATTCCTGGACTTTTAAAGTGTTGTTTTTATACAGAATAGACATCATTTTAGCTTTCTAATATAGCTTTATTAAACTAAATGTCACCTCCTTTAGCACTAATTTATCTAACATGCGCACATTTAATAGTATATTCTTTATTCTTTATGTTAAAGATGTGATTTTCTTGATTAAAGCTGATGTTTTTGTGATATTAAATGCCTGATTAAGGTGAACTCTCTGCTGCTTATCGCAGTAAATATCTGTATAACTGTACATTTGAGTGTAAAAGTTTGTGCACCCATGTAATGTGAGTAATAAGGATATTAGCTATTGTATGTTAAGATGTTAATATTGAAGTGATGACGCGATGAAAATAAAGCTGTTAAAGTTATGTAACATTTGATCTGTCACACAACTTCAGATCTAACAGATAAAAAAGGGGTGCAGTGGTCTCTCTTTTGAGTGGTTTTTCTTTTTAACGAGGACGCGGAGAGCGTCGAAATAAAGGTACCGCGTATCGACATTTTACGCGTAGCACCGATGCATCGTATCGTTAGAAATTTAATCGATGCATCGATCCATATATCGATGTATCGTTACACCCCTAGACGGCACGTCAGAGCCAGAACGTTCCGATCCGTCAGGTTTCTCTTCAAACTTTCCGCTGTCGTCGTGATTGTTGTCATGAGCTCCTTCTCAGACTGAAAACTCAGATCTCACACTCAGAAGTATTTACTTTTATCTAGAAAATCCAGTAGACTGGTGCACAGAACAGCTTTCTGTAGATTAGAAAGTGACGTGAGAGCTTCTTAAAACTCAGCTGTAACAGGAAACGCGGTTAGTAACGCTGTAGAATAGTGTATATATGCGTACGACTGTGTGATTTGAGAGTGTGTCTAGTGGCGGTGGAAGGACGAGGAAATTTATCCTTCTTTATTTTTATTTTTTTGCTGAATTACAATAGTGTGAAAAGGGATAAAATAACACGTACGCTATGAATTTAAACGTGATTTGTCTGAATGTGACTCGGCAACATTTCAAGGACAAAAAATACATCTTTATTTCTAATATTAATTTGTAAAAGAATGGATAAAAAAAAAAGAGAAGATTGTTGGGTTTCTCTCACGATCCCATGTCTATCTACAGCTCGGGAACTCCTCCTGCCTTAACTCTTCTTCTCGCTGTCTATTTAACAGTCTCACTGAGTTTTCGTTTTAAAGCGCTCTCCGTCTACACCGGCGTTTATAAATATTTTACAAAAATCGCTCGTCCACACTGAAACATCTGAAAACGCTTTGGCCTGCGTCGTTTCCGTCAGGCGTTCGTTTGCTTTCCGTCTCTTTGGACTGAAGCGACAATGTCGAGGAAAAGCGCCGAGGAACCGCGAGTGAACGTTTCGTCCCCTTTGAAATAATGCGATCTGAAGGTTGGACAAAGTGACATTAATCTTTAACAGCGCTATCAATCTGGACAGCAGCCACAACCACTGCATTACGGCATCGTCCGCCATCTTGTTTTCGTTGTGAGTTGAAAGATACGCCACTGGTTTTGAACATCGCTGCTTTCTCAGTCCACACTACAGCAGTTTCAAGTTTGAATGTACGAGAGCGTTTTCGAACGCCGTCTCAGTGGACGGAAGACGAAACGTAGAGTCAGATGCGGTTTCAGATTTATCCGGACTGACGCGGACGTCGCCTTAGACAGATTTTCTGTGACGGAAATCAATTAAAACTCGTTAACAACACAAGCAGCACAACTTGGGCTACGTTTACACGACAACGATGTAGTCAAAAAACGGAAAAGTTTTTCTCTTGCGTTTTCAAAAAGTTTCACGTATATACACGACAGCGTTTTCAAAACGGTTCGCGTTTACACACACATCCGCGATAACGGCCAAAAACGCCGTGTTACGTTCGCGCTCGCCTTTACGATAGACACGTACTGCGCGTGTCTACATACCGAACACGTGTTTTACGCACGCGCATGACGTCGCCGTTTTCAAAGATTCCCGTATCGGGTGTTTACGTGGAGACGACAACGGCGGCGTTTTCAAAAACTTGCACTTTGAAACCTGTTTTCAAAACTATGAACTATAAAGTTTCCCGTTTTTGGCTGAAAACGTTGTCGTGTAAACGGCCCCTAAAAAGCTTCTTGTTGTTGTTATGGTAACCTTAAGACTGTTCTGTGCAGAACCTCGGATGTTTAACACGTAACATGCAGATAAACACAGACTGCGTTCAGAGAGTTCAGTTCAGGATCCGTATAAACAGTTTATTCGTGAGATTCGTTCATGTTGGTGAAAATCGCCGCATGTGACGCAGGTTCTCTCTCTCTCTCTCTCTCTCTCTCTCTCTCTCTCTCAGATCTTTTGATCTCCTCC
Source organism: Pangasius mekongensis (assembly GCA_033441845.1). Taxonomy (NCBI): domain Eukaryota; kingdom Metazoa; phylum Chordata; class Actinopteri; order Siluriformes; family Pangasiidae; genus Pangasius; species Pangasius mekongensis. The sequence goes on along the minus strand of JAKKZJ010000012.1, from coordinate 23,455,818 downwards.
TTCAGCTCTGTGAATAGTGACTAATTTCAGGTTTAGGACGTGAGAGCTGTTTTATTAAAAGATTTTATAACAGTGTGATCGAGTTGTTGTCAGCTGAATAAATTAAATTATTTGACGCGTCCGATCAAAGAATAAAGAAAAGTCTCGAGTTGCTGTTTAATAACTCGATATCATTAATAACACATCTCTGTGTTTCCTCTCAGGTTGTGTTAGCGTGTGTGTGTGTGTGTGTGTGTGTGTGTAGAAGCGATGTTGGTGGCGAGGTTGGCGTGTTTGCGGGGTCTCCCCGTGACCGGCCTGAGGTTGGCTCTGACCCCGAAGATCCCGGCCCTTAAACCTGCTACACCTCTGATCAAACCTCAACAGGTAAACATGATCCTCCCGGTCCGATCCTCCCGGTCCGATCCTCACGGTCCGATCCTCACGGTCCGATCCTCACGCCTCACACACATCAGATCACATAATTACAGGTTCTTCACAAGGAACCCTTCCTGATAGGAAAACACTTCCTTGGAGAACTTTTAAGATGGACGATGAAAGCCACGTAATGGTTCTGACGACTCGTGTGATGTTAAATGAAATTAGATACGAAGATTAAAGATGTTCAGAAATTTGAATATTAATCACTTGTAGTTTTTTTTGCAGAGAGACAGGTGGAAGGAGCCGCTATTAGAAATACTAATTATTTATTGGATGATAAAGGAGTTCCTAGAACCTCTGACTCTTTTAGAGAACTCTACATAGAACCTTTAAGGGTTCCCACAGCGCTGCTTTCATCCCCGACCCTTTTCCCTTGTGATGAAAAGCATCCACACGGCACGACGATGCTACCGCCACCGCGCTTCACAGTGGGAACCGACGGGGTTCTGCCAGGCCTGGGATCGATGCCTTTTTCACACATCGATATTTGGGAAATTTTCCAGATGATTATTGATTTTTATTTGTAGATATATTTAGATATAAATCCTGGCCGCTGCAGAGTTACGACCCCAACATGAGATGAGCGTGAACAGGAAACGCCTAGCTAGGCTTGTAACAAAAACAATACTGTCGTATAACGAAGTTTACTAATTATTTTTTTCCTCCTTCTATTAATCCGGTACGTTGAGGGACACGAGACATGAGACGAGGGTAGTCGAAGTGGATGGGACTAAAGACGTAACACACACAAAGCGAAACGAAACACAAAACGAAAGTACAGACGCACAAACAAAACATTCAAAAACTCCTTCAAAAATTCTCTCTCTCTCTCTTCGTTACTCTCTTCACTTCCTGTTGCTCTTCCGGGGCGACTTCTGAAAAGTCAAAGCTCCGCCTCTCCTCTCGGTCACCATCGGTACATCATTTTAATCCGTCGATGTCTCAAAGACGCATCGAAAATCAATAAAATAAATAAGTCACTAGTTTCTGCGCTTTATACCAACGTTCATCGAGGTCTCCTCAGACTGAAAGAACGTTTTTCCACGTTTTCACAACACGTGTTTTTTTCATATGGCTTTTTTTCCCCCCTCTATAACGTCTTCCATAAAATGCAGCTCTGTGGTTGTCCTGAGAACATCATCTCCCGTCTGAGCTGTGGATCTCTCCAGTTCCTTCACAGTTCCTCTCGGTTGTTCCTCTGACTAATCTCCTCTTTACCCTCTCACCGATGTTTAGTGGACGATCTCCTCTAAGCAGAATCGCGTTTGTTCCAGAGATTTAACAAAGTTTAGACTTTTCTAGAACTTTATCCTGGAGTTGTTTTGATCGCTCCTTGTTCTTCATGATGTTCTTCATGTTCTCTAACACACTCTGGGTTCTTCCAGGAGCAGGTGTATTTATGAAGTAATGAGGTCATGTGACACTTTAGTCACACACAGGTCGACTCCATTCAATGTATTTTTGGGGGCGAATACTTATGCGCTCGCTGAAGCTCCGCCCCCTGTGGCAGTAGAAATACGGCGTGTTTGACTCTAACTGCTGTCTCTGTCCGTCCGTGTGTCTCAGGGTTACTCCACCAGAGCGAGGTTCGGGCTGCGGCGAAAGACGGCCAGAGATCAGCTCCAGGAGGCAGCGTTTGAACCGGCGACAGACTCGGCTTTTAAAAGTGATCACTCCTTTATTACCTCCTCAACCTCTCCGACAATCATTTCATCATTTCATCATTTCATCATTTCAGCGTGAGAGGAGAGAAGTGTGTGAGCTGCTTGGGTTATATAATACACAACTCTCATCTGTGTGTCTCTCTCTCTCTCCTTCTCCCCATTTCTCTCCATCCGTCTCTCTCTTTAACTCCATCTCTCTCTCTCTCTCTCTCTCTCTGTCGCTGTCTTTCTCTCTTTCCTCATCTCTCTCTCTCTTTCTCTGTCTGTCTCTCTCTCTCAAATCTCTCTCTTTCACTCCATCTCTCTCTCTCTCTCTCTCTCTCTCTCTCTCTCTCTGTCGCTGTCTTTCTCTCTTTCCTTGTCTCTCTCTCTCTCTCTCTCTCTCTCTCTCTCTCTCTCTCTCTCTCTCTCTCCCTCTCCCTCTCTCTCTGTAGTTGATCAGATGGGGCGGATGGTTCTGGCGGGCGGAGCTGCAGTTGGACTCGGGGCTCTGTGTTATTACGGCCTCGGCATGTCCAATGAGATCGGTGCTCTAGAGAAAGCTGTGTGAGTCTCGGCCTCCGTGTGAGAGAAATTTAATTATCAGGATTTTAATGAAAGTACGAATATTTAATGTGATGCACTGAAAGGAAAACGGCTCAGGACACAAAAACTGCTTATTTAATGAAACTTGTCAGCCACTCAGCGATGAGCGAACTGTTAAACCCGTGTGTTTAATCTTCCTTACAGCTCAGAGGGTTTATAAAGTGTTGTTATTAACCCTGTTGTTACTTCCCCTCCGTCTCTCTCTCTTCCCCTCCGTCTCTCGCGCTTCCCCTCCGTCTCGCTCTCTCCCCCTCTCGCTCTGTCTCTCTCTCTCTGTCACGTTCTTGCTCTGTCTCTCTCTCTCTCTCTCTTCCCCTCCATCTCACTCTCTCGCCCTCTCGCTCTCTCTCTCTCGCTGTCTCTCTCTTCCCTCGGTCTCTCTCTCTCTCTTCCCTCGGTCTCTCTCTCTTACCCCTCCGTCTTGCTCTCCTTCTCTCGCTCTGTCTGTCTCTTCCCCTCTGTCTCTCTCTCTCCCCTCTGTCTCTGTCTCACTCGCTCTGTCTCTCTTGGTCTCCATCTCTCTGTCCCCCTCCATCTCTCCATCTCTCTGTCTCCCTCTCCCTCTCTCTCTCTCTCTCTCTCTCTCTCTCTCTCTCTCTCTCTCTCAGTATCTGGCCGCAGTACGTGAAGGACCGGATCCACTCCACCTACATGTACTTTGCGGGCAGTGTGGGCGTGACCGCTCTCTCCGCCGTGGCCGTCAGCAGGACTCCGGCTCTCCTGGGTCTCATGATGAGAGGATCCTGGCTGGTATGCAAAAATATACGCACCCTCCAGGATACTACAGTACTGTCTTTAACGCACACATTAGAACACTGATATACAACATGCGTGTGTGTGTGTGTGTGTGTGTGTGTGTGTGTGTGTGTGTGTGTGTGTGTGTGTGTGTGTGTCCCTCTCTCTCAGGCTATAGGAGCGACGTTCGCGGCGATGATCGGCGCCGGGATGCTGGTCAGGTCCATCTCCTACGAGCACAGTCCCATTCCTAAACACCTGGCCTGGATGCTGCATGCAGGTAATAACACTGTAACTCCACTTCACACCTGCAGAACCTTCACGGGACGGTTCAGGGTCTGCGGTCACTCGAGGTCACTTCCTGTTTTAATGTGGAGGAAAAAGGAAACTTATATCTACTGTTGATAATTAATATCCAGCTGTGCAGTACCGTATCACACCACTGGGTGGCAGCAAGATCCCTAATAAATGCAGTTAAATACAGAATAAATAATAAGAATGATACATAATTAAATATTAAATGTAAAAATATTATTTATATAGCAGTTTTCTGACGTTTAAAATGCAGCTCCAGGTGCTTTACAGTGTCATGTAAAGAAAGAGAGAAATAAAGAAACGAAAGACAGAGAAAGAAAGGAAAAAAGGGAAAAAATATTTTTAAAAAATTACATTTCAAAATTATATTTAATATTCAGGCAGGCAATATTTAATACACTTATTAAGTGTTTTATTATTATACTTAATATTAAAAAACATTTAAAAAAATTAAAATTACAATAATTAACATCGTGTAGTAATCTCAAAAGGGAATTTATTTGTCTTCAAATAAATTATTTATTTTATAGACAGACATTTAAATTTAATGTCATTGTCTGTTTGTTTGTTTGTTTGTTTGCTTATTTATTTTAGAAAACACAGAATAGAGATCCATATTGAAAGAAATAAGCAAATAGCAATTATTGGAAGGAAAAATTAAAATATAAATATAAAATTAAATGAATCGGAATAAAACAATAAAAAAGTGGAAGATGTACTTTTTCACACTGCTGCAGTCGTGCTTGAGTTAAACATTTAATCCATCAAATCCATATTTTATATCTTTATTAGAAGTATTTTAAATAGTTTCACCTGTAAAACTTCAGCACAAGTTTTTCCTAAATGTTCTTAATGTTGCACAGGTTTAATTTTATATATATGTATATAGTTTGCATATATTATAATATTAAAATAAATATCTAAAACAGTAACGCAGTGTGAAACGGAAGTGTAATCATAAAATGAAATTATTATGGTGAATCATACTAAATACACTCTGTGTGTGTGTGTGTGTGTGTGTGTGTGTGTGTGTAGGTGTAATGGGCGCGGTCGTGGCCCCCCTCACGCTGCTGGGCGGGCCCCTGATGATGCGTGCGGCGTGGTACACAGCGGGCGTCGTGGGCGGTCTCTCCACCGTGGCCATGTGCGCTCCCAGTGAGAAGTTCCTGAACATGGGCGGGCCGCTCGCCGTCGGCTTCGGAGTGGTCTTCGCCTCCTCGCTGGGTTTGTGCTCGTTACTCCTCACACACACACACACGCACACACACACGCACACACACACACACACACACACACGCACGCGCACTGATAAAAACACGAGTGTGTGTCCAGGTGTCATTATGACAGCTCTGGGGTTGTCACGATACCATAACGATGTCTTATGATACTCTACCAGCTGCAGTATCGCGATACCACGCAGTATCGTGTCAATTCATAATTCAGATCTACAAAATGAACCGATTATTTATTTATTAATGAGAATTAATTAACTGGCTGTTGGGGGGAAAAACTCAATGAACACAGCATTAGGAGTAAATTCAACTCAAGTTTTTAGGAAATTAGGAATGTTTTCAGACACGGCTGATTTTATTATTTACACCCAGCGGTTTGAGTGACTTCAGCTCACTTACAGGAAGTTTTTGAAGATTAAGAAAAAGAATTTGGGTTAAATGAAGTGTCACTTCATTTGAAGCTTTAGTATCGCGATACTGTCGCAGTCCCGATATATCGTGCAGCCCTGTTTATTCCTGACTCCACGCAGCTCACACACACTTTCCTGTATTCAGGGAATTTATTCCAGAGATTGTTGTACATGTTATGGCGGTAGCGTGTAATGAGGTACCTTCTGAACATTTCCCATGATGCCGTTGTCCCAGGCTCCATGTTCCTGCCCCCCACCTCGGCGTTCGGAGCAGGTCTGTACTCGGTGGCTGTTTACGGAGGTCTGATCCTCTTCAGCATGTTCCTGCTGTACGACACGCAGAAGGTGATCAAGCGAGCCGAGACGTACCCGCTGTACGCCGCGCAGAAATACGACCCCATCAACGCGTAAGCGCTCTCCTCGCCTCTGCACTCGTCTAACAGCTCTGCACTCGTCTTCCTCTTCTCTCTCTCTGTATCTTCACCTTCAGGCACTTTATACACACGTTTTAAAAACTACCCTTAATGAAGTATGGACAGGGCCGAGTGACGTGATGATAAATATAATAATAATAATAGTATAATAATGACACGCAAAGACGTCTCTGCCGACACTCAACACACATCTGTTTCATGTTCCTCATGTCATCTCTCTTCTATATTAATATTAAATAATATTAAATTCAGGCTCTGAAAAATTTAAATCAGGTGTCTGTTCGCTGGGTTTGATCAGTTTCTTGTTAATTATTTTTAAAAACATTGACTAATCATTGATTAAACAACATAAATGGTTTTAAACATTTCCATCCTTCATGGACAATACAGACTTTAGCAATTTATTATTATTATTATTATTATTTGCCATTTTATTTGTTTTATTTCTTGCTGCCTTTTTGTTTCTCTGGATTTAATTCACACTGAAGCACTTTGAGCTGCATCTATGAAAGGTGCTTATATAAATAGTTTATTATTATTATTATTATTATTATTATTATTATTATTATTATTATTATTATTATTATTAGAAGGAAACAGTAAAAGGAAAGAAAAGCTAGAGAGGGGAAAAAAAATAGAAAAAGAAAAAAAAATTGAGAAATGTGTCCATCAGCAAATCAAAAGCAAATCAGAACAGATGCATGGGGTGAAATAAATTAAAAAGAAAATAATAATAATAATAATAATAATAATAATAAATAAAGAAAAGTAATAAACAGGTAGGAAAAGGTTGTGAAGTTTTATAAAATGCTAGAATTTTCTGAAGTATGAAATGAGAGCAAACCAGTAAAATGGGAGAAAATAAATAGGTAAAAAAAAAAATAATTATGTTTTACATGAAAGAAGGAAAATTAAAAATAAAATCTGTAAAAAAATAAACATTTTAAAGATTCAGTACAACATTTGAACACGGAATCAGCTGCTTTCAATCTGAGAATTATATATATATAAAAAAAAAAATGTTATAATAATTAATAATAATAATTTAATGATTTAAAGAATTAAAGCCTGAATATCACCTAAACAAAGAATAAAATAAAACCGTTAGGTTATGTTAAGGTTTACTTATCTCTTAAAGCTGTGTGTGTGTGTGTGTGTGTGTGTGTGTGTGTGTGTGTGTGTGTGTGTTCATATTCACAGGTGTATGGGAATCTACATCGACACACTCAACATCTTCATGAGGTTGGTCATGATTCTGGCCAACGGCGGTGGAGGAAGGAAGAAGTAAATCATCATCATCATCATCAACATCATCATCATCCTCCTCCTCCTCCTCATGAGGAGATCAGGACGTGAGATTGGACTGCGAACTGTTTCTAAGCGAAAGACGGAGAAATCAAACCCATTCCTGCTTATGGGGTTTAGTTGCCACTTATATACTCCATCACAAGCGCGCAGACCAGAGGGAGTTCCACACGAAGGCTAATTACAGATAATATTTTCTGTAATTTATTTAAAAAAAAAAAAAAAAAAACGAGCCTCATCCTTTCTGATCGTATGTGATTTGTGTGTGTGTGCAGTGGAGCTTCACTGGCACGGTGTTCAGGTCATAACGTCGTGGTGGCTTCTCTGCTTTAAGCTTTTTTTTTTCTCTAGTAAATATAGTTGTGCATCTCTCTCTCTCTCTCTCTCTCTCTCTCTCTCTCTTTCTCTCTCTCTCTCTCTCTCTCTCTCAACCAGAAGAATAGTTCTCACTTAAAGTGAAAAGAGAGAAGATCATATTTAAAGAGTTCATTCCAGTTCCACTGATCGTCCCAAAGCATGCATTATTTATTAATTTCATTCATTTGCATTTATTTTACTGTGTAATAAATAAAACATCAAAATAATAAATATGACCGTGAAACGATGTCCATTTTCATACCAACTTTTATTCGTATGCTGTGTTCGACTCGTAATTTCCGACCTCGGACCTCGGACCAGGGAAACATCATCATGCCCCGGAAACTCAGGATGGTCTTCTCATCCCTGAGTTCAGCAAGTGACGTGAATTCAACATGGCCGCTCACAGCATCAGTTAGTAAACGCAGCAGCGCTTCTTAGCTTTAAATGAGATATAGTTTATATAAAACACTGACGCTGCACTTCACTGTTCTGAGTAATGCATCACTCATAGCGCTAGCATTAGCTGCCTCGCTTGAAAAGACAAACGTTTTTCCCACTTTGTAGCTCGAAAAATGACGGAATTCCCACTTCCAAGGCCCTTCCTCGGAAGCCCCGCCCATCCAATTATGTGTGTGTGTGTGTGTGTGTGTATGTCTTTACAGGTATATGGCCATCTACATGGACACGCTCAACTCATTATATATATTTTAAAAGGCAACAAGCAACATTTAAAATGATTAAACTTCATTATAGTTTGTTACCAATTTAATCTGGAGTCATTAATCACTGCATTTATCTCCTTCGGAACGATCTGAATATCTTGATCTGAAAGGCGAATGAAAGCTCCGCCCACATTTACATTTATAATCTAATCTACGTGTGGAAAAACAACATTACTGACACTTCGTCAAAGAATTATGAGCTTTTGCTGGAAATTAAGATCATGTACAGTCTGTAAATCTTTCCCTCTGACGATCTTTGCAGTAGATCTAACAACAGAAACGCTTCTGTACGTCATAGACACGCTGTGAGCACTTTAGTGGAAATTTATTAGATGTATTTATGATTATTTGCTGTATAGCAAGATCTTGGTGGCCTCTGAGTGTTTATAAATTAGCCCAATCTGGCAACCCGGGCATAAGCTTTCCTGTTCGCTGCTCCTCCCCTACAGCGAGCATGGGGCAGCGTGATTCCTGCCCCAGTGGGCTGTTATTAGCCAGCGCTTGATGCAGTTCCTATTTTTGACCACAAGGTGCAATAATAAGTGTATGGAGGTAAAAGGGACAGGGTCACACTGTACCGTGTTTACACAACATCTAGAAAGGTGAGAAAAATCAAAGGAATGTTGCTTGTATCTGTCAAATAGTGACTTTTCTTTATTTAGTTGGTCGACAAGCTGCAGCTGAATCCATGATCTTTAGCAAACACAGCATCATTATGTTCAACTGGATCCTTATCCTTACCTGAACTTTTCCACACTGGCTAGTGTTAAAACCTGGAAAAAGAGCGTAATGAATATGGAACAGTCGCGAGTGGAGATCGTCTGATGGTCAGAGAAGCAGCCAAAAGCAGGCCACGAGGAACCGTGAAGGAGCTGGAGAGATCCTCAGCTCAGATGGGAGAAGATGTTCACAGGACAACCACAGAGCTGCACTTTATGGAAGAGTGAAGAGAACTTGTTGCCGTTTGGTGGAGACATCCAAGATGGAGATGGATGGAGACAAATACAGGACAATCCTAGAAGACAATCCTACTCTTTCTCTCTCTCTCTCTCTCTCACTCTCTCTCTCTCTGATAGAGACAGCTGCTTTACATCGGCGGTCTCAGAACCAGTATAAACCAGACAACTCTGATTTAGTGTTTCCTGTTTGTTTCACTAGATTTGCTAGTTTGCTTTAAAGTTTTGCTATTTTGTGTAAAAGTTTTGCTAGTTTCTGTGGACATTTTGCTAGTTTATGTGGACGTTTTGCTAGATTATGTGGACTTTTTGATAGATTATGTGGACTTTTTGCTAGTTTATGTGGACTTTTTACTAGTTTATGTGGACGTTTTGCTAGTTTATGTGGACTTTTTGCTAGTTTATGTGGACGTTTTGCTAGTTTATGTGGAC
>JAKKZJ010000012.1:23410695-23422586 GCA_033441845.1 Pangasius mekongensis | reverse complement strand
CCTTGCTGATTATAAGTGTCCCCTTACTGATTATATGTGTCCCCTAGATGACTGTATGTCCCCTTGCTGATTATAAGTGTCCCCTTACTGATTATATGTGTCCCCTAGATGACTGTATGTCCCCTTGCTGATTATAAGTGTCCCCTTACTGATTATATGTGTCCCCTAGATGACTGTATGTCCCCTTGCTGATTATAAGTGTCCCCTTACTGATTATATGTGTCCCCTAGATGACTGTATGTCCCCTTGCTGATTATAAGCGTCCCCTTACTGATTATATGTGTCCCCTAGATGACTGTATGTCCCCTTGCTGATTATATGTGTCCCCTAGGTGACTGTATGTCCCCTTGCTGATTATAAGTGTCCCCTTGCTGATTATATGTGTCCCCTAGATGACTATATGTCCTCTTACTGTTTATAAATGTCCTCTAGATGACTGTATGTCCCCTACCTGATTATATGTGCCCCCTAGCTGGCAATTAGTGTCCCCTAGATGACTGTAAATATTCTCCAGCTAACTGTAATTGTCCCCTAGCTGACTGTAAGCTGATTATTAGTATCCCTAGTACCTCTAATTGATTGTAGGTTCTTCCTACCTGACTTTGTCCCCTAGAAGACTATTAGCTATCCAAATGTCCCCTAGCTGACCGTAATGGACCTCTGTACCATTATGGGCATGTCCTCAACCACACACTTAATTTAGGTCACATATGGTGCTGCACAGTGCATTGTGGGAATTCTGTATTGTGGTGCATGATGGGATTTTATGATCAAACTGTAGTTTTTGGACATAAGTGTAAAAAGCCAGTCCCATTACATAGCGCCCTATATAGTGAGTATGGAGTGATTTGGGACACAGGCACGGCTTTGCTCAGAGACGGGAGTGAAGCTGAGAGATATAATCCTATAATCCGATTGGAAGAGTAAAAATAGCCTCGCAGTGTGAGTCAGGGTCTAATTAGCATGTGATGTGCTGTGACAGCTGCAGGTGAGAGAGAGAGAGAGAGAGAGAGAGAGAGAGGGGCAGAGAGAGAGAGAGAGAGAGAGAGAGAGAGAGAGAGACGTGCTGACGAGACCAGGAAGTGTACAGAAAATGTAAAAAGCCGCTAATGTATGCCTCGCTCCCCGGCCTGGAGCTGAAAGTGCAATGAGAGACGTGTGAAAGCTCGCAGGTTTGAGACAGCTCGTTAATTCTCACCAGCTGAGCGCCGGCTCATCAAGGCACGGGAGAATTTCACTGAGTTCATGCAGGGTTTAAAAATGAATTTGGAGACTTAAATGAAATTATTTAGCACTTAAATGGATTAATGTGGAAAAAAACACACTATTTCAACAGTTTTATTCAAATATAGCTGATCAGATTGGACATGTTTATGTTCTGATGTTTCTTTTAACTTAGGAGGAGTTATGATGCTAATGTAGTTAACATTTAATAAAAAGAAGATCTCATTATTTTTGTTGTTGGGGGAAAAAAAAATCACATCCAGAGCTGAAACTTGCTGTTTTAATGATTTTAAACTAATTAATCTCAGGCTGTTTAATCATGTTATAAACATTATAAACTTTTCTCCTCCAGATTGGGGTTTTTAAGTAGTTTATTCTGATTGTCACTTTAAACATTTGTGTCAAATTTCTTATCATATTTACAAAAAAATAAAACTGAGAAACAAGATACGCCGATTGCACTTACAGTTATCGAAAAGAGATGGAGTGATAACCGGAAATCTTTTAGCTACAGGAGACATGTCGATAGCTAACTTATAGTTAATGTTAGTGATGAATAAATGGTGGTTGCTATGGTAATGTTTTATTTTAGTCATATTTTCCTGCTGTTAGCTAAATCGGTTAGAAGTTAAAGATGCAAATCGAGCCTTGAGTACTAAAAATCCAGCTTGTGCTAGCTTACTAGCTGTTAGCGAACAGGCTAGTTGTTGTACAGTATAGAGAACATTTCTCCAGGTGATGTTGAGGAACTGAAGTCTCGTAGCATAGCAATCATTCAGATCGTGGGGGAAGGCATTGGGCATGGTGGAGGTCCCAATTTGCATAATCATGAATATTCATGTGGAGCTGTTCCTCAGCAACTTGTAGTTTCATACAACATACCCAGTTAATATATACACAATTAATAAAAATAAAAAAAGGTTCTTTAAAGGTTCTTTAAGGGTTCAGTGGATAATTACTGGTTCCTGGCTTGTAAAATGGGACCCTTTCTGAGAAGGAAACACTCTGTTGTAGGATTCTACATTAAGCACATTATGAAGAACTGAAGAACCATTAAGGCTTCTACATTTTGAAAAATTGTACCAGTTGATAAATCTCCTGACTGACTGCATCACACTGAGTGTAAACATGGTTGATCATGTGATTTTGACCATGTGTTCCACAGGTTCCTCATTCACCCCACCTCGGGGACCATCTACACTCAGCCGTGGGCGTCTCTGGACGCAGAGGTGAAGTCGAAGTATAATTTCTACGTGAAGGCAGAAGACAGCGAGGGGAAGTACAGCCTGGCCGAGGTCTTCATCACGGTTCTAGATCAGAACGATCATTCTCCAGAGTTTAACGAGAACTTCCTGGAGAAGACCATGATCCTCGGCGCTCCTGTGAAGATAGAGGTCTGCACTTTGCTGAGTGTTGAGCTGAGACTTTAGGCAGATGCTAAATTAACTGAACGTCTGAACGTACACCTGTAAGGTTACTGAAATATTTCAATGTAGAACCTGTCTATGGTTTCACATTATCACTGGGAAGTTGTGAGCTCAAATACCCACAATTCAACAGTGATTCATGATGTAGAATCTTCTGAACCATCACAGAACCTTTAACGCGGAACTGAAAGCACAGTGCAATTAGATATAGCTTTAACATGAAGACATTAGCATTCATAGCATAGCTCTGTAGTTTCTTTGCTAAATGCCTCCCTGTGTTCAGGCGGTGGATGACGATGCCGAGGAACCCAACAACGTCATCGAGTACTCCATCATGAAGGCTGAGCCGGAGAACGTTTTCGATATCAACGCCAGCACGGGCGAGATCAAGCTAAAGCCCTTCATCAAGTCCATGGAGATGGTGCAGAACATCACCAGACAGCACGACTGCAAGTGGTCAGTGGTGGTCCAGGCGCGAGATCGAGGCTCTCCTTCGTTCATGACCACCGCCGTCGTCCAGCTCGACATCACCGAAGCAGTAAGACTAACCTTCAGTTGAACATATAATATTATTTGCACATGAAAAATGCATAAAATCTCTTCTGAAGAAGAAATGTAAAGAATAAAACACCGTGTGTCCTACTGTTAGAGGAAAATAATCAACAACAGGGTAGTGTGATGAAGCAGAGTCACTGCTACCATCCCGAAGTTCTTACTTCCCCGAGTTTTATATTCCTCTGATAGCACAGCAGCTCACCAATCATTTCATTTCATTTTTAAATTAAACTGCTATATGTGATTGTTTTTATCCATTTATAGCTACATTGAATGTAATGGAACATCAGCTAAACAAGTTAATTCCTGTTCTCGCTTATGTTATGGCAGCTATAAACAAAAAAAGAAGGAAAAAACACAGCTTGTCGCGATACCGAGAAACCGCAAAAAAGCGTAAACTCCTCTGTCCTGAAGATGTCGGAAAACTTAAAGTTGCAGCTTTACCTCTGACTGTTACAAAGCGCTGACACTGGAGACTCCTTCCATAAATGTTACATAAACATCTCCTCACAGATCGACAATTACACATGCTGTTTATTCTGTGTATGTGTAGTGTCCTCTGAACAAGTCCCTGTGAATGAGCTGTTACTATAGAAACGATAACGTATTGGAACGAGCGCATTAATATAAACCTGTGATTTGCAGCTGCACTACAGTCAGAGCTGCTGTTCTAGAAAATTCATCAACCCCTTCTGACCAATCACAATCCAGAACTCAGCAGCGCCATGGTGTCATTTTTTGTGCTCTTTTTCAGAATCAGCTCTCGGGCCCGGTGGCGGCGTTTTTAATGCAGAGCAGAGACAATCCGGTGAAGGCTTTGGGCGTGGCAGCTGGGGTCATTAGCGTGATGGTGATGGTCACCGTGGTGATCTCCACAGCGATGTACCTGCGCAACACAAAGTCCAACAGGATCGGGCCGTGCCGCCGCGTCGTCCGTCGCAGGCGTGGAGAACCCCAGCAGTGGAACTTCACGTTCGGAAACTCGCAAAGTCCCAACAGGCTCCTCGCTGGTCACGATGTGGAGAGCAACAAGAAGAGCGACAGATCATGGTCCAAACCTCCACCACCGTGTGCACCGGTTCTGCCTCCACCTCCACCAAATAACAACCCCAGGATGAGCGAGCATCACGGCGCCGTGCCCACCGTCTCAGGATCCTTAAGCTCCTGGAGCTCGAGCGATAGATCCATCAGCAGCAGAGATACAGAAGATCAGCCGATTAAGAAGAGAGAGGGAAACGTCAGCTCAGCGCTGGTTTCAGAGCTGAAGAAGAGGCTGGAGCAGAAGATCATCGAGGCTAATCAAGGCTACTACTGCTGAAACCACTGGGTTAGCAAACATGCTAGCGTAGATCCTTACTACTGAAGCCACCAGATTAGCATAGATCACTTTGCTAGCTCAGAAAAAATGGAAGCATGAGATTATAACCAAGAAATGCGACTCGACGGTGGCAGCTGGTCCGGGTTACCGTTCTGCCTCTGCTTTTTATAAATGATGCACGATGAAATATTTATACGCTACTACTACTACTACTACTACTACTACTAATAATAATAATAAGTGAGGTGTGTGTAAATAGCGCTGAGGCGTAAGGTTCAGATTTTCGGATTTCAGTAGTTAAATCTGCACACTCTACAAGGAAGACACATCTAGAGTTAAAGAGAGAAGATCTCGTTTTATCGTAGTTTTTTCATGCGGTTCCTTGTTTCGGAGTTTATTTCCACCGCTTGATCTGAGCTCTGAGTCTTAAGCTCTGCTGCGCTAAATTTAAGATTAATAACATGCGCAAGGAACAGAGGAGAAGTGTAAAGAGAAAAGATGAAATCCGAATTTCACACACGTTTTCGTTCTTTCATTTGCACTTTGGCATGAACTTTATTTAAACTTGCCTATGAAATTTCCGCAGTATTTATCGAAAACCTAAAGCGAAATGTAGAGCGACAGAAAACCTTCCGTCTTATCCCAAATCAATCAGCGAAGACATGTTTGGTGTCTGAACCCCCCCCCCCCCCCCCCACATTCCCACAGCAAATGTTGCTTGTAGTTTATCTCTTGTGGGCGTGGCCTGTCCAGCATCTTTAGCTCCGATGAGATACGATAGTAACCACATACTAAACTATTTAAACACAATTTAAATACGGCACTAATTTACAATGCTAAATGCTCGGCTTCGTGCTATCTTCTTTCCCAGATTAGATTAGCAAAACAAGCTAACTATACTAGCTACGTACACTCACTAGACGTATCAACGATCTCTACTACGTTGTTCCAGCTTTACGTTTCTTCATAATGTCTCTATACGCATTTAATGAGAGGTCGTATATACCGGATTTCTTCCATTTATGCATCAAACAGTAAAAGGGAACTAATTTTAGTAGGAACTAAAGTCGTGAGCAGGGAACTGAAGAGACGTCGCACCACACAGGCCACAGGATTGATCCGAGGAATCGTTCGAGCTAATCGTTTGGATTTGTTGTTTTTACGTAAGTACGATCATCTGTTGCTTTGTCACTTGCTAGCATGAACATAGGGCTAGTGTTGCACTGGAGCTAGGAGGCTAATGTAGCTAACAAGTCATGTGTAAAACTTTTGTCTAAAATTTCCTGCCTTAAACCACACCCACTAAATCGAAATACGTTAGCATTGTTTGGTAGAATGACTCCACCCCCTAAGCCCCGCCCCCTTGTTTGAAGGTAGCTTAGGTCTGAATATGTAAATACGCTGTACAGTATCATTGCTGTATGACAAAAAAAAATTAAAAATAAGATCAGAAAGATGTCATTTAAAGAAAGTTTAAGAGAATTGATGTGTTTACGGACAACATCAGACACCAGACACGTCTCAGCTGGCTTTATTTTCCTTTAGTTTACTCATCTGAGGAGGATTTTATACTAAACACTTGCATGTCTGAATCTTTTCAACTGACTTTTCACTTGGAGTTGCTTCTTTAGTCAGTTCTTGTAACATTATAGTAATAATAATAATAATAATAATAATAATAATACACATTTAGAGATTCAAAGTCTGACAGAAATCTAAATCTAAGATAATATTCATGTTAAAAACACACTGTAATTATTTGGTTCTGTTTAAATTCGTCGAACAGCATTAATCTCACTCTTCACTACAATACTACTCTTTTTAAATAATTCCCCAGGAAGCGTCTCATCGGTGCAACACAGACATCCGGAAGTTTCTGTGCAGGTGATTTTACGACGTGTTTATCGTGAACAGTTTGATGTAATGACGTCTGTTTCTGCTGTGGTGATTAAACGTAACGCTGTTTAGCGTCTATTTAAACTGTTCCCGCTGTTCAGAAAGTTGATCATGTCTTTTGTTGTCTTTGTTTTGTTTTGAATAAATATGAAAAAAAAAACACGTCACAGAATGTCTATCACTCAGAGATTACAAAACACTGTTTATTAAATACAACAAGATTAAATATGATATCACAGAACACATTTTATATTACATATAAAACCCAAAAGCATTTCTCACGGTTATTTCTGTGATGAAAAATCCAGTCCAAACAGCGACGCCATGTTTATCGCACAAAAAAAACAAAACACACACACAGTCACTGTAACAGTTATGACTTTTCTTACATAAATCAACCGATCAGTGATCTGAGAGTGAGCAGACAGGAGAACTGAGGGACAGTTCACTGTCACTGTCCAATTTCAGGACATCTTTACATCAAATTTGTCACTTGTGGGCGTGTTTTGAACGCTACCGTAGTCACTTGTGGGCGTGGCCTGTCCAGTGTTTGACGTTTCACTCAATGACAACATCTCATTCATTACACAGTGGATAAATTCGCCTGGATGTTATAGACTTAAAGAGTAATGATTTATAATTTATAATATCCGGTGTCATACATTCCTCCAGAGAACTTAAAGGTAGATCGTAGCTACAGCAAAACATCTTAAAGCTAAGATTTTCTTTCTTGCCTGTTAGTGAGAGAGTGGGCGGGGCTAATATGGGATAAACCATGTGCGAACTTTCTCACCAATCATAATGCAGATGATGCAAGTTCCACCTAAACAGCAGTTTAGCAAGCTAGCAAACAAAAGCTAATTGAGCAAGCGTAGAGTGGGTTTGTGCATGTAAGGTTGAAAAAGCACAATATTTCCTGCTCATGCTGTCAATTAAGAGTGCTCATTAAAATATTAGGCCACGCCCATTAGGAGATTTCTCAGCTGGTGCTTCAGTATTTTCTAACCGAACTGCTTGTGACTTTAAACACAAGTCAGTTTGTGGGAATTCATACGGTTATGTCCACCGTGTTGGTTAGTAGAGCTGTGCGCTGTTACCCTTCTGCACTTTATCTTCCGAGCGTCGTCTCCATTTCCGCCCTTTTCCCGAATCTCTGTAGAGTCCTTCGTCGCTGGCCGCCTGGAGACTGTCGAACGTTCCCTGCCTGTTGTTTTCCTGCGAGTCCTTTGCTTCTCTCTTTTCCCGATTTCTGCTGCAGATCCGAGTGCAGCGATCCAAGCAGCCGATCCTGGTGTTGGTGGTACAGGCGAACATTCCGGCAGGAACCGCTAGCACCATGGCGCAAACGATCACGATGATGTGGATGAGTCGTTCACGCTGCTCCAGTTCGTTCGTGCTGCTCCCTGTCACGAAAACTATACACTGCTCAGGACGAGGCGACTGATTCTTCAGCGAGACGCACACCTCGTACTTTGTAGCTGGTTCGAGCTCGTTCACGGAGTACTTGTTGATGCCGGGGCCGACGTACAGAGCTTCTTTCTTTGGAGAATCGTAGCGACCGAAATGGACAGTGAACCATGTTTCAGAAGGGTTCTCCGTCGCCGCATACCACTCGATGGTTATACCGTACACGGTCTGCTTGGCTATTCGTATATCGATGTAAATGTTTTCGTTGACAGAGAGCAGAGGAAAGTCGGGGGACTTCGCAAAGGAAGCGTTGGAGTGCAAGATGTTGAGCTGGATGCTAACGGAGGAATTCCCGATGAAGTTGCTGGCACTGCATCTGTAGAGGCCGTGATCGGATGAGCGGACTGACGGGATTATTAAAGACGAGATGATTGTATCCTCGTTCACCTGAGACTGAGAAACTACAGACAGAGGAACAGAAAGAAGAGAAATTGAAGATAATATGTGATGACAAGAACAGAAAATGTTTCTTTTTTAAGGGTTTGGAAAATTTTAACAATGTTTTTTCCAAACAGTAAAAAGTGAAGAGCTGTGTTTTTCCATCAAGAGGATAAAGAAGATGAACTCATTAAAATAGTGCTAATTAAAGCTAATGCCCCATCCACACATACAGTATACGGATAATTTTGAAAACATTGTTTTTTCTGCATGTCCACAATCTTGAAGCTAGCATGTTGCTGTTTTTCCACATTTTTCCTTCTCTACCCCTCAATACACAGCCCTTAACAGTTTATGATGTACTATCGCCACAAACCGGGCTGATGTGCTGATTTGAGTTTTCCTACAGATGGACATAGTTTCAAAAAATTTGAAGCATAAAAAATGTACTCAAATATATCCGTATACATGTTGGTGGGGCCAGAACTGCCATCCTCAGGACATCGTCCTAACATTTTCAAATGTTATTTTGTCAAATGGATTGAACAAAGGATGTGTTTCAAATGTTCCAAGATTCTCTTTCTGCCACTATAGAAATGTTTACATGCGTAAAATCAACACAGAGCTGGATCTGTACATTGTGGAGTGTTCGGCGGTGGCACGTCCACCATGGACACTTCACCACCACACCTCCAGAGGGCACTCTCACAAGTAAACTTCTTCCTCTGTTTTCCCTCCAATTTCCTGTGTTTGTGCACACCTGTCTTGTGTTCCCCTTGCATATGTTCCCTATATAAGTGTGTTGCTATTAGTACTCATGCTGCTCAGTTTATGTAGATATCTTGCCTTGACTTGACTCTAGTTGGAATTTTGGTTCAATAAATCAAGCCTGGACTTGCATCCGCTTCCAAATCATTACGAGTGGAGTGTTTGGATTGTACCGTTCACAACATTCACAAAAAGTTCCCAGCGGCCAGTTGCACCTGCTGAACGTAAGTATGATCATAATACAGTGTTAAGTCGCTCCTAAATCATACTTCAAGACAAGTTAAAAATTAGTGGTGTCGAGTTTCGATTGTACCACAGACGTTTAAGGTACGTCGTAATGAGTCGAGCATAAAGTGATTCTAGATCAAAACGTACTCTTGCAGTCACAGAGGGACAAATTTCACCATCACCAGCAACTCAGAAACACCATCTGATTACAAACAAAATACTAATACTACATCAGTGATGAGTCATTGTGTCAATCATTTTACACAGAAGGGTGCAGAAAACAAAAAAAACATCCAGTGAGAGGCAGTTCTGTGGGCGGAAACACTTTGTTGATGAGAAAGCTCAGAGGAGAATCACCAAGCCGATGGTTTCAAGCCGACAGGAAGTCTACGGTAACTCAAATCATCACTCTTTACAACCGTGGTGAGCAGAAAAGCATCTCAGAACACATCAAACCTTGAGCTGATTGGTGTAAAAGTTCACTTATAATTCCAGCTGGGGACTGAAGTACCCTTAATGATGCTAACATCTTTTTTGTGATATTTATCCTTTTTGAATTTTCAGTCAAATGTATGTAACATTAGAAGGATGAAAAACAAGTGTAATTTGCATAAACTTTAGAAAATACTGATGTTATGTAAAAAGTAAACCTCTCAGTTTTATTTAAATTTTTCTCAATAATCTGAATGTTGGGCTGTAGACATGCTAATTGTGTATTAAACATCAAAGTGTGCATTAGCATGATTACTTCGAGCTCCTCAGCCAAGAGCAGCACCTTTACCTGTGAATCCTCTGATGGCTTTTAGACTGTAGCTCCATCGAACCACCGCATCAGGCCTCGCCTTCACAAAGCACCTCAGCGTCGTGTTCGACCCTAGCGCTGCCGTGACGTTAGCATCAGGCGTAGAACTTTCTGGCTTCAGACAATTCCTCAGCTCAACCTCATGAAAAAACTTCCCAGCTTTAGATTTTGGACCTGAGCAGGACAGGTATGAGTTCATCAAAATGATGGGTGGACTGATGGATTTGACAAAGTCGACAAAGCCTTTGAGTCGGCAGTCGCACAGCCAGAGGTTCTCGTGCAACGCTAATACGACGTTAGCTTCGCTCTCCTTCCTCCTGCCGTGCTTTTGTTCCTGATAGCGAGGCCAGTTGAGAAAAACATCCGGAGATATCACCGTAAGCTGATTGAAGGATAAATCTAAGTAGGTCAGTGCGGGAAGGTGGCGTAACGCGGATTCCGGCATCACGTCCAAACGATTGTGCTTCAGATCCAGGATTTTGAGTTTGGGTGTTTCCTGAAAGGCCATCCACGGTATCGTTCTCAGTTTATTTCCTTCTAGTCGGAGTTCAGTCAGGTTGTACAATCCTTCAAGGCTCTTAATGTTCATCAGAGTGATGGCGTTAAAGTTCAGCCACAGCGACTCCAAGGCACTGACGGTGTAAAAAGCCCTTTGGGGTATTTCTGTGAGGTGCGAATTCTCAATTCTGATTTTTATAAAATCTCCAGGGAGGTTCTCGGGAATTGATCCTAAAGCAGCTTCCATACATAATAAAGATCTGAAAGAGAGAGAAAAACGTTCAAATTGCTTAGCGATGTTGCTTAATCACAGCTGATTTACTTCTTCTTTCCCCTTATACCACTGCGAATCAGAAGGTGTTGATTAGTTTTCTAGAACAGCAGCTCCGACAGTAGTGCAGCTGCAAATCACAGCTTTATATTAATGTGCTTGTTCTGATGCGTTATTGTTTCTATAGCAACAGTCAGAGGTGAAGCTGTAACTTTAAGTTTTCTGTCATCTTCAGGACAGAGGAGTTTACGCTTCTTTTCGGTTTCTCAGTAACTTGTAACAAGCTTTTTTGTCTTATTCGAACAGGAACTAACTTATTTCCACAGCGTTAAATGTAACTATAAATGGATAAAAAAACAAGATAAGATGTTCTTTAATAAATAAAAATTTAAATTAGTAAATTTCTGAGGGGAATAAAACACTTGGGGATGTGCTGTTATATGAAAATAATCAACTTTGGCGTGATAACAGTAACTCTGCTTCATCACACCACCCTGCTGCTGATTATTTTCCCGTAACAGCACAGCCCGTTGTGTGTTATTCCTTACTTACTGTCATATCCTACAGTAAATATAGACAGATTTCTCTTCACCTACAACAATCACCTCCTGACTTTGCCGAAGCTCTTGCTGTTCATTAGCAGACTCACCTTCCGGCGCTGTCTTCAGTGCACGAGCATCCCGTCACGCAGAAACCAACGGCTGAATATAAGTGATTAAAAAGTAACAGTGCTGTTAGCGATGTGGAAAACATGCTGGCGGTGCTGGTGGAGGCAGGAGCGAGGAGCAGGCTGGTCTACAGGACATGTCCGAGCGCTCGCTGAACTTAAGCTCCTTGTGCTTAATCCGCCTGATGCAACTCTCCAGGAGGTGAAGGATGGCGCAATTGGATCAAAGAAGCCTTTGGGAATCAGGATATATATATGATTGACAGATCTGTATATACAGTTGTGCTCATAAGTTTACATACGCCTTGCAGAATCTACAATACCATTATGTTTACACTACTTCAGCTACTTATACCAAACTCTGTATTATTTGCACTATTGTCACTTGGCCA
>JAKKZJ010000012.1:23372342-23384441 GCA_033441845.1 Pangasius mekongensis | reverse complement strand
TGAGTACGAAGCTGCTTGTGGCAACCGCAGCCCCAAAGCCACTACAGCAATCGCAGTCCCAAGCCATTACAGTACAGTACGGCTCCCCATATGATGCTAAAATTGAAATTTATATCTAATAATAATAATAACAACATATTTATGAAAAACACAAAGGAATAATATATAAACCATAATACCTAAGTGCATCCAAAGTTGATGAAATATACCGTGTATCCTACTTTCATCCTATTTTGAAAAATCGATTTATTTTCACTATATCGACTAGTTTTGGAAATGAAACCTCATCTTTCTCGGTTCTCACTCTCTCCTGTGTTAGCATGTGGGCTTCAGTTTAATGAATCTGTGGATTAATTAGAGAATAAGGAACAGTTCTTTGACTGATCGTCAGTAAGAATCCAGATGTTGTGATGGTGCTGATGTTGTGCACAGTGATGATGTGAACACTAGGTGGCAGTGTCTCTACATTGTGCAACATCGTGTCGTCACGTTGCATTTCAGAATAGTTTATTTTACTTTTAAGCGTTTTTTTTGTGACACCATCACTTTTACAACTTTATATTAAATGTGTAATATATAGTTAATTAGCCAATTATCCAAATCCATTAGAGAACATTGTAGTAATAATATTTTCAGTGCTGTTGCTTATCGTCTACTGTTGTTTTAGTGTTTAGCCTCCAATGACAGATTGCTGAGTCTGCTTATTATTCATTTGATTCATAATTACATAATTCGATTTGTATTTTTTATTTTTTTATTTTATTTTATTTTATTTTAACCCCCAGCATGGGGCGCTGTCCATCATTGTGATGCTGAAGAGCTTGTTTGTTTGTTTGTTTATTTATTTATTTATTTATTTATTTATTTATTTATTGATAATTGCTCTTCCTCCTTTAATCTCAGGGTCAACGTTTATTTGTTATATTTATTTTATATTCTACAACTGTATTAATTTTGCATCAACGTCTTTTTTATATTTATTTGTTGTTATTTGTTCCTACATGTGCTCAGCTAAATATCTATCTATCTATCTATCTATCTATCTATCTATCTATCTATCTATCTATCTATCTCTTATATTCTTGAATGAAATCCATTACTTCGTGAATAATAATAATAATAATAATAATAATAATAATAATAATAATATCATAAATATAAATAATATCTCAACATATTTATCTTTAATTTAGTTATATTTCCTTTGTATTATTTCTCATTATTTCTCACATTACACTTTCCTTTTATATAATTTCCTATATCGTGTTTATTTATCTATATATTTCGTTATTTATTGCGTTATATGCCTTAATGTGAAAATGTAGTAATTCTGTTTTTTTATGCGCCTGGCTTCTATTATAAGTTTCTTTTTCTTTCTATAACACACACACACACACACACACACACACACACACACACACACACACACAAGTACCCATTGTGAAGGAAGTGATGCTCGAGAGCTCGTGTACTTCTGACTTCTGCTCGTGTACCAAACCACTTCTGATTGGTCAATGCGAATCCATTTATAGATCAGAGAGAGAGAGAGAGAGAGAGAGAGAATAAAGACAAAAACCAAAACCATGTGAACACAAAGCTGCGAGTTCATTCGCGCTAATGGCAGCGCCGCGGTTTGTGGATCCGGAAAGGCGCACAGTCTGAGCGCAGCAGACGAGGAGGAGAGACAGAAAGAAGAGAGAGAAACAAGAATAGAGAGAAAGATAAGGAAAAAGACAACGCCCGAAAGACGTACCTAGTCCGGATGAGAGTGAGAGAGGATGTTAAATAAGCGCTGGATGAGCTGAAGGCTGCGCGTAAAAGACAGAGCCCGAGGGAAAGTTTGCGCTTCGGGGAGGAAAAAATAAATAAATAAACAACAGCTTAAGCAGGAGGAGAGATTGTCCTTCACTCTGAAGCATGGAGGAGTCCGGAGGGTCTCTCGGTCTGGCCAGATCAGCTGCTCAGAAACTTTCCGAGAGGACGAAGCAGCTCGGCGGGGCGGTGCACGATCCCGATCGCCAGCGGAGGATTATCCTTGTGATCGTGTGCGTGGCGCTGCTCCTAGACAACATGCTGTACATGGTGATCGTGCCAATTATCCCAGACTACCTGGCCGACCTGGAGAGCGAAAATGAGGTAAAGACACACAGTAACATCTCCACCGACAGCACCAAGGAGAACCTGGACGTAAAGATAGGAGTTCTGTTCGCCTCCAAGGCCATCGTCCAGCTCCTGGTGAACCCTTTATCGGGGACATTTATCGACCGGGTCGGTTACGATATCCCACTCCTGATTGGGCTGACGGTCATGTTCTTGTCCACCAGCGTTTTCGCGTTTGCTGAGAACTATGCCACGTTGTTTGTGGCACGCAGCCTACAGGGTCTTGGTTCGGCGTTCGCAGACACATCAGGCATCGCAATGATCGCCGACAAGTACACGGAGGAGGCGGAACGCAGTCGTGCACTCGGTATCGCCCTGGCATTCATATCATTTGGCAGCCTCGTGGCACCACCGTTCGGCGGAGTGCTCTATGAGTTCGCAGGAAAGCGTGTACCGTTCATCGTGTTGGCGTGCGTGTGCCTGGCCGACGGTTTCCTGCTGCTCACTGTGATCAAGCCCTTCTCAGACCGGTCACGTGAGAACATGCCCATCGGCACTCCCATCCACAGGCTCATGGTGGACCCGTATATCGCCGTGGTGGCGGGGGCACTTACCGTGTGCAATGTGCCGTTGGCTTTCCTCGAGCCCACGGTGGCCAACTGGATGGAGACCACGATGCACGCCACCAAGTGGGAGATGGGCCTGACATGGCTTCCCTCGTTCTTCCCGCATGTTCTTGGCGTCTACATGACGGTCAAACTGGCGGCCAAGTACCCGCACCTGCAGTGGTTCTACGGTGCTCTGGGCATGGTGATCATCGGTGCTAGCTCATGCACCGTGCCTGCTTGCAAGAACTTCGGAGAGCTCATGGTGCCTCTGTGTGGTATCTGCTTCGGGATCGCTCTTGTCGACACAGCACTGTTGCCCACGCTGGCCTTCCTCGTCGACGTCCGTCATGTGTCTGTTTATGGCAGCGTGTACGCCATTGCAGACATCTCGTACTCCGTGGCCTACGCCATGGGGCCCATCGTGGCCGGACAGATCGTCCACAACCTGGGGTTTGTCCAGCTAAATTTGGGGATGGGCCTTGTCAACATGCTGTATGCTCCCGCTCTGCTCGTGCTGCGACACGTCTGCCAGATGAAGCCATCCAACTCAGAGAGGAATGTGCTGCTGGAGGAGGGTCCCACAGGACTCTACGACACCATCAAGATGGAGGAACGCAGCCTGAAAAGGAAAGGACTGAGCACCACCACAAACACCAACATCAACACCACAACCAGTGCTCTGCCCATCGAAGACGGATTTGGCTCAAGATCATTCTCGGAGGAGGAGTCATCAGGACCAGAGTACACTTAACATCACACTCTTAAATATAAAGGTGCTAGAGAAGGTTCTTTTCCAAACACTCTAAAACATACTAATTGATATAAGTTCCTAAAACAAATTTACATTTGCTCCTCATAGATTCCTTGGTTCCTGGAGGTGTTTAATGGGGTCACAGATGATACAATCCTGAAGGATTTCCAGGAAAGTTTATATTTAGAGTGGAGAAGAACCATTTTTAGTTCCCTAAATAACTTTTTTTATTTCTTTATCCATGTGGTATTGGTGCAACAAAGAACCTAGAAGAAAACAGGTTCTTTAGGGGCTCTAGATAGTTCTTAGTTTACTTCCAGGATGCTCCTTTCAGAGAGGGCTCTACACAGGAACTTCCCCAGAGAGACAAACTGAAGAACGCTATGGGCTTTTATAGCAGCTCTTTATAGTACCAAGAAAATACACGTATTTAACGAACCATCAACAGTCTTCTGGGAACCAAAAACTAATAATAGTAGTATTTTATTGAAAATTAAAAAGTTCTCCTAATGCCAACAGGTCACTGATGTTCTGTGGAATAAACAAGGCAAAAATTCCCCACAGTCTGTAATTTACACAGTGTTTATGGGGAATTTAAATCATTTTAGCGTCACACAGGAGTTGATTCCCACACTGCTGCTTGTACTGTGAAGTTTTCATGAAAAAGTGAACCATATTAAATCATTAATTCAGTCAAAATGCATTAACTGCTTTCTTTTAAATGTAAAGAAATTACATGTACAGAAAATAACACAACATATTTCACATATATTTCCATATGAACAAAAATGGTAGCATATTTTGATGTAAAAAAAAAAAATCAGTGTTTTTATTTGTTGTACAAAATGTACTTGAGCTTTAACAAAATGTCCGCCTATTTAGTTTACTGGAATCAAAAGAATATCTTTTAAATACTGAATGAATATAATATGATACATGTACATATTTGTAAATTGGTGGTGAGTGAATATGTGGATATGATTAAATATATGAGACTGAAATGCTTAAAAAATGTTTAAAAGTATGACTATAAGCTGTTAAAGTCAGAACAAAATGGAGTATTCTCATTTATGATGATAATTTTTATAATAAATATCTTGAAACAGGTGTCACTGGATTGTTGTGTCTGCTTTAACAAAGAAAACACAAAACAAACAAACAAAAACACACACAAGTAAACTAACAATCAATACATAGTTTTTTTTTCAAATAAAATGATAATATAATTAAAGTTAATTCATAAAATTATAGTATAAAAATATTTTTAAAAGAGAAAATACAGAATAAATGAGATGTAATAATCGGCTAATCTCATTAATTGTTTTTATTTTCTTTTTTAAATTATTTCTCCATTTCTGAGAGAATGTGAATTATTTGTAGATAAATTAATCAATTTTAAAGTTAAAAAAAAGTATACAATATTTCATTAATCAAGCTGGCTAACTCATGTGAGGCTAACAAACAAATTAATTCAGTTAATATGTAAATTAGTATTAAAATGATTACAACTAATGACATATTTTCCATCAAATAGCCTAGTAAATATTTAATATTTTAAGTGTAATATGACTTTTTTGGTAAAGGATTGTTTTTAATCAGAGGAAGTTAGCCATTTTTCCATGGTGTCTTTGCTAACACACTGATTACCTCAGAGTCAGTTGGAAAAGTCTGTCAGAACGCCGTCGCGTGCGCTGCAAACCGACCAATCAGAGCGCGTCAGAACTCCTTCACTGACCAATGACAGCGCGTTCCATTAGCCAAGGGGCGTGGTTTCTGACGAAAGCCTGAGGGCAGAGCAGAAAGGATAGGATTAAAAAAAAAAAAAAAAAAAAGTAACGGTGCGCGCGGAAAGAGGAGCGCGAGGAAGATGGGCTGTGAGGAGCGCGCGCACGGGAACTTCTAATCCACTCCACAGGTAATAAATAATACTATTTTAAAAAAAAAAAGAATAACAAATTAATATAAAATAAATGCTTATCTCGTAAATATAACACTGCCTTATTAAAGAGCGTGTCTAAAAAATATTATAGAAAATTAGGATGGAAAATGATGCGGTGTGAAATGGAGTCTTTTGCTGATTTTCCCTGAATGTAAAGAATAAAACCTTTTTTTTTTCTTTCCCTAATATCATGTGTTATAGATTTGTTTGCATGTTCTTGCATGTTGCTTTTTTGGACGTAATGTCAGATATCATCGTAATGAATCCTTTATTATTATTTTTAAAAAAGAAGACAAGATGTAAAGGGTTCTTGCGGGTCTGCAAATGTTATGTATATTATTAATAATTTCAAAGTCATTCTCATGGCACTAATGTTTTAAAGGCGTTGTTTTGGCACATCCCTTCATTTTCTGCACTTCCCTTCATTTTCTGCACTAATGCATCCTCCCTAATGCACAGCACATCTCAAGTTTCACTTTGCACCATGCTGTAACTTACCTTTAAAAACAACTCAAAACGCAAAACGCAAAAAAAAGCGGATATTAATGACTGGACAATTTAAAAATAAATCTGTAAAAAGCTCTTGAGCAAAAAGCAGGAGCCCTGCATCATTATCCGTAAAATATTAGCAGTATATACAGCTGTGTGCAAAAGTTTGCACACCCCAGCTATCAGAGTGTCTAACAGACAGATGCTGTATATAGTGTATTTGCACAATTCCTCATCGTTTGCTTTGCCTTAAATGTAACTGCACTGATTTTGTTTATATCATGTCTACTCTTATAATCTATTTTTCATTTTTATGATGTTCGGTGTACACATTTGCATGAGCTTGACTGCTCAGGTATTACTTTTCTGTATCTCTGTATTCTTTACTAATATTTATGTCCACAGATCTGTCTTTATATGTTTAGCTTTGTTTATAGATGCTCCTTCATTCACTGAAAACAAGTAACGATATTAATAGTAAAAGAACCACAGTCGTTCTTTTGAATGAGATTAAAAGCATGATAAATGTATAAACACACTCCTGACCCATCCTTTGTGGTGTGTGTGTGTGTGTGTGTGTGTGTGTGTGTGTGTGTGTGTGTGTGTGTGTGTGTGTGTGTGTGTGTGTGTGTGCTATGAAGACCATCCGACCAGCGTCTGGATCATAGCGTAAAGATGCCTGTGCTGGAGAGAGAACCATCCAGAGACCGCAATGTAAGCATAATATCATCATCATCATCATCATCATCATCACAGACAGCATCAACTCATTATGGCGTATAAACTCTTCCTTTCTGAATTACTCCATGTGATTCATTTACTATTTTGCGTTTTTTTTTCTCTCTCATCTTATTTTTTGTCCGGTTACAGTTACAGTATGACATG
Source organism: Pangasius mekongensis (assembly GCA_033441845.1). Lineage (NCBI taxonomy): Eukaryota > Metazoa > Chordata > Actinopteri > Siluriformes > Pangasiidae > Pangasius > Pangasius mekongensis. The sequence continues at coordinate 23,377,669 of JAKKZJ010000012.1, read as the reverse complement.
CGCTGATTTAGAACTTTACATTTTTGTGACTTGATCTATTTTAAAAGCATCACAATAATAAAAAAAAAAAAAAGCAAAACAGAAAAAAGTTAAGATGGTGACGTCACCTCACGACTCAGAAGTGTGTAACCCTCACGTCACGCAAGAGAAGGAGGAACAACGGGGAATAGATTTTAAACGAGAAAAAAGCGACATCCTCAGTGATTTGCACACGAGTTCTCTTCAAACTCACAGATTCAACAAAGCAAATCAAAATACTATTGTTCTATAATATTCGTTATTTCAAACTCAGCGATGCTGTGTTCTGGATCGTGATTGGTCAGAAGGTGTTGATTAATTTTCTGTAACAGCAGCTCTGACAGTAGCGCAGCAGCAACTCACAGGATTATATTAATGCGCTCGTTCTAATATGTTATCGTTTTTATAGTAACAGCTCATTCAGCGAACCTTCTACATAAACAGATTAAAAAATGTGCGTAATCGTTGATATGTGAGGAGATGTTTATGTAACATGTATGTAACATTGATGGAAGGAGTCTCCAGTGTCAGCGCTTTGTAACAGTCAGAGGTGAAGCTGTAACTTAAAATTTTCCGACATCTTCAGGACCCAGGAGTTTACGCTTCTTTGCAGTTTGTACGTTTTTTTTTTATTTTTTTATTAACCTCAAGAGAGGGAAATAAAGAAAGACTGTTTATAGCTGCTATAACGTAAGTGAGAACAGGAACTAACTGGTTTCACAGACGTTCCACAGCATTAAAAGAAACTGCAAAAATTAGGATGTGTCGTTCTTTAATAAACAAAAAAAAACTGTTAGTGTTGACAAACTGCGGCGGTATAAGAGGAATAAAACCCTTCTGGATGTGCTGTTACAGGAAATAAAAGCCAACTTCGATTAGAGTAACGCCACTGTGCTTTATTTATTATGTATATTATTTCATTATTTCATTATTATGTATTTATTACTTCTGATGATTTCTGGGAAAGTTCTGCTTCTGAAGTCTACATTAATGTTGGCTCGATCTCTCGGCTCTCCAAGGGCTCATCTAACGAAGCTCACTTGAGCTAATAGAGTAATGGATCGGCTCTTAACCTGGCGTCAGGGATTCTCCCGAGGGGCAAGGGCAAGTCAATGAGGGTGTGTTAAAAACAGTGCTGAAACAGGGTCTGTGTGTGTGTGTGTGTGTGTGTGTGTGTGTGTGTGTGTGTGTGTGTGTCTCCATCCGGTAATGCAAGTGCAGTCCAGTATCGAAAAGGATGATATACATATTGTTGTAACAGATATATAACAGGTTATTAGCATTATTAGCCCTTTGCAGATATTCGTGAGTACACAACATAAAAATAGATTTTTATATATACACATACACACACACACACACACACACACACACACACACACACACACACACACACAGAGACATTTTATTTTATCAGGTCCATCTAGTAAATTTCTAAATACACTCAATACAGAGAAAAAAAAAATGATACTGAACTGAACAGATACTGAATAGAAAAGATACTGAAGATGACTTTGGTTTGTATTGTTCATCTGGGAAAATAAATGTAACGTATCTGTCTAATTATACACATTAAATATGTTTTCAAGGTACATGATTCATACCAAAGGTACAAAAGAAGCACAACTGAGAAGTGCAATACCACCTCGTGACAAGCAAAGTGACGTGAACTTTATCATACTGAGGGTTTTCTTGTTTTTTTTTTTAAATCCGGACACGTCGTACACTAACGTATGAGGGATATTCATATAAGTGCTGGAACAGTTGCAGTGAAGGAAATGGAGATTATGTAGAAACAGGATACACTTTTGTGACACCTACAGTATTTGCAGGTTAAAAAAAAGAAAAAAAAAGGTTGTTTTTATTTGACTCACCCTCGTAGGTCCAATCAAAAGCATGAAGTGCTTAATCAATGCACCGCACACTGCAACCATAACAAGACAAAAAAAAGACATATAAAAGACATATAAGGAAAACATCACATGAATTTATACTGAAAAGAAAACTCGAGTTGTTGCCGTCGGAGATGTAGCCATAGCAACGATCGTAAAACAGCGATATGACTGATGCCTGAGTTTAAACGCTGGGTAGTAAGTGTGGTAGTGTGACATCAGGACAACTACGCAATAGAGGAGTGTGTTTTATCTCATAAATACACACGTTTATATACGTTTTACGTTCACTCTGCTCTTTCCTCTTTCACTCCTTAAAGCTGTTTTACTTGTTTTTTTCATGTTACTCTGTGGAATGTAGGTGTAAAGTGACCTTGGGTGTTAGAAAGGCGCTATATACGTAAATAGAACACATACTAACTAATTAAACAAACAAACAAACAAACAAACAAACAAATAAATAAATAAATAAATTCTTTTGACAGAAGATTTTATCTGGAGCAGGGGTTCTGAAACATTTTGCATCCCTCAGTTCAGATTTATCTTCAGTACAAAATTTCAAATAATTCAAATATTAGGCTCATTAATTATTTATTAGAATGTATTATTTATTGACTAATTAAATAATAATTTAAATAAATAAATAATTTAAATTATAATTTAATAATATATATATAATTAAATACTTTTCTGCCTATTTATCGGCACCACAGAGCTTTTTATTTCGGAACTTTCCTGTCTTAAAACAGATTTTTATCAAAAAAAAAATGTTATAAATTCACAATGATGTTATTTATAGACCTAGTTGCTGTATCTATCTGTCCATCCCTCCATCCATCAGTCAGTCTATCCATCCAATCAAAAGTCCTTGACCTGTTCTGTCCAAGACGTTCTGTTTTTATTTACTTTTACTAAACGCTCTGCTTTAATCTGCGTTCTCTGCGTTTATTACTGCAGAACGCTGCAGTTACTCTCCTCTTCCATCTCATCTAGAACGTTCACAATAGAGTGACTACATTCACGCTGTGTTTTATTCCTACTGTCAGGACGCATAAGAAAAGGTCAGACATCTTCCTGTTCTCGAGGCTTTCTGGTCTCGGTGAGATGTTTGTTAACCTCGAGAGACCGGCCTTGACCCTAGCGCACGTTTATTCCACATCCACTACTTATCAATCCAGTGAAGGAGGAAACACAACAAGCGTCCTTGGCCACATTGTGTGCTCTGATCCATCCACACTCGCGTCTTGAGAAGACTCCTGGAAAAAAAAAAGACTCCTGAAAAGAGATTTTTTTTTTTCTTGCCTGTTTTCCTTCGAAGCTTATTTAGAAAGCTGAATTAGGACTGAGGAATGTGTGCGATATTCTCACATTTTATTAAACATTCTGCATCCCAAAAGGGATTTAAGCTTTTTTTTATTTCTCTTTTTTTCACCACTTTGTGTCTCTGAGACATTGGCATGAGTTATTGAGGAATGAGAGGGAAAAAAAAAAACATAAAATTCCACAGAAATGCTGAACATCATCTGATTAATAAACACCATTTCATTTTTACACTTATTTCGTTTTTTTTAAAACTAACTGGATATTCATGAACACCACATTTCTTGTGTAATGTGCAACATTCCTTGCATGCTAAATGATCAAACTGCTCTCAGTTTCCAGATCATAAAATCATATTTCATAAAATAAAACATTAACAGTCTAGACTGCATGATATCTGTATAACTGAATTTCCTTTAGGTCCTACCCAAAGTACCTGTACCGGACCTGCAGCAAACTCTGTCTGCGTACCTGACGTGTGTGAAACACCTCGTCCCTGAGGCCCAGTTCCAGAAAACCAAAGCCTTGGTAGAGAAGTTCAGCAAACCAGGAGGAACAGGAGAGATGCTCCAGAAAAAGCTGCTGGAGAGGAGAGACAAGACCGAGAACTGGGTATGAAATACAAAATACCACACACACACACACACACACACACACACACACACACACACACCCTGTGCAGAACAAAACATTCACAATACTGTATATCAGATATTTCTGTGTACATGTATAATGTATGTATTGTGAACCAGACTTCTTATGTTCTTATCAGAAGGTTTGCAAATGTTCCAAGTAAAAGCCCTTACTTTATGTTCACACTGCACTTGTGTCGCTTATAGTTTGTCTCTTGTTGGAATGTAGTGACCACTAACATTGTTGCTTGTGGGCGTGGCCTGTCCACCATTTTCTTTTTTACTTCCAATGAGAACAGCAGTAGCTCTATATAGCTTTTACAGCTGACTATTTAAATACAAATTCTATAACACACTAACCAGTGCGACAATCTGTTGTTTGATTGACATGTTACATGCTTGGCTTTGTTCTAAGATTAGATTACCAAAGCAAGCTAACTTTAACATCTGGCCAAAAGTATCTACTTCTTCCCCAAACTGTCGCCACAAAGATCGAAGCACACAGTTGTACAGAACGTCTCTGTGTGCTGTAGCATTACAGTTTCCCTTCACTGGAGCTAAGAGACCCAAACCTGTTCCAGCATGACGACGCTCCTGTGCACAAAGCGAGCTCCATGAAGTCATGGTGTGTGAAGGTTGGAGTGGAAGAACTCGAGTGTCCTGCACAGAGCCCTGACCTCAACCCCACTGAACACCTTTGGGATGAACTGGAACACCGACTGCACCCCAGACCTCCTCGACATCCCAACATCAGCGCCTGACCTCACTAATGCTCTTGTAGCTGAATAAACACAAATCCCCACAGACACGCTCCAACATCTAGTGGAAAGCTTCCCAGAAGAGTGGAGCTTATTATAACAGCAAATGGAGGATCAATTCTGTGTTAATGCCCGTGGTTTTGGAATGGGCAAATATGGGTGTGATGGTCAGGTGTCCACATACTTTTGGCCATATAGTGTATATATTTGTCAGTGATAATCACCATATTCTCTCTCAGAAATTAAAAGTACCAAAGTGTACTTTTCCTTGTCACTGCAGTGGTAACCTCAAGTCTTTTACCTGGATACTTTAGTATTTAGTATTACTCTAAAAGCTAATTAAAGTTATATGAGAGTCCTTGAGGTGCACTTGCAATCTGTTGCGTGGTGAATAAACTCTGTGTAAGCATGGACGCATAAAAATGAGACAGTAGTATGCGTTTCTAGTACGCAGCATTGATCGGCTTGAATAACTCATCTTAGAAACGGACTGATCCAAAAGTTATTCACTGCGTTAAGCTCTGCGACACTCTTTTTCCACAGCATCACTAAAACCTTCATATTTAAATATTCATAGTTAAATATCATGGCATTTACATGGGAATGTTATAATACACTGCTCAAAAAAATTAAGGAACACTTTGAAAACACATCAGATCTCAATGGGGAAAAATATCATGCTGGATATCTATACTGATATGGACTGG
>JAKKZJ010000012.1:23362018-23372242 GCA_033441845.1 Pangasius mekongensis | reverse complement strand
ACACAAATCCCCACAGCCACGCTCCAACATCTAGTGGAAAGACTTCGCAGAAGAGTGGAGCTTATTATAACAGCAAACACAGGGGGAATAAATCTGGAATGAGATGTTCAACAAACACATATGAGTGTGATGGTCAGGGGTGCACATACTTTTGGCCATATAGTGTGTGCACACTCTCCAGAGTCAACAGCGCTCTCTGCTACTTCCTTCCAAGTGTTATTTTTCTTCGTTTCTATACACATTTAATGACAGGACAAGATGAAAGCATGTTTATATGTGAAACAGTAAATGGGAATGAAGCGCAGGTAGGAGCTAAAGAGCGGAGAGCACACGTGCCGTAGGATTGGTCTGAGGAATAATTCAGGCTTTTTGTTTGGATTCATTGCTTCTTTACAGCATCATACCTAATTTGCACAGAATTGAGACAAATCTCACTTTAAAGGTCTCTTATTGCTAAAACTGAGGCTCAGGATCGTGCACATACAGCACCTCTGTAGAACATTTGCATCAGTAACCATTAATGTTTGCTTCTTTTCTTTCACACTGGAGCTACAAGGCTAATGTAGACAAGGCTAAATTTAAAAATAAATTCATTAATTCATTAATTAATAAGGGATGTCTATAGCTATCGATATATAGCACTTACCAGTGTAATATGATTTCTGCAGTTCCACTGTTATATGTTTATTCTCTACATTGCCTATATGATATATAAAATAACCAAGTGTCTTAATCCTGCGTTTAAGAACAGATTGTTTTTGACGGCTGTGCTCCAGTAGCGTGTTTAACACACCCTTATTGACCTTTCCTCGTGTTGACAACACGTCACCACGTTAAGGGTCAGTCCGGTACTTTCTAAACGCTTGGAGCTCTGAGAGACTGAGTTAACATCACTCATTAGAACTTACCCAGAATGCATTGCTCTTTCCTTTTTTGTATATAAGCATGTTTATAGTGTATACATGTGTGTTTGATTCAGGTTTATGATTACTGGCTGGAGGACATGTACCTGAACAACAGACTCGCACTTCCTGTCAACTCCAGTCCCGTCCTGGTGTTTCCCAAACAGGACTTCAGAGACCGAGACGACTCGCTCAGGTACACTGCTAGTCAACGATTATGCCATTACGATAACTGTGTGATCATGGAATTATATACGTAATAAACACTGCATGTTGTTACGTTACAATAGAAACGATTTCACACATTTTTTTACTCCGTTTATGTGGAGCGTTCGCTGTACACGTCCCTGTGAATGAGCTGTTACTATAGAAACGATAACATTAGAACGAGTGCATTAATATAAAGCTGTGATGTGCAGCTGCGCTACTGTCAGAGCTGCTGTTATAGAAAACTAATCAACACCTTCTGACCAATCACAATCCAGCACTGAATCCAGAAGTGGTTCATGAAAGAGTTGATGATTTTATGATTGAAATTTGGTCAGCAGTGTTTCTGATATAAAACCGTTTCCTGCTTTTAGCCTCTGCTGATGAATGATAAAACTCACTGCCTTTATTTTATTTCACTGAGGCAGAATAATGCAGTGCTCTCAACACACTGCCTCAGGGCGAGAGACACAGAGAGAGAGAGAGAGAGAGACAGAGAGAGAGAGAGAGACACAGAGAGAGAGAGAGACAGAGAGAGACAGAGAGACAGAGAGAGAGAGACAGAGAGAGAGAGAGAGAGAGAGAGACACAGAGAGAGAGATTTTTTTCTTTTACTTTTGACAGGTCTTTATTTTAATCATTCATGATAAAATAACCATATGCATAGAATAAATAGCATTTTAAATAACTACCTAATTGATTAACTAGTAGATGAATAAAGAGGTGGATGAATACACACACATGCAGTGATTAAAATTTTTTTAAAAATCCAATTAAAAAAATTAAAATAATTTTAAAAACTTTTAATCCACACTCCAGTGCAAATGCTAAATCATCATTTACATCAGCACACACTGCTGCTCTGTAACACCGAATGTGTTTTAATTTCTCAACCTGATTCATGCATCTGTAAGTTAAAACCGATGATAATCCTTGATTTCTCTAATCTTTGAAAAGTCCTTGTTACGTCGTGTTGTGTATTTTGTGTTATCTTGCTCTTTCTGCTGAAGTATACGGCTATTTTCGCCCTGTTCAAGTATGAAATGAATCAGCTGACTTTTGGACCTTTCTTTTATATCATACTGAAAATCAAGGATAAAAACCCATGGGGTAAAACTAGCATTAAAGGTTTAAAAATGTTCTGTAAAACTGCAAACAGGGGACGCAACCTAAAACACTGTCTCCCTCCGCAAACAAATGGACACTCGTGTGTGTGATCTCAGGGTTTAAAATGGAGATATGAGTGCCAATCTCCAGAGCTTTAAACGTTGAGAAACTACATGAACAGATCTCACCCCTATCCATGCTGCAACGTTCTCTGGGTGAGAAAAGTCCTGTTAGCTCCAAGAGCTGCTGCAGAGTCTTCATCCCTGAAGGAACTAGAATACTTAATCGTGTTTGTCACGTCCAGACGAGCGCTGTAGACCAGAGGTTCCTCGAGGAGCCAGCTCGGGAAGAGCGTGTGGTGCAGTCCGCTAACCTGCCTGTCTGTCTGTCTGCCCTTCCAGGTTCAGTTTTCCAGACAAGCATGGACTAGATGTCCTGTTTCTCCACAACTGAAACATTTTATTGCTTTGTCTGATGAAATTTCATCACCAGGTCAAGCACCATTATTCAGCACCATGTAAAGCAGCCTCCTAAAGGACACTAGATGTTTAACTAGAGGTGATTTGCATTCCAACCAGGTTTTCTTAATCAGGAGACCAGTTTACCGTAACGGGAGCGCTCTTGCTTAATGAATGGTGGCACATTGGACAGTATAACTTTTTTAGATGGAGGTCTGAGAGGAAGCACAGGTGTAAACAAATCCTGAATCATAACTCCACTCACACACACACACACACACACACACACACACACACCTCATAATTCACCTCAAATTAATTCACCAAATAATTAACAGAACCACATATACACTTACACCCAGGGAAATTATGCAATAGAATAACAAGAAAGACAAGAAACAGAGGAAGATGAATGAAGACATAAGTACATGAGAGAGAGAGAGAGAGAGAGAGAGAGAGAGAGAGAGAGAGAGAGAGATTACAGAGACATTACCATGGTTACCAAGATGACAGCAAAACACAGGTGATCCCAAACAAAAACTTTTACTTTTTTTTGGCACTAAGGAACTCTATACATGAACGATCCAGCTGATATTAAAATAATACAACAGAACACTGACACATTAGTGAAAGTAGAACAGAAACCATTACAAACTAACTAGTCTCTAACTGACTAAGCAACTAAAACACCAACTTAACCATAACAGACAAGATTAATCAGAGATTAAGAGGAAAATCTATACAGGAACAACTACAGATACTCCACACAAACATCGGAAATTTAACAACTGAGCAACTGCTCGTACATCTGAACGGCTTAGAAATACACTTTCCTGATGAAGCCACATCACTTAAATAATATTCCTGAACAAAAACCTGGAGACATTAGTGGGAGATACCACAAGGTATTGTGCAAGCTACTTTTCTTTACCCAGCCAACTGGCATACAGCAACATGTGAAACATTTCTTAACATAAAGAAAAATGGACTCAGCAAAGGAAGACAAATCACAACATATGAGGATCCTGAATACACATCTCCCACCCTAACTATAAAAATAACCATCATGATTCAAAGATCTGAAAAGAACTGCTTCCAAAATATTAAAAATAATGCAACATCAATTGAAACCAATACTATGCCACAAACAACAACAACAACAACAACAATACAAATGAACATCCATCAGAGCCCTAGAGTAGAAAACACCACTGGGACACAGTCCTAAATTCACCAACAACATCAGGATCCTAAAAGAAGCCCTTTCCATCATGCAACAGGAATTCATAGACGTTAAAGAAAAAACTCTGTATGCTCTTTATCAAAAAACCAACCAGCCAGCAGAGAAGTTCTACGTTTAACTCTGGAAACAGAGAGACAAAATTAACAAACTCCAGCAGTCCACGAGAGACCACGAAGACGACAGTGAACATCTGAGACTGAATCACTGAGTGACAGATGAGCTCTTCACCCTCACTAATTCCAGCCCAATCCTGATACAGCAGCAACAGACTCATAGCACAGAATGCCACAGACCCATGAGCACCACCATCAAAATCCAGACCACAACTATATACTATATACCAAACTATATCAGTGATGGACAACCTGAGATTCCCCACAGCTACAGTTACCATATCATCCTTATTACCGAGACTGGATACAGACCAGCACACAATCAACAAGATCAGCTCCAACATCTACACGCTCTGTACACAGCTTCCTAACCTACAAGTAGCAACTAACAGACTAATCTTCCACAAACACTTATACTGCCGACTCCACCTCAACCAGAAAGGAGTAAAACTATTCGCAAAATACCATAAGGACACTGTTTTACAACGCAGCAGAGCTGCAGTAGTCACCAGGTCCAAACCAGCACTCCCCCCAAAATGCTTATTAATTCAGTTCAATTCAATTTTATTTGTATAGCGCTTTTAACAATGGACATTGTCACCAAGCAGCATTACAGAAATAAATGGACTCACAAAAAATATATTGTAAATATGTGAATTTATCCCTAATGAGCGAGCCAGAGGTGACGGTGGTGAGGAAAAACTCCCTGAGATGATATGAGGAAGAAACCTTGAGAGGAACCAGACTCAGAAGGGAACCCATCCTCATCTGGGTGCAACAGATAGTGCAATTATAAATAAATCCTTTATTACAGCAGAACACCTGGGCACAGAGGATTCTTCTCCATTCCTACCAGCCAACACCAACCACCTCACCTCCAGAGCAACCAACTAATACACCTGCAGACCACACCTCACCCAGCTCAGCTGCAGACCATGCCACAACCACCTCACCTGCAGACCACACCTCATCCAGCTCACCTGCAGACCACACCTCAACCAGCTCACCTGAAGCCCATGCCACACCCACCTCACTTGCAGACCACACCTCAACCAGCTCACCTGAAGCCCATGCCACACCCACCTCACCTGCAGACCACACCTCAACCAACTCACCTGAAGCCCATGCCATACCCACCTCACCTGCAGACCATGCCTCAACCAGCTCACCTGTTTGAGACCTATTCCAGTGTATCTGCCAGAGGAGCCAAACCACCACTTGCTCAGCTGAACTCCAACAAGATAATAGACTTCATCGCCCTCCACTACCACAACCAGCCTAACTAAAGCACACTAGGAAAATTTGCAGACAGTCTGCAGATAGCATTAGAATAAGTAAATCTTTAAGGGTTAGGTTATAGGTCACCTAAACGCAAGAACTGGCAGAGAACAAGACTTCATTGACTGGAAAAATAAATCATGTATTTAATCATATTCACTTTTACAACACACATAATGAATCAGAGACAAAGCTATGATAGTGTGATAAACACATATGGAAAGCTCTGTATTTGGCTGTGTAAAAGTCTGAGTGTGTATATAGTAAACGGCAGGAATGTAGGAGATTCTCTGGGTAGATTCACAGACTGCACTGCACTCAGCAGTGTGGTAGACTACACTACAATTCTACCTATCACACCACAGTCAAATAGTCCTGTATTTAAATAAAGTCAACAATAAAATATTCCCACTCCCAAAAACCTACAACTGGACTGAACAAAGCACCACTGACTATACCAAAGCATTCGGCTTCGACAACACCCGACACATGCTAAACGCATTTCTTAACACCAAATACAAGACAAACAAAGAAGGAGTGAACCAAGCAACAGAGGACCTCAACAAGGTGTTCACTTATTTAACCAAAGAGACAAAGCTGAAAGCCTTAAAAACCAAAAAAGCAAAACCGAAACAAATGGAAACGTGGTTCGACACAATGTTTAACATTGAAATTACGACAATTATCCAACAGAAGACACAGAAACCCAAATGACCAAACGGCACCTAGGCTACCTCCAGGCTCTACAGCAATACAAAAAACTCCTCCATACAAATAAACACCGATACATGGAAAACGAATGAATGAAAATCGAAAAAAAGCAGTCAAAACATTTTACTGGAAAAAAATACACTACTAAATTAACTACACTAATTAAAAATTTGGAAAAGATTATTTGAAGAGCTCTATAAAACCCCAGAAATCCCTAACCTAAACCGAGGAAACTCACTAAATTAGAATCAACAATAGAAAATAATCAGAACGCACTTGACCTTAAACCGAAACTTTAAACCCTGAAAAACAGAAGCGCCTGTGGAGTCGACAGCACTAACAATGAAATGCTTAAACACAGCAGCTACGAACTGCAACTGGCCATGCTAAACCTCTTCAACCTCATCCTCCTCATCATTCAAAGCGGGAATTTACCCAGCTAGCTGGAACTGAGGTCTCATTACCCCGATATACACACAGACACACATTCAACCCCAATATCTACAGAGGCATCTGTGTAAACAGTAACCTCGCCAAACTATCCTGTAGTGTACTCAGCACTCAACTAGTAACATTCTTATCTGAACACAATGTCCTGTCCAAAAGTCAAATTAGCTTTCTACCCCAACACCGTACAACACACCACATTTACACATTACACACTACACACCCTCATACAGACACACAGACACCAAACACCCAAAGGAAAAATCTTCACCTGCTTCGTAGACCTAAAGAAAGCCTTTGACTCTGACTGGCACAACGGTCTGCTCCTCAATTACTAGAAAATCGTACAGGAGGTAAAATATCAAATATCAGAGCAACAAATGCGCCAAAAAAATAAATAAAAATATTAAGAATAGAATTTTTTACTCTCAGATGAGACTTTCTCAACACACTAAACACACACAAAGTTTACTGGTGTTTCTTTCCTGTCCTCTAAAAGAGGAACTGAAGCATCTCTTGGATCTGGTGTGATCTGGTGTGATGGTTATCTCATCATGGAGGACAGCTCATCAGCTAAAACTTAATCCCAGCAAAACTGAACTGCTGTTCATTCCAGGTGATTCCTCTCCATCTCAGGATCTTGTGATCTCCCTGGACAACTCTCTGATCTCGCCGTCGGTCACTGCACACAACCTTGGGGTCCTTTTCCTCTCACACTGCTAATCTGACACGCTCATGTCAATTTCTCCTTTACAACATCAGAAGGATTCGTCCATTTCCTTCCACACAGGCCACTCAGGTGCTTGTTCAGTCCTTCGTCATTTCAAGACTGGACTACCGCAACCCGCTCCTGGCAGCTCTGCCTCTGAGCGCCGTTCGATCCCTGCACCTGATCCAGAATGCAGCTGCACGATTGATTTTCAACCTTCCCAGGTTCTCCAACACCACCTCATTGCTACGCTCTCTCCACTGACTTCCTGTAGCTGCTGCATCAGATTTAAAACACTGATGCCCACATACAAAGCCAAAAACAGACCAGCACCCAGTTACCTTAAAGCACTTATCACACCTCGCACTGCACCACGCTCCCTCCCATCCTCTAGCACTGCTCGACTGATCCCTCCATCTCTCAGGGTACAAGGAAGACCTGCATCAAGACTCTTCTCTGTCTGTCCAGATCGGCACAGCGTCACTATATGTTTGACTGATCCGGATTTTCTTAATTGGAGAGACCAGTTTTCCATATCGGAAAGAGCTCTTGTGCAATCATTCCATCCTTAATAAACAGCGGTACGTTAGATAGTAAGACTTTTTCGTCAGTGTACTGAGAGGAAGAAAAGAACTGTTGGCCTGTTAAACTATCAAACATTTCGGCGTTTGGAGTCACCATGCTTCACCATGCTTCCCAGCAACACCCAACTCACCAACCCCCCCCCAAACACACACACACACACACACACACACACACACACACACACACACACACACACACTTTCTCACACATCACTCAATCAATTAATTTATCAAATAATCAACTCAACACAAAGACATGAAAGAGAAGTTTGAAAATAATCTCTAACCTCGCACACACAGACTTGAGACACACACACACACACACACACACACACACACACACACAGAGAGAGAGAGAGAGAGAGGAAGGAATAAATCGGGTAGAAAGAGGAGAGAGATCTGCATGAACTGTGTGTGTGTGTGTGAAAATATAAGAAGCAGTGAATAAGGAGAAGTAACACAGCATAGAGATGGTGAGTGTGTGTTTGTGAACTGCTTCTCAGAAAGCAGCAGTGAGGAACACAACATCTCTCCTCTCCAATCTATACCAATCTTCAGTGTGTAATCATATTACTGTCTCATTTCTGAGCCACAACAGACAATAACTGTGTGTGTTTCTGCATGTGTGTGTGTGTGTGTGTGTAACATGATCAGCTTGTGTATTTGTGATTATTGCTTGTGTAGACGAGGCTTCACCCGACCCTATACACACTCACACACACACACACACACACTATATATATTTTGCAATATCTCTCTCTCACTCACACACACACAGAGCTCTATTGCTTACTTGCTCCCATTTCATTATCATTCTAAATACACTTCTTTACTCTAATATTAAAATGAAGGAGGTGTGGCCTCTGTGCCCCTTACTGTGAAGGAGGCGTGGCCTCTGTGCCCTTTACAGTGAAGGAGGCGTGGCCTCTGTGCCTATTACAGTGAAGGAGGCGTGGCCTCTGTGCCTATTACAGTGAAGGAGGCGTGGCCTCTGTGTCTTTCAGAGTCAGTAAAGGAGGCATGGATTTTGTTTATATTACAGTGAAAGGGGTGTGGCCATTGTACCTGACAATCTTTTCTTCTCCTTACAGATTTGCTGCTCATCTCATTTCAGGAGTGATGGAATATAAAGCCATGCTGGACAGGTACACCACTGCTCACCTGTGCAAACCAAACCTCATGAGCTATAAGTTAAAATGGCTCATGTTTGTAAATTAAAGCCAAAATGCTGATTAAAATGTTAATAAGCCCGATAGAAACGTTTACAGAGCGATAGAAACGTTTACAGAGCGATAGAAACGTTTACAGACCGATAGAAATGTTTACAGACCGATAGAAATGTTTACAGACCGATAGAAATGTTTACAGAGCGATAGAAACGTTTACAGAGCGATAGAAATGTTTACAGAGCGATAGAAATGTTTACAGAGCGATAGAAACGTTTACAGACCGATAGAAATGTTTACAGAGCGATAGAAACGTTTACAGAGCGATAGAAACGTTTACAGAGCGATAGAAATGTTTACAGACAGCCTGCACAATGTTCAAATTATTTGATAAGGTGTGTATGTAATTTTAATATTATTTACATTTTGGTATGTGATCAATCAGGAGGACTTTACCCCCAGATTATGCTCGAGGTCAGCAGGCCGGCAGTGAGCTGTGTATGGAGCAGTATTACCATCTCTTCACATCTTATAGACGACCTGGACTGAAAAAAGACTCACTGATCACACAGAGCAGCACAGCAGCTGAGAAAACCCCTGAACCCGGACACGTTATAGTGGCCTGCAACAACCAGGTCATTATTATTATTATTATTATTATTATTATTATTATAATACATTAGGTAGTAAACTGGTCAGGCCACTTAAACACCATCACCAAACTACACTTAGCTCATTATAAGTCACAGAAACTGTGTTCTATACCACACCTTAGTGACTATGTACATGCTACATAAACACCACTATAACTATCTAACCATCGTCAGTCTGCTGGGGCGTGTCTCAAACCACATCTTCATCATATAAACACCATCCTAACTGTCTTACCACCTTCAGTCCAACATTGGCATGTTCCAAACCACATCTTATTCACCTTAAATACTATATGAGCTGCATAAACACCATCATAGCCATCTCACTATCCCCTGTGGGTGTGTCCCAGATCATGTCTTATTCACTATATAGGCCAAATAAATGCAACAAAGCCTAAAACTCCTGACCATCGCTAATCCGTACTGGAAATGTCTTAAACCACTTACCCTATTAACTATAGGCCACAGAAACACCATTAAATCACTGTAGGCGTGTCCCAAACCACACCTTATTCACTATAGGCCACGGAAACACCATTACATCACTGTAGGCGTGTCCCAAACCACACCTTATTCACTATAGGCCACAGAAACACCATCACATCACTGTAGGCGTGTCCCAAACCACATCTTATTCACTATAGGC
>JAKKZJ010000012.1:23343902-23354063 GCA_033441845.1 Pangasius mekongensis | reverse complement strand
TTAAACTAGCATTAGTAAACAGCACTTTGACTTGAGAGTACACTAACTCTTCTCTCTGTTCCCGTTAAGGCGATTACCGGATTGGGGATAGATAATCACCTGCTCGGGCTTCGGGAAATCGCCAGGGAGCTGAAGATGGAAACTCCAGACATTTTCACAGACGACACGTACCACCTCAGCAACCAGTTCATCCTCTCCACTAGTCAGGTAGGAGCGAGTCTCAGCCTCAGGGGCTCCAGCAATCAGATACAGACTGTCTGATGTTTTTTCATCACACTTTTCTGGCCACAAGCTTCAGGATCATGAAGGTTGCAAACTGATTATTTAAGAGTTTTGTCTGAAAGAGTTGATGGTGATTAACCCTACATTCAAACTAGCAAGCGTCGAAGTGACAGCTGATCATTCAGTTCGTATGCAAGTTAGCATTTAACTCACATTTTTTGTTTCACCGGTCAAAAAAAAATCAGTTGCCCCTAGTGGTCAGAATTTGTACATCATGCTAAATATTAGCCAATTCACTTCTGATAGTTTTTTTCCCCACATTTTAACCTTTCACTGCATTTTAACAGTGAAAAAACTGTAGAGTTTGAGATGACAAAAAAAATTATGCTACAAAGAAAGAAATGTTTAATCGGATTTTATGTATAATACCAGCTTCAGTTTCTGGTTTGTTTTTTTTTAAACGCTAAATTTCAGAGACTGGTGGGAAACACTGCAGGGGAATTCAATGCTAACAATTAACATTTATACCAGTTCGGACCACGAGGTCCAGGTTATAGGGAAAAAACATTGCAGGGAGAGCTATGCTCATTGGCTACTCATTAATAATTAGTAATTACATCACAGTTTTTTTTCCACCAGTCTCTGAAGGAAAAAGAATTCCCTAGTGGTCATGGATTGTAAAACATGCATTTTAGATATAATATTTTCATACCCTTTCAGTGTATCTCAACAGTAAAATGGGGGAAAGGATTTTTTTTTTTTTCCAGTTCAAAAATATAAATAATTTCAGCTGTTTTTACAGAGATAAAGGCTTAACCTTCAGAGCTTCTGCACTCCGTATGAATGATGGTGAGTAAAAACACACTTTCTCCTCTCCCCTGTAGGTTCCTACAACAGTAGACATGTTCTGCTGTTATGGCCCGGTGGTTGCTAATGGTTACGGGGCGTGTTATAATCCTCAGGCTGAACACATCCTGTTCTGCGTGTCCAGTTTCCGTGAGTGTGTGTCCACGTCATCTCTGCTGCTGGCGAAGGCTCTCGATCAGGCACTTATAGACATGAGGGAGCTGTGCAATAGATGCAATGCTGTCAGTCAGAAAGAGGGTGGGGCTAAGAAAGCCACGCCCAGGAAGTAAGTCACGATAAGATGACAGGCTATCTTCTGTTATCGCTAACCTCTTTGGGATTGTTTTATTTAAAAGCTCAAAATATGATGTATCGCCCTCTTTCTGCTAGCTAGCTTTTAATCGGTTCTCGGTAGTGGACTACCGATGATTACAGCGCATTAAGGTCTGAGTCCTTCCGGTTTCGTGTGCCAATAATCGGTTATATGATAAATTATGATATCAATCACACCATATTATTATCACAGACACTTAAATATATCATCACTGATGTTGTGTTCATCTGAAGCTGGCTTTATTCTGCAGAATTCTCAGGCCAATTTTGCTGTCACAAACTAAATTTCCACATCGCAAAAGAATGATTTGGTCTTGAGTTGAGATCGGTGGTCTCAGCACACATAACGCGACGGCCGATTTAGTGTCGCTGCGACCACAACAAAGTTGTGTCAGTGCGCGCGCTGCATCGACGCTAAACTAAAATCCACCAATAGGAGGACGGCAAACTCGTGGACCAGCTACAGACATTTAGCGGCAATGGCAAAATGTAAACAAAACAGCTAATGGACAAAAAAAACCTCCCTATTACCTCGAAATCACTTCGAAGTATGTTTGTGTTTACGTAAGCCTGTTTTCTGCATGACCTCATTTCCGCATCATGCTGCTCGATGACGTGAGCAGAACTTAGCAGTTTGTTTATCATTGGAGGAGCTTCTTTGTGTAATCTGACATAATCTGACAGAAATAATCTAAAAAGATGTGCATCGTAAAACCAGGTTAAGTTAAAACGATAGCGAGCTAGGTAGTAATTAAACGTGAAATGCATGCTAGATAGAAGTGACAACGCACGACACAGCTGAATCCCACCATCACTTTCACGGTTTATTCTTGGTCAAAATGCTGACGCGTGCAGCTAAACATAGCGTATATATTTCTAAAGTGATATTAACCATGATTAAAAAAAAAAAAAAGTCAGGTAATCATCAGATCACTGTTACTGAAAAGAATATCGGCACATGTCTGGTTTCATGTAATCCAGACAGAGCCTACGTATGTGTTTAGTTTTATACAGATAGATTTGTGTGTGTGTGTTTATATGATGTGTGTGCTTACTTCTTTTAGAAATAAAAGCCAGGCTCACTACGTAGTTAAAAAGAAATACAGATACTGGATATGATTTGCGTATCCAGTGTGAGATAGCTCTATAAACTATGGATAGTTCTCATGTCACCTTGTTGCCAATTCATTCCCTCACCTAATAACTGAAGCCCTGCACTGTCGTGTTATAAATGTCGCCCTGTTTAACAACGGGAAACTGCGTGTAGATACTGTGATGGACTGAACACTGTGATACTCAGTCGTGCCATTATCACACCCGAAATTTATCCCTGTTGTACAGCGTGTAAAGAAAAACAAGTGAAAGTTAGTAGTTCAGGGCCTCTATGAAGCGGGATATGTGCAGAACTTCCAGAGTGTGTCTCAGTCAGCTCGCTAGCTCCCTAGGTCCTGAATCAGTAGATCGTGTACACGAGTTCGGTTGCTGGTAAGGACCCTGACTCACTACACATTGGGACACTGATGACTCAATTTCCGGCGACATGACTACGTACTCGCGTTGTAAGACATCAACACTGGCATTTATCAACAACAGGCAGGACCGATATCTGTTTCTGTCATGATACTTCAAGCAGGATCGTAGGCTAGCTAATCAATTTTTTTTAAATCATTAATCACTTAAAAGTCGTTAGACTCAAACAAACCGTATATATATGGAACATCGAATAAAGTTAAAAATCGCTAACGTAAGTAATCATCTGAGAGCTACTACAGCGATAACAAGCTACTTATATTTGTAGGCAGAGAGTTAATCCGCCATTTTCTTCGAGCTGAGAGGCTTCAGAAAATGATATAATTTCCAGTAAGGGAACATAGTGAGCATCGATGCTCCCTGGTTTTTGTGGTGAATTGTGGGATTGTTTTAGGGAGCGAACGTTCCAGTGCACTGGAAGGATTTTGAGATTGAGACAGCCCTTAAAATGGCCGACTCCCTGATCCGTGCTGAACTAGGGAGCTGATTGAGACGCACTCTATGTGTTTGCTGTTTATAGTATAGTGGGTCAACCCTACACTTTCTGTGTCCCCAAAGTCCTGTGTGCTGAGGGTCTTTTTTTCCCAGGGACCTGCATTGCCATGGTCCTGTGTTTCCAGAGTCTTATGTTCTCAGGGCTTTATGTTTGCAGGGTCCCAGTTTCCTAGTAAACCAGATTGTCAGGGTTCTATATTGCCAGGATCCTATGTTCCCAGGGACTCAGGTTTCCAGGATTCTTAATGAAATGCTCCCAGTGGTATATGATGTTTTCAGGGTACCGTGTTTCCGCAAGGTTCTGTTTTTCCTGGATTCCAGGGTGTTATGTTTCCAAAGCCTTATGTTTGTAGGGTCGGATGTTCCAAGGGCTCTGTGTTTCCAGAGTCCCATGTTTCTAGGGTCCTACATTTCCAGCTTCTGATGTTTCCGAAGTCCTATTTTTTAAAAGGTCCCTTGTTTCCAAGGTCCTGTGTTTCCAGGGTCCTGTGTTTCCAGGGTCCTGTGTTTCCAAGGTCCTGTGTTTCCAAGGTCCTGTGTTTCCAAGGTCCTGTATTTCCATAGTCCTATGTTCTGGAGGTTCTGTGTTTCCATGGTCTTATGGTTCCAGGAGCCAATGTTTCCATGGTCCTACATTTCCAGGGTCTGATGGTTCTAGCGTCCTGTGTTTCCAAGGTCCTATGCTTGTAGGGTCCTATGTTTCCAGCGTCTGTTATATATACAGTTATACATATTCAAATATTATGTTTTGAGAAAATTGTGTTTATTAAATCAGTTGTAGTTTCCACTTACAGGTCTTTTAAAGAAAGGCTTTGTTGGAAATTCTGCACATATCCTACACAAGGTATTATGAGGCTTTTGCAGTTAATTCATATTCATTTCCAAATGTGTAAAGAGTCACTAATTGTGTGCCACAATCCATAAACAAAATGTCAAATTGTGGTTATATTTAAAAAGGTTAGCATTTTTTTTTTTTCGATTTCAGTGTGAATAGAAAGTTTGCAATGTCATGTCAGCATGTCAGGTTAATCTGTATATGAGAAAGTTTTAACATTTTTGCTGAATAATAAAATGATCAGATCTGTTGATTACAGCTATTAACACAAATACAGAATCACTATATCATCAAGTACTTGAACTAAAATGATTGCAAGAGTTGCACTTTATGTTAAATAAGTATATATTGTAAAGACTATAAACAATGTGCATTCAAAATACATCCAGCAGTTTACTGTAATGTTATGTGCAGTTATAAATCTATTTTTGTTGTGAGTCAACCAAAAAACGAAACAAAATACACAGCAATAAATTCAGAGGCAAACCTATTTATAATGCCATATGTGATCTATGTATGCGTGTTCCTGTGAAATGTTGTAAACGTCCATATATAAGTATTTACATAGATTTTATATATATTCACATAGTTCATGATATCTGGTTACCTTGTTACATTTGTTAGAAAACATAGCCACATGTAATATAACGTCAAATTAAATATGTACGTTGGAAATTAAGGGACATGAGGGGTATGACCTTTCCAAAAGGTCTATTGCTACCTAATGTCCTGTACAAAGTATATATAATTTTAAATATATTTTAACAAAGTTTTAAGGTAACAAGTTATCATAACCTACGACAGAGCTTTATCAGTTGTGTTACTACATTTTCCTTTTCATGGTAAATGTCTATAAATGAAATTAAAATGAATAAAATGTTCAGTGTGTCTGTTTTATGTGTTTAAGACGGGTGTGAACAAAGATTTGAGGTAGAATTTATTTTATTTTTTTTTACATATTAAATTGTAAATTATCTAAACATATGTCTTTATGTGAATATATAAATGCATAATTTATTTATTTATTTATTATATATTTTTACTCATGTATTTATTAAATAAGTGTTAATTTATTTCTCTGTATAATTATGCAATACATGTTAAATTCTACTCACTCACTCACATGCTTGTTTCTTGCTCATTTATTAGGGGTCCAAGCACCGAAGTTTGTTTTTGTTAAGATTTTTAGGAGTCCTCTTATTCCTTGGCTTAAGGTGAATTTATGGCATGATGGAGGGGCTTTTTTTTTTTGGCTAATTTGCATAATATGAGAAAGTTATGTTTGTTCACAATTTTGGTGTCGCACTACTCAGAGTGACACAGCAGAGGGTGAAACTCAATTATCAAAAAATGGTGGCATTTGTAAACAGCATGTCAATCATTTCTAAGTTAAAATTAGTCAAAATTATTCTAACAGCTGTAACTCATGATTGCATGAAGACAAGAAGTGGCCACTGGGACACTATTTGCAAGGAGTGCTTGGACCCCGAAGTTTGCCACTTACGGCTATATTTACTTATATTTACTTTTTTTCTGCATTGAATGTGAATGCATTTAGGTATTTATTTATTTATTTATTTACAATTTTGCCTATTTATTTATGTGCTTGTTTTTGTATTTAAAAAAATACTACTTCTTCTTCTTCTTCTTCTTCTTCTTCTTCTTCTTCTTTCGGCTTTTCCCTTCAGGGGTCGCCACAGCGAATCATCACTCTCCACCTCTCCCTATCTTCTGCATCCTCATTTAAAAAAATACATGGTTTAAAATATTTCAAATAAATATATACATTTATTATTAGCTTTGTTTATTTTTTATGTATCAATGTCTATGCTATAGTACATACAGTATCACCTCATTCTGTTTTATTTTTAAATATTGTATTGTATTAATGTAATGTGCATAAAATGTCCGGGTAAATGTGTTAAAATGTCGCTAGTGTCTGTCTGATGTTTGACGTGTTAGTGCCAGTGTAGTCATAGTGTCGTCAGAGTTTATATTTATTTATGCAAACACTAAGAAATAGTCTATTTATTTTTGCACCTCCATAATTCTGTGTGCCATGTATTTTTTATCAGAGTACAGATTCTATTTAATTGCTAAAACATAATTAAAAAAAAGAGTTTATCATAGATTCTGTGTTAAATGTGTTTATGTAATATTACAATAAAGATGTTTATGAGAGATGACAAACTCAGACTTTTATTTAATTATTTTACACCGATGTTCACAAGATCATCATGTTCATAGTCTCCCCCTCTCCCGCTGTAGCACTGTAATCAATCAGATCACAGTCCCCCAACCTCAGTACCACTGCAACCAATCAGATCACAGTCCCCCCCAACCTCAGTACCACTGCAACCAATCAGATCACAGTCCCCCCCAACCTCAATACCACTGCAACCAATCAGATCACAGTCCCCCAACCTCAATACCACTGCAAACAATCAGATCACAGTCCCCCACCTTCAATACCACTGCAACCAATCAGATCACAGTCACCCAACCTCAATACCACTGCAACCAATCAGATCACAGTCCCCCCACCTTCAATACCACTGCAACCAATCAGATCACAGTCCCCCCACCTTCAATACCACTGCAACCAATCAGATCACAGTCTCCCCACCCCATCACTGTAATCAAACCAATTACAGTCTCCCACCTCCAACTGTTCCAAAAAACAACCAACTAAACATTTTCTTTAATGCCTGTATTCATAAAGCTTTATGACTGTGCTCATAAAACAATGTTTTGTTCTTCATAAAGATCCATTACGGTAATAAAATGGTGATCCCAAAACGACTGGTGAAAAGTTACAGGTTCAATGTTGTTTTCAAAAGACCTTGTACCGTTTTTTTCGAATGATCCCCATACAGAACAGCATGAAGGAGGCTCTTTAAGTCAATAGTGCTAAAGCCCACCTGAAGCCTGGAACATTTCTGCTGATCCAAATTCAACACGCAGGCACACAGAGGGGGCTACACACACCTGCTGCCTCGGATCGAACTCCCACACACACTCCCACAGTCCCACAAACACACACTGATGGTCTGAAACAAAACGTTACAGCTTTCCTTTAGCTCTACAGCCGTGTTCACTTTTTCAGTCTTTCACAATACATTCATAATAGGGCTGAAACATCCATTTCTGCCACTGGAATAACATTGTTGACAACTTGCATGTCAACAATGAGCATCATTAAACTACTTCTACTTTACTGTTTATCTTGCAAAGATACTACTGCTTTTAACAATGGACATTGTCACAAAGCAGCTTTACAGGAGTATCTAAATTAAGGATATGTGTGGCATATACATGTTGTGTATGTATACATGTAGTTAAAGGCAAATATAGTCCAGACTTATGAGAGATAACTTGTCTCAAGGACATTCCACAACATCAAATGTAACTTAAAAAACGATAAAAATTATGATGTGTTGTTATAATAATAAAAAAAACCCTTTAATTTACATAGAGCGTTTAAAAGGCCTCTCAAGGCGCTTTACTTAGTAAATGAATTATTCTTTTTTATTATTCAATAATTGAATAATAAAAAAGACAAATTCATCAAGTAAAAGCTACCCTAAAGAAATAAGTTTTGAGAGAAGATTTTAAATACGCTAAAGGACCTGGCTTCTCTAAGATCAGATCAGTGAGCTCCACAGCTTTGGAGCAGAAGAAGAAAATGCCCTATCGCCCATAACGCGAGTCTGAGGAACAGTTAAAAGAGCAGAATTGGAGGAGCAGAGATCATGTTTTGGGGTTTAATGGGTTAAAAGCGCAGGGAGCCAAACCATGCAAAGCCTTATTCTTTAGTGTTGGTAAATTGCTGTGGTATAAGAGGAATAAAAAAATACCTGGCGACATGCTGTTACAGCAAACTAATCAACTTTGGGGTGGTAACAGTAACTCCGCTTCATCACATCTTCCCTTTATCCCTACTCCGAATTTATTAAAATGTCGCTGGAAATCCTGACACTTGTGTCTCAGCAGTAAATGACAACATTGTGATTCTGTAATCGTTCAATCATCTCAGCTGAACTGAAGGTAATAAGGCGCTTGGCCACGCTGTACACTGAGGGAACACTTCATTAAGTGCGCTTAAAGAATCAGTTCCACTTCTGAAGCTAATCACCAGCCTGTCCTCCAGGGCTGAGCTCTTGTGTCCTGATTGGGTGACTGTGAGTGATTTCCCCAGCAGTCTGAGGAGATAATAGAGATCTGTGAAGGGAATCTTACGTCCAGCCTGAAGAAACGTTCCAAGCAGATTTCCACTTCAAGCTTTTCAGCCTGTAACGTGTGCCGAGGAACCTAAGAATAAACCGCCGTCCTCATAATGGCCAATTATCACCAGTCAACTGACCTAAAACACCACGCACACAGAGACGAGTTATTTTTACTGCCTAATTACTGCTTCTAATGCAAAAATATTCTTCTAATGAATAGTGGAGCGCTGGACACACTGACAGTTCCCTCCCAAAAAACATTCCGAGCATAAAGTGACTTGTTTAAAGCTGCAGACATTTATATAAAAAAAGTGAGAAAGAAAGGAAGGAAAGAAAGAAGGAAAATGAGGAGAATGGAAGAAACAAAAAAAAGAAAGAGAAAATTAAAAAAAAAGCTTTTAGAAATAAAGGAACAGAAAGAAAAAAGGTGGGTGAACAAGGAAGAAAAACAAGACAAGAAGAGAACAAAAAGAAAAAAATGTAAATTGTGAATTGTAAATGAAAGAAAGAAAGAAAGAAAGAAAGAAAGAAAGAAAGAAAGGAAAGAACAAGGAAATAATAAGGGAATGTAGGAAGAATGGCAAAAGAAAACAAACAAATGAACAAATAAAGAAACAGGTGAACATAAGAAAGAAGCAAGGGAAGAAGGGGGAAATGGGGAAGGAAGGAAGGAAGGAAGATGAAAAGGAAACAAATGAAAAGGAAAGAAAGGAAGATAAGAAAGAATGACTAGAAGAAACAGAAGCAGTAGGCAGGACAGTAGCACGGAAGGAAGAAATCAATAGGGATGAAAAGAAAGAAGGAGAGATGAAAAAGGAAGAAATAAAGAAAAA
Organism: Pangasius mekongensis; assembly: GCA_033441845.1. Classification (NCBI taxonomy): domain Eukaryota; kingdom Metazoa; phylum Chordata; class Actinopteri; order Siluriformes; family Pangasiidae; genus Pangasius; species Pangasius mekongensis. Next base: position 23,344,743 of record JAKKZJ010000012.1, on the reverse strand, counting down.
AGAGAATGAGAGAGCCAAGAAAGGTAGGAATTAAAAGAAGAAAAATGAATTAAAGAAGAGGAGAAGAAATAAAAGGATAGAATTCAGAAAGGCACTAAGGAGGAAGAAAAGATGAAGCAGCTCATTTGAATGTTGTGTAAATGTTTGAAAGTGGTGTGTGTGTGCAGTGTGTGTGTGTGTGTGTGTGTGTGTGTGTGTGTGTGTGTGTGTGTGTGTGTGTGTGTGTGGTAATGACCAGCCTGACATTTGAGAGAGAGATGTTTTAGAGGACAGAGTGTCCAGCCGTCTCACACTCAGCTCTAATTGGCTGCTCCGGCAGGACCGTTAGCTAATAGCTGGGAGAACACGCTGAGAGCTACAAGTGGCACCTCACAGCACGGCTCATTTAAAAGAACCAATCACGGCTTCCTCATACGCTGCTCTTCCCTCAGACATCGCAACTCACTAAACTCGTTTAAAAGTTCCTCATGCCACAAACCCCACTCCTGAAACAGGCAGGTTTAAACCGGCCAAGCCGAGGGAACGCCGAAGCAACCCGGCTAATCCTAACCTTGATCTCTTTTCCGATTTTTTTAAAATTTATTATCTTGTCTTTTTTTCTATTGTACTGTTTTTTTTAACCTTCAGCACTATGGACAAACAGTAATTATTATTATTAGACCATTAATTCAGGACGTTGTTATTACCCGAATTCTAGAAAACAGCCAAAAATGCTGAAAAATTCAGGGAAACTCTCGTCCCAATGACACCTCTACTATAAGAACGCATAAATACGGCTCCCAAGTGGCGTGACAGAAAAGCGATTATCATCACGAGTTTGCGGATTTGAATCCTGACAATG
>JAKKZJ010000012.1:23324517-23336885 GCA_033441845.1 Pangasius mekongensis | reverse complement strand
GACTCAAACACAGTTATGGAATGATTCACTGACTCAAACACAGTTATGGAATGATTCACTGACTCAAACACAGTTATGGAATGATTCACTGACTCAAACACAGTTATAGAATGATTCACTGACTCGAACACAGTTATGGAATGATTCACTGACTCAAACACAGTTATGGAATGATTCACTGACTCAGACACCATGATTTAATGATTCACTGACTCGAACACGGTGATGAAAAAAGTTTGACTGACTCAGTGATCAAATGATTCACCTGATGTATAAACCATGACTAAATGATTCACTGACTTGAATAATGATTGAAAGATTCACCAACTTGAACACTGTGACCAAAAGTTTCCGTGACTCAAACACAGTTTGACTTGAACACAGAGATCAAATCATTCACCGACTTCACGGTTATCGACAGATTCACTGACTCGAACACATGACCAAAAGATTCACGTGTTTCAGATCTGAGTCTAAGACACTTTCGAGGCATTCCCTTTACAGCCACACCCACTTCTGTCATCGTCAGTTTTTATAGTTTTCCTAAAGGCCTATCATATTCTCACAATATTGTTAAATATAATATGAATAAATGCCTAATGGGGGTTTTATATATTGGTCAGAATTTATATATCTTGCTTAGTTATTAACTGCCAGTTTCCACCTCATAACTACACAGTAACATTAAACACCATACTGTACTGTATTGTACATTACTGCTATTATCTGCAATTATTTATAAGTAATCTGTCATCACGACAGTTATTTATATCAGACTGTTATTTGCACATTATTGCTATTTCCACATCAGCTTTTTTATCCACTGTATCTTATTGCATGCATCATGCTGTTTAGCTCTCCCTGTATCTGTTTATCTCACCTTATTGCACCATAAATCTTATTTATTCCATTTAATTTAATTGCCATTTGCGTTACTGCTTATGCATCATACTGTTTACTTATTGCATCATAACTTTATTTACCTCATTTAACTTATTTGCTATCTGCACTACTGGTTGGATGCTGACTGCATTTCATGTCTCTGTACTCGCACTCTGACAACGACAATAAAGTTGAACCTAACCTAGCCTAGTATAATCTTATCTAGAATTTGGCATCATCATACTTCAGCAATTAATGCCTAATAATTTTAGACTTGATCTTGATACAGGACAGAATGAACATTCCCAAATCTAATTGCCTCTTCTTCCTTTTTTCCAGATTGAAGCCTTGGTGAGATTCTCCACTGCTAAGGCCTGGACTCGATCCCTGTCAGGAAGAGCAGCTCAAACTCTAATAGGCAGCTAATTCATTCAGAGAGCCGCTGAGTGAATCGTGTGGTCACACACAGACACACACAGATGCTGAATGGGAAAATAATGTTGTTATGCATCTTCAATAAAAGCAACCGATGCCTCGTCTCTGCTGCTATTCCACGTCTGGAATTTACAATCAAATGTAATGATATTTGTGAAATTTAGAGTTTACTTTACTGGCAAAAGTAACTTGTTTCTCTTTTTCTTTAACACAGTCACCAAAACAAGCAAAGGTGAAATAATAACTGTACAAAACAAATCATATAAGTCCCTCAGGGTTCAGTCCCCTGCTCTGTTCTGCTTATAATTTATAAGCTGACCCTTAATCAGACCTCATGGACTCCTAAACTTTCCACTTCTTCGACTTTCACTGTGTTCAGCAGTTATTATTTTATGACCTAAACCTTTGAGTAAAAAGTCAGTACACCACAGTAGAGCAGTTTAAATGCATTTTTTTCAATCCCCAAAGATGAAAATAGTGCATATTATTTCAAACATAAGAAAAATAAGCTTAACATTATGCCTATCTTACAAAATGCTTGGTTTTTAGTTTTTAATATTATTTCCCACTTTTTCTCCCCAGATTGGTCTTGCCCATTCCCACCCATTCCCACCCATTCTGGCCCATTCCCACCCATTCTGGCCCATTCCCACCCATTCTGGCCCATTCCCACCCACTAACTCTTGCCCATTCCCTCCCACTAACTCTTGCCCATTCCCTCCCACTAATTCTTGCCCATTCCCACCCATTAACTCTTGTCCATTCCCACCCATTCCCACCCACTAACTCTTGCCCATTCCCACCCACTAACTCTTGCCCATTCCCACCCACTAACTCATGCCTATTCCCACCCACTAACTCTTGCCCATTCCCTCCCATTAACTCTTGCCCATTCCCTCCCATTAACTCTTGCCCATTCCCACCCACTAACTCTTGCCCATTCCCTCCCATTAACTCATGCCTATTCCCACCCACTAACTCTTGCCCATTCCCACCCACTAACTCTTGCCCATTCCCTCCCACTAATTCTTGCCCATTCCCACCCACTAATTCTTGCCCATTCCCACCCACTAACTCTTGCCCATTCCCACCCACTAACTCTTACCCATTCCCACCCACTAGCTAACTTGCATCTATCATACAACTGCTACTGACCGAGGGAGGGTAAAGGCTAACACGTGTTTGCATCGAGACCGATGCTCATACGGCATCACAGGGCCGAGTAACACACTCGGAGAAAAGTGCTATCTGCCCTCTTCTGAATACATGAGTTCACAGGCGCCCATGATTGGCTAGTGTCACTGTGAGTGACCCCTCCCACCCAGCGAGCACAGCCAATTCAGATTCCTGGCCGTGGCATCACTGGTATTCAGACTCATGATCTCTGGATGATAGAGTGAATGCTTTTCTCTTGCACCACTCAGGAGCTTTACTATTAATTTTAAGCATAAAGTCCTATTCAGATGGGATTAGTTTTGCATGTGGAGGTGGGGAATGTAATTATTATCGTTTACAGACTTTTTCTTCAGTATAAAAGTCACTCACTTATCTCATGTGAATTGATCGTAGTTACTACAGATGTCTTCGAGCAACATTACTGAACACACACGTCCAGAAAACTAATCCTGACTGAATAAAACACATCGCCTATGTGCAGCTGATTGAATCCTATAAAATGGGAGGTTACTTGATTCACATGTCCATATTTGCAACAATTTATGTTATAAAAGTACGTGACATCTCAAAAATACCAGCATGAGCTTTTCATATACTATGCAAGAATGACGATAAAATCTGACTTGACATACATTTCATTTCAAGCAGAAAGACTTCAGACTGATGCACTTCTTTGCACTTCAAACAGCCACAAGTATGAATTATACAGGCGTATCTATCATGCAGAATAATGCAATGGAATTCTGGGAGTTTTGTCAATGCGTTATTCAGCTCTATCTGAGGCGCTGATTCCCAACAGTCTCGCCAGAGCGGCAGGGGCTTCCATATAATTTTTTTGATTAAAGAAGAAAGCGTCCTGAGGCCTCTCAGAAGGAGGAGGTGATTAAAGGCTGAAATCTGGCTGAGGATCATTTATCTTGATATAAAATACATTATTCACAGAGCAAAAGACACCTTGTTGTCACTGTAAACTAGGCTCAAAAGAGTCCACTATAAAAAAGCAAACACAATTCTTCCTCAAACATCATTCTTTACTAATGTTCAGTTCAGTTCCAGTACCAAAACACTGCTGGTCTGGAACTGGGAACCAGTGACATCACAGGCTTAGGGCCACAGGTGTAATTTCCTCTGTGTATGCTAGGTTCATTAAATAAGAAATAAAACAGTATGTGTGCAGTTACAGTAAAATCCTGAGTTCAAATCTGTACTGAATCTTCACAACTTACTGTACAAATCCCAACTGCATTAACAACATGGCTTGAGCACTCAGATGGTTCTGAGAAAAGTTAAACATATGCACATGAAATGAATGCAATTAAGCTAATGCAGTCTCAATGCTTTTAGAACTGTGTTGTTCCTTTAAACTGTTTTTCTCCAGCGCATATCAAAGCGACTTCCAGAAATAGAAATAGAAATAAACCCCATTTGGCCACCTAATTGGGTCCATTAGGATGCAAAAGATAAGGAAATGATCCTATATCTGGACAGAGATAAGATTAATGAAAAAGTTCTTGAGGTCTTTAAAAGATTTAAGTTTAGACTGAGTGAGCCTTGTCATGCAGCTGCATGGTGGGGCCCATTAATAGCTCTAACTGAAGGAAATAATGGCTAAGAAATTGAGGAATGGAGCAGGGCAGAGCTGGCCAATTTATTAATAATGAAGAAAAAACAATAGACATATTGCTGCAGGGTCCAAACTACCCTCTTAATGGTTTTTGAGGTTTTTTTTTTTTTGTTTGGTTTGATCCAAGGAAGAATAAGAGATATGGACCCAAATGCAATACTATAGCAACCATAGCCACCACCAGGCCAATAGTGCCCATAACAATAATAATGATAATGATGATAATAATAATAATAATAATAATAATAATAATAATAAGAAGAAGAAGAAGAAGAAGAAGAAGAAGAGAAAATCCAAACAAAAACAAGAGTGCTTGGCCCCCTAAAAATCAGTTCTGCTTGGACTGCTAAGAAGATAAAGGCATTACAGTTTATAAGATATGGGCCCAAATGCATAATGCTGCATTGCAAATGCATATCAGGCCCATATTCTTCTTCTCAAAAGAAGAAGAAAAACAAGAACAAGAAAACAATATGAAGAAGAAGAAGAATCCTAACAAATACAAGAGGGTTCCGGCTCCTAAAATCAAAAGTCATAAACTCAATGTTATTGCTCAGAGAGCGATGAAGTGAGGCTCAGGCTTGTTATATCATCTTCTCTGATATAATGACTCCCACAAGAGGAGGAAAGAGCACTAAAAAAGCTGAAGCAAAAAACAAAAACTCTCACAAGAGGGCTTGCTCGTAGATTTGTGCTGTGAGGCCCACAGGTTTAGCTTGACATCTCTGAGACAATGACAGCCCAGAGGAGGAAAAAAGCAAAAACAAGCAAGAAAGAAGTGAAAATAAAGCTGAAGATGACAACAAAGGGCCTGGTTAAGGAGCTGTGTGGTGAGGCCCACTGACCCCATCACTATCACGCAAAAAAGAGGCGAAGCTTGAAGGTAAGTCTGAAACGGTGCACCATTGGGAAAATTGGCGGCTGACGCCTTGCAGCGCCACTCCGGCTCCTGACAAGCCTGACACCTCCTTAGCCTCCAAAGTCACCACGGCTTCATCACACCCTCCTCCTGCCACACTGTGCTACAGGGCATGACACAGCTGTCAATAAATCTGTCCCTGAATCGACAGGAGCTAAACAGGGCCATGCTGCTGCTTTAGGGTGTAATACACACCATCACACACAACGCAATACTGACACTCTGTCAGCTGCGTAAACATCACTGATTAGCAAGCAGGTAGATCTTCAATCTGTGGCTGCGCAGCTGTTCTTCATCCCCGAAATCATCGGCTCCTGGATGTCCAGCTTTCCTGAAAATGGTCTGGTGATAAAGTAACGGATTAACCAAACATGAACACCATTTTCCTAATCAGCCAGGACATGTTCGGTGTGTGAAGTTTGCTTCCTTACCCTACAGTTACACTAGCGTGTGACAAGTCACTTTAGTCACTAGTAGTTTGTCTTTAGGGGTTTGTTTATCTCTGATAAGAAATGTTAGTAGCTGTAAATAAAACTAACTAGTGAAATTAAATAATGCACCTGTCAGTGTGGAAACTGCCGATTAGCTAGCCAACATGCTAGGAAACCACAGAGAAATGACTTTCTCTGTTTATCGACTTTTATGATATCACACAGCAGTTTTTGAAGCTTTTTCATTAATCTTCTTAAACACTTGGGACATACCACCTTCCTTCCTCTCTCTCTCTCTCTCTCTCTCTCTCTCTCTCTCTCCACCAATCACTTCATCAGCACTGTTCCTCAGCAGATGTGTACAGATGTAATCAAACCCAACATGATCATGATCAAGGCCCTGCAGAACTCCGGCTCTGAGAGGCTGCAGGATCGGGAACAGCTGCCCACTGTGCTTTGAACTCAACGCCAGAGAAAATAATAATCTATTTCTCTCCTTTTTTTTCAGGAATATGGCATCGTGTTGTGGCAGACTCGAGGCAGATGGTGGGAAAGCCTGAGTGAGACCAGAGAGTGTTGGATTACACAGCGGAGAGGGAACAGCGCCGTCCAACACACCAACACCACCGATAATTAGAGCGAATAATGCTAAAAATTAAATCAACACAGCACATGGCTACAGCGTGAGCAGAATCACTGACAAGTTTAAAACATCAAACAGTTGATTAATAGCTAGAGTGCAGTACTTAAGTATTCACCCCCTTTTCACATTTTGTAGTGCTACAACTGGGGATTGGACCTAAAAATGGACTTAACAATCAGTTCACTGAGCGCTTACGGATGTTGTCCTGTTGGAAGGTGACTCTGTGCCCCAGTCTCAACTCTCTCACAGCCCGGAACAGGTTTTCTTCTAGGATTCTCCTGTATCTGCCTTCCATCCATCTCCCCCTCAACCGTGACCAGTTTCCCAGTTTCCCAGTCCCTGCTGAAAAGCATCCCCAAAACATGATGCTACCACCACCATGCTTCCCAGTGGGAAGTGTTTTAGTCCGTAATGCTAATCTGTGTTTTAATTTCTTTCCTGTAAAGCTAGCCTGTGTGTTTTATCCATTTGTTAGCAGATTTCTTTTTTTTTTTTTTTTACATTACTGCATCCTTTTCCATTCAAGCTTTTTCTAGCTTTTTTTTCAGCCAGCATATTTAATTTGCATTTAGTCTGATGCTGCTTCAGAATATTTCCTGCTAGCAGTTAGCCTATTTACTGAGCTCCCTAACCTGAAAAAAGTGACCTTATGGAGTTCACAAAGCACTTGTAATTCCCTCAGAATGACAAAATATGAAAGATTTACAGCAGTCCAGGGATATTTTTTCTGCTACTGTCCAAACCGGTGGATATTTCCTGTGATTAATTATTTGTTTATTTGTCAGGTAACATATTCACCTCATTAGTAGTGTATCTTTAACGGTGCGTATTTCCAGCATCCTTCATATTAGCATCCGACACGAGCACATACACAGTGAAATGAAGTGGCACATGTTCGGGTGTGGTTCTCAGGTCTGTCAGTGAGTTGAGGCCAAGCTGCTGAATAATTTACACTCCAACTCAACATCGATCTCAGCGTGGGACATCTGATACACCACCTGATGCTTTTAGACAGAGAGACAGAGACACAGTGATTAGTTAATGAGGTGGTTAAACAGAAGCAAAGCTTTGAAACACTTTCACTTTGTACCAAATTCAACAAAAACAAAAAAGCTGAATTACTTTTTTATACAATATGAGACGATAGATCAGAATTTCACCTTTCATTTCCTGATGTTTACATCTAGATGTGTTAAACAACTTGGATCATGGCACTTAAAGTAAATTAAAGTAAATAACACTTAATATTTGGTTTCATATCCTTTGCTTGCAATAACTGCATCAAGCCTGCGACCCACTGACATCATCAATCTGTTGCATTCTTCTTTTGTGATGCTTTTCCAGGCTTGTAGCTTCTTTCGGTTGTTGTTAGTTTTCAGTCTCCTGTTCAGGAGGTGAAATGCTGCTCCACAGGGTTAAGGTCTGGTGATGGACTTGTCCAGTCTAAAACCTTTCACTTTTCCGCCTGATGAAGTCCTTTGTTGTGTTGCAGTGTGTTTTGCCTCGTTGTCTTGCCGAATGATGAAGCTCCTCCTAATAAGTTTGGATGCATTTCTCTGTAAATCTGCAGACAGGATGTTTCTGTAGACTTCTGAACTCATTCTTCTGCTCCCATCATGAGCTCCATCATCACTAAAGATTAGTGAGTGTGTTCCAGAGGCAGCCATGCAAGCCCAAGCCATGACACTACCTCCACCATGCTTGAACCATGAGCTCATGTTTTGGATCATGAGCAGATCCTTTCTTTCTCCACACTTTGGCCTTTCCATCACTTTGGTAGAGATTAATCTCAGTTCAAGAACTTTTGTGGATCATCTCGGCGAGTACTTCTTTGTGAATTCCAATATGGCCTTCTCACCCTTACTGCTGATAAGTGCTTTGCATCTTGTGCTAAGGCCTCTAAAATTTCTGCCCTCAAAGTCTTCTTTGGGCGGTGGATTGTGAGACCTTCACCCCTGCCCTGTGGAGGTTGTTGGTGATGTCACTAACTGTTGTTTTTGGGTTTTTCTTCACAGCTCTCACAGTTTTTCTGTCATCAGCTGCTGTTGTTTTCTTGGCCCACCTGTTCCTTGTCTTCTTGTTAGTACTCCAGTGGTTTCTTTCTTTTTCAGGACATTCCAAATTGCTGTTTTGGCTATGCCCAATGCTTGTGCAATGCCTCTGATGGATTTTTTCCCTCTTTTCTCTGCTTGCTTTTCTCCCATAAACAGCTCTCTGGTCTTCATGTTGGTTTATCCTTTTTAAATACAAATGCAGTCTTCACAGGTGAAACCTACAATGCATCTAACAGGGCACACCTGGGCAAGAAGAAACACCTGTCAGTCACACACACCAATATTTTTGATTATGTGAAATATGGGAATTATCAAACAAAAGCTGCCATGTTCTAAGTTGTTTAACGCGTCTAGATGTAAATGTCAGGAAATAAAAGCTGAAATTCTGATCTATCGCCTCACGTTCATCTTCTGATCTCAAACCCAAATGTCTTCAGTGTATTGCAAAAAAAAAAAAATTGGCCTTGCTGCTCTAACATTAACTCTGAATTGACTGCTGCTTTTTTTTTTGCGTTCAGCAAGGCTGAATATGGACATTTCCAGACAGATGGTCCCTGAAAGGTCGTGCTCGTTCAGGGGAGGCGATGGAACAGAGGCAAACTCGATGAGCCGAAGCTCGTTTGAAACCTGCCAGCTACAAAGAGCACGCTCAGATCCTGCAGCTAACGCCAGGCGCCCATTCGATCATAACCCAGCGTGCTTCACACACTTTTATCCTCACACACCCAGTGCAGTGCGCTGGCATCACGAGCACCACCAGCACCACCAAACCGCCCATCCTAAACAACCTGGAACCCAAAAATATGATGTTAATCGTGTCTTATTTCCACTTCCACCTGCCCTGAGGATCACCGAGCATGAGAAGATCCTTTAGAGCTCCATTTCCATCATTACTGCTTAAATTACCAACAAAAGTACTAATTATTATTATTACTAGTAGTAGTAGTAGTAGTAATAGTAGTAATTAACTACCACTAATAACACTATATTACCACTGAGGTAAATTAAGATACTGTATATTGGGTACGTTAAGAAAAATGTTACAGTTTTGCTGTTATAAAAAAACCAAAAACACAACTTAGGCCAATAGGAGGCAAAACTACTGGGTGTCATGTACCACAATGCATGATGGGACTTTACTGTTCCTCACCACATGTCTTTTCAGCAAATCTAAATTCTGTGTGATTTTGGTTTTTGGGCCAAAAATACCTTAATATTCTATAGTATGCAGTCTAGCATCAAATAAACAGCAACGAAAAGAGAATCAGGATGAAAAGAAGCAGTCGGAGGATGATTACTAGTATGCAAATGAGCAGCGAGTGTACTAGCGTACTAGTATTTAAATAAGAATTAGTAGTATGAATAGAAGTATGAGCACTAATAACAACAACAACAACAACAACAACAACAATAAGCACCAATAGTCTGAGTATTAGCATAAAATAAAATGTCATACTATGTCTACTAGAATAAAATTAGCCAATAGTATGGTTAGTAGTATGAAATAAGCACTAATAGTATTAGTATTAATAATAATAGCCACTAGTATGAGTATTAGTTTGTACATAAGCACGAATAGTAAGAGTACTGGTATGAAAATAAGTAGTAAAGGTATGCATACTAGCATTAAATTAGCAACAATCTGAGTACTAGTATACAATAAGCAGTGAATAAGCACTATGGGGATTATTACACCAATCAGTTAGCGTATGAGTATAAAAATAAGCAGTAATGCCATTAGTACTAGAATAAAATAAGCAACAATACTATGAGTACTAGTATTAAAATAGGCAGCAATAATATGGGTAGACGTTTACAATGACCACTAATAGAAATCAGCAGTAATAGGATGGTAAGTAGTATATAAATCAGTAGTAATGATATGAGTACTAATACTAAAAGAGCAGTAATAGTACAAGTAATGTTAAATAATATGGAGGGTAATAATCTGTAATAATACGGCGAGCATTACATCAATCAGCAGTATGAGTACTAGTCTAAAATGAAGTTAATAGAGTGGGACGAAGTACAAAATAAGCACTAATTGTATTAGGAATAATAACCACTACTAGTTTGTAAACAAACGTGAACACTATGAGTATAAAATAAGCAGTAGTAATACACATATCAGTCTGAAAATAAGCAGCAATCATATGAACACTCGAACACAATAAGTAATAAAAGTATGGGTAGTGTAGACACAAGACATAACGTTATGAGTACTAGTATAAGATGAGCAATAAAAACTGAGTACTAGTTCTAAAATAAGCACAAATAGTATGAGTATAATATAGCAATAGTTGAAAATATACTTCGTAAATATCAGTATAAAATATGCAGCATGAGTACGAGTAGCGGTATGAAAATAAGCAGTAAGAAGAATGAGAAGTAGTATACCGATTAGCAGTAATAGTACAGGTAGGAAAACTAGCAGTCATGCTATGATCACTAGCGCACTAATAGTAGGAGTGAGTACTAGAAAAAGAGAATAAGCACTAATAGTATTAATGCTGCTACAGAAACATGCACTATAAATACATTATCCATTAAAACATCTTTATTTTTATCCCTGATAAAGTCATTTATAAACGTATGTAACTGTGCATCTGAGCAGCGAGGCTAGCGTCGCTAATAAGTACTAAAAAAAAAAATCAATAGCCACCACTTAGCGTAACGATAACTGCATAATTCACGAGAAAATCAATACTGAGTGAAGCAAAGGCTGTTAAATGTTTAACACAGCAAACGAGTCACGCTGTTATTTTACTTCAGTGTAATCAGAAGATTAAAATCAGAGCACATGATCTGTTCCTGGACCCCGAGTCATGTTTGTTTTTTTTTAAATATTGATTAATTCCTGAAATAATTGAGAATTTAGGTTTAGTGACTGTTTAGATTGAAAGATGCTGTATGGAGATCAAAACCTTTCCATTTCCATCGTGCTAATTAGTCACTGCTTATTTTAGCTTCTCCTCAGTAGCATTAGCCGTGTAGCTAACCGCAGGTGTGAAGGCCGGGATTGATTAATGTACTCTCGGGATAAGTGGGCAATCCTGTAGGACGAAGGAGGAGGGAAAGCAGAATGAAGAGGAAAAAAAAAGATGAAATGGATAGAAGAAGAGATAGGAAGAGAGAGAGTGAGCGGAAACAGGCAAAAAAAAAAAAAAGAGAAAGAAGAAAAGGGAAAACTTAATACAACATACGTATATACATAAAAAAGAGGAAGATAAGTTTTCTTTTTTATTCCATTCTTCTTTCTTTTCATCCTTCCTTTCTGTCTATCTAATAAAATGAGCAACCAGACAGGAAATAGTGGAAACAGCTAACAAGCAGAAAATAATAGTTCGTCCTAAGAAAAAGAAAATAAATAAATAAATAAATAAAAATAATAAAAATTAATGAAACAATTAACTATGACATACATTTTTTCTTCTCTATCCATCCAACCATCTATCCATCCATCTATCTATCCTTCCTTCCTTCCTTCCTTCCTTCCTTCATTCACAAGGAGCAGCCAGAACACAAATCTGTGGAAAAAAGTAACAAGAAAACAATTACAGGAAACAAAAAAAAATATATATAATAATAATAATAATAATAAGACCTAATTTCTCTTTCTTTCTTTCTTTTTCTTTATTTCTATCATGCTTTCCTTCTTTTCTTTCATGTATTCCTAATGTATATATATATCTCCTTATCTGTCTATCTTCTTTGTTGTCTTTTTTGACGTCTTTTTCCTCCTTTTCTTCCCTCCTTTCTGTTGAGCAGGAACCTGTGGGTGAAGTGTAACCAGCAAATCGTCTTCATTATTTTATCATTCTTTCATTCTTTTTTAATCTAGTTTTCTATCTAGTTTTAATTAATTTTACTCACCTTTTTCTTCTACTTTTCTTCTACCTTTTTTCTTTAATTCTTTTTCTTTCTTTTTTTCTTTTCGTTCTTTTGTTTTCTTCTCTTTATTAGTCTTGTGGGTGTATTTTGTAACAGGTGAGTTTTCTACCTCCTCTTTATTCTAATATTCTCTAGTTACTGTAATTGTATTGTAATGGACCTGAACACACACACACACACACACACACACACACACACACACACACACACACACACACACACACCATTAACCACCCATTGCCTAATTAGCATTTTTGTCTTTCTAATATGTGTTTATAAGAGGCTTCTCTCAGAAAGCAGTCAGATGAGAGAG
>JAKKZJ010000012.1:23229964-23249259 GCA_033441845.1 Pangasius mekongensis | reverse complement strand
AGTATTAAAATTATGGTTATATTTACAATTATGTCACTTTGTCCAAATACCTTTGAGCCCCTGAAAATGGAAGTACTAAATGGTAAATGCCATATTTTTGTGGAACCTCTTAAAATAAAGCTGAAAGTCTACACTTCCATCACATCCTTGTCGATATGGCAGATAGCAAGGGCAAACAGTGGGTTCTCCTGGCAGCGGGTTCTAAAGGTTGGAAAAACTACAGACACCAGGTGAGAATATTAAATACAGGGTCTTGATTTTACTGTTAGTTTTTTGGTTTAGTTTTTTTGCAAGCTGTACAAGTGTAGTATAATGTAGTATTTGGTACATCTTTTTTTAATAATTACTAATTGTTTCTATAAAAAAGATATGTAGCTATAAAATACATTTTTTAATGTTTCCCTGACAGGCCGATGTGTGTCATGCTTACCAACTTGCACACAAGAATGGGATTCCAGATGAACAGACTGTGGTGATGATGTATGATGATATTGCTAATAATCCAAAGTGAGTATTCACCTTGTTTTATTGCCCAAAGAAAATAAAAAGTACAAATGAATTAAGAATTTGAAATTCATCTTTTGCCACTTTATAATTACTGAGAGAAGGAATAGTCAAGTCAAATTTTATTTATAAACCACGTTTAAAGACAACAGTAGCTGAGCCAAAGTGCTGTACATGACATCATATAACCTCACATTAAATAACATCATAAGACAAAGAATAAAAATAGGTTTTAAGAGAAGATTTAAAAATAGCTAAAGATGGAGCGGACCTCATGTGAAAGGGGAGACTGTTCCAGAGTTTGGGACCAACCACAGAAAAGGTTTAATCACTCTTTGTCTTGGTTCGACAATGGGGAGTAGAGAGAAGAAGCTGATTACAAGACCTTAGTGTTCTGGTAGGGGAGTAAGGATGAAGAAGGTCCATAATGTACTGTGGAGCAAGACCAGAAATCGCTTTATGTACATAAATAAGAATTTTAAAATCAATTCTGAAGCCAGTGAAGAGATGCCAAAACAGGGGAAATATACTCACAGAATCACAGTATCCATGTCTTATGTAGAGAGAAACTGTTTTATCTTCGTAAAAGACCTTAAATGAAAGAGGTTTCCCTTAACAACAGCATGTGTAAAGTGAGCCAGGTAATAATCTGAAAACTGACTAGCAGTAGATGACACAAGAGATGTTCGGAGACTGAGAGACAGAAGGTGGAGGACAGAAACAAACAGATTCAACCATAACTGAATAATGATCAGAAATACCAGAATCAAAAACCTCAAGATTAGTTAGAAAAAAACACCAGAAGACATTCAAGATCTAATGTATGACCTGAATTAAACTAGTGCAAGGAATCTTGACATTTACCCAAGAGTATAGATGTAGAATATGGGGTGTTGCAATAAGGAGTGAAAGTGCGAGTACGGTCACAGTCTTACTGCCATGCGGAAAAACCTGTTAGTGATTATTAGTTGGATACTTGGATTTGTTTGCCGGGGTGATGTGACATTTCTGTGTCATTTTGTTGCAGTAATGCAAAATACATTCCTACTTTCTGCTTATAGAAAAAAAAATGAAAGAGGGATTTTCCCAGGACATCCATTTTGTTTAAAAGCAAGACCACATGAAAAAATAAGTTATAAAGTAGGAAATTACCATGCAGCAAAACTATTAATAGCAATAAATAGCTTTAGTGTCGATGTGTGAATGCTAGATGAAATGTTTTTTACCAGACAAAATATATTTATATTTTATAAATACTTAGTACGTATGTATATAATGTTATGTCTGTCATATTTTTGTGCAGAAATCCCTTTCCTGGAAACATAATCAACGTACCAAATGGCCCAAATGTTTACCCTGGGGTTCCCAAGGACTACACTGGAGCGGTAATGTGTTCTGTAACATAATAAATACTCTGATTACACTTTTATTTGGTGATTGTGGAATAAATTTTGAAATTATTCATTATCAGGAGGTATCAGCTGAAAACTTTCTGGCTGTGCTGCGTGGAGATTCAGCTGCAGTCAAGAAAACAGGAAGAAAAAAAGTAATACAAAGGTAATAACTATGCCTCAGCTCATCGCCTCACTCTATTAGACTTAATCACCAATTCCACATCTAATACACTTTCTGATTGGTCAGAAGGTGTTGATTAATTGTCTATAACAGCAGCTCTGACAGTAGTGCAGCTGCAAATCGCAGGTTTATATTAATGCGCTCGTTCTGATACCTTATCGTTTCTATAGTAACAGCTCGTTCACAGGGACTTGTATTAAGATGGATTTAAATATGTGTGTAATGGTTGATAAGATGAAGCTTTCTATACAGAGCTGTTCATTTAACTCGTTATCTCTAGCAGTGCAAAATGCAATAATTAAAACAAAGGAAACAGAAAAAATCCTTTTACAAATCATTTGTCGAACTCTACACTCTAGAAACTAGTGTAAACTCTAGAGACTGTTGTGTGTGAAATTCCCAGGTGATCAGCAGTTTCTGAAAAACTCAAAGCAGCCCATATGGTACCAACATCTCTTTGAATAGCTAGTTGTTGTTATGGGAGCAATGAAGTGAGGAAAGTAAAGGAAAACCCTCATCTACCTACTTGACACATTAGAACTATTTGAATAAACGTCATATTTTGACAGAAACTATTACAAATATTTTAACTTCTTATTTTAACATTGTTCTCTTTCAGTGGTGCAAACGATTCTATCTTCATCTACTTATCAGACCATGGAGGTTGTGGAGTATTTAAATTTCCACATTCCACAGTACGTTCAGTCAATCTCCTCCTTCAATCGCCTTCTTCTTCTCCTCCTTCTTCTTTCTTTTTGGCTAGTTCACACCTCTAAGACTGACACATTTTCCTTGGGTAGAAATGTCTCACACGGGGTTTGTCACAGGGTTTCCCATCCTTAAACACAAACACTACCCTTTAGACCAGTAAACAATGGGAAACTGAAAATGTGGAGTGAAGAAGGAAATAAAGTACTGTCATGTACAATTACAGTTCAACAGAGCCTATGCTTTAAGGTTAATTCAAATGTATATCATTGAAATTCTAAGACTATTATAAAGTGGAGTTTTGAACACACACAGAATCTTATCATCCTGTTTTTCAGTAACTAATAAATAATCTACAAATAAATAATCTACAAAAAGTAGAATTAAATATTAAGTACTATAACTCAGCAGGGAAAGAAAAGCTAATTAAGGCCGCATTATAATCGTATAGGCTTTTGAATGGTTTTTCTGCAATCTGATTTCACTTAACAACACACTTTATCAAACATTTAAAAATGTAGTTACATTCAATACATATACAGCATACAATAAATGTTT
This sequence comes from Pangasius mekongensis, assembly GCA_033441845.1. Taxonomy (NCBI): domain Eukaryota; kingdom Metazoa; phylum Chordata; class Actinopteri; order Siluriformes; family Pangasiidae; genus Pangasius; species Pangasius mekongensis. The sequence continues at coordinate 23,245,914 of JAKKZJ010000012.1, read as the reverse complement.
TTGTTCACCGAGGTTTGTACTGAGATTTCAAGTTTTCTCTTTTCTGTCAGAGCATATATAGAACATACAGTAGATATTCACTGGCTAATTTTTTTTCTCCAAATATTACACCAAATAGTTTTCTAAAATTAAAAACTAAAGTATCCCTCAGTGATCTAGTCTGTGCGTTTAACTCATTTTCAGCCAAAAAAAGCCAGATCCATATAACGGTATACTACTAAAGCCATGAAATGTAATAATCAGGTGTTTTCTGTTGCAGCTTTATGCACATGACCTCATTGACACGGTGAATACAATGGCGAGGAGTCGCAAATTTTCAAAGGTATGTATTTTAACTCTTACTTTACATTTTAATATACCTCTCTGTTTATACCTTTTCTCCATTTATGATCTTCCTTTTCCATTAAAATTAGCTCTAAAAATTAAATTAAATCAGTCACAATCTGTTTTATTCCTCTCTAACCTGGCCATTGTTTGCAGATGGTCATTTATATGGAAGCATGCCATTCTGGATCAATGCTGAATCAGCTGTCTGGCAGCAACGGTTTGAAAGATTTCTATTCATTAAAAGAGATAGTTGTAACATGTTTAGGTACATTATTCACGTATATGTCTGAAAGGCCTTAACCTTTTGCTTCAGTGTATGCAGTTGCAGCATGCAGGCCTGAAGAAAATAGCTATGCTTGTTTCCTGGATCAGAAAAGAAATACTCCTCTTGCTGATCTCTTCAGCATTTTCTGGATATACCACACTGAGAATGTTAGTGTTTTATATTGTTATATTTGCTAAATTGCAGAAATTATCTTTATACCACTATGGTGTACTGTGATTTCTGATCCTATGTATTTGGTAAAGATTTCAGTTTTGTCTTCATGTCACTCTAAAGGTAAGACTTGGCTTGACTTCACTTGGAGATCAGTTTTCCTACGTGCAGACAAACGTGACTCAAGCTGCAAGAAAGATGAGAGTGAGGCAGACACCTTGTAGCTATGGGGACATGGTAGGTACAATCATGATGACTTTCAGCCAATTGGGGAATAAAGTGAAACATTGCATTTAAAAAAAAAAACTAATTCTTTACAATGGCAAATGTTGCATTATCTATGAAAAATAAATGTTACCAAAAATGTTTAAATGTTTACTTTTTTAGTAAAATGTTTGTTCTTTTGTACTCTGCGTTATTTAGGGCATGCTGAAGTTAATGTTGAGTGAATTTCTTGGAGAATCCCCTGCCTCTGTCAGAGAGGCCTACACGCCCCAGCCCCTGAACATTCAAGTGTCCGATGTGGTAGACGCTACAGAAATTCCACTGATAATCCAAGAAAACAGGATTAAAAAGGAACAGGACCCAGAAAAAAGACAGGCCCTGAAAAGACAATATGATGATCTTAAAAGAGTGAGTAAGCCACTTCCACTGTACTGCATTATTTACAGCCCTTATTTCTCAATAGATTCAATACTCACACTCACTGTATCTATATCCTGAATCTTATTCATAAGAAAACCTCAAGTTACAGCTTTACCTCTGACTGTTTCAAAGTGCAGACACTGGAGACTCCTTCCATCAATTTTAAATAAACATCTCCTTATCACTGTAACGGTCCCTGTGAACGAGCTGTTACTATAGAACCAGCGCATTAATATAAACCTGTGACTTGCAGCTGCTCTACTGTCAGAGCTGCTGTTATAGACAATTAATCAACACCTTCTGACCAATCAGAATCCAGAACTCAACAGCACAGTGCTTTAAATCATTTTATCAACCAGATTTATTTGAACATCCTAACAAAATTGTTGGCATGGCATTCTTTACAAATATTTTATTTAAATTTTGCACAGCAAATTTCGTAATTGAATATGAACAGTTAACTAAGTGATAAATTAACGCCAAAACGGTTTAGTTTAGTTTATCATTATACTGTATGATAAACCCCACCCCACCCCACCCCACCCCACCCCACCCCACACCACCCCACCCTTGTATGGCTACATACAAGTTATATATTGGATAATACTGCAATTCCAGTAGCTCTGTAATGCCCTACACTAATCCACTGCAACCCCGACCAGGCTACACGTATCCATTGTGTCAAAAAAGTTGTCATGATGAATTACATATGATCATGTAATGTAAAAAGACATTTGTGTTTTAGAAACGGTCACTTTAGATGTCTTTATAGATTAAATTTGTATATTATGATCATATTTGTAGAAGAGGAAGATAATGGATGAAGCGCTGCAGAAGATTACTGAATGCACAAACGCTTCACGAGCTCTGACTGAGAAACGGGAGGTGACTCGCACGTACGAGCTCGAAGTCGTGGCTGAGCATTTTAGGAAAAATCTCTTCAACTGGGAAAAGGAGCCGGTGTGTATATATGTACAGCATTTGTGTGTGTGTGTGTGTGTGTGTGTTTGTTTCTTTGATTAACATGGCTTGAAGTGTAATGGAGTAAGAATGTAAAAAAATCATTTCAGACAACAAGAACAAGAAAGATCCAGCAACGTTAATAGTCCACTGCACAAGCTTCCCCTAACATCAGCATTAATACATCATTAGTAACATTAACAAACTAATTAATCATTTTATTATGTGATTTTTTTTTTCTCCTAAAATAATAATCTATTGAATAATAATAAAATAATATAATAAAATAATAAACGCTGCAGTATCGAAGGTTTCTTCCATCACCACATCAAAATCCAACAACAACCAATAAAATTGATCCATGAATGACTTGAGTTCATTCAATTATCTTTAGTAACCTGCTGTAATTGAATGTATGCGAGATTCATTGACAGAATAAAAACTGTGTTAATTAGGAGTGCTTCCACTTACGCGGTGTTTAGCTCGTTTAAACAGAACCCTGGTGTTTCTCCCCCTCAGTGTGTGAGAACACAGCAACCACATGTGGGTCTGAGCGAGGTGGCCTCGGCCCACTTCCAAATCAAATCCGTTAAGAAAGTGATTCGATTCTGAATTGACTCACCTGCAGAAAGTGAATCAAACGCAATGTGTTTTGCATTGAAACTGTGCCAAATCAAATACGCGGACCAGTGATCCGCTGTGGCGACCCCTAATGGGAGCAGCCAAAAGAGGAACAACGTATAATTATAGTTCATGTTCACTTGTGTAGTAAATAATAATTAAAGGGACCTTAATATATACAGTATATGGTTATGCAGTTCAGACAGAATTAATCTCTCTCTCTCTCTCTCTCTCTCTCTCTCTCTCTCTCTCTCTCTCTCTCTCTCTCTGTGTGTGTGCAGTATGTTGTCACTCGTCCACACCTGCAGATTTTAGTGAATCTGTGCGAGTGTGGGTTGGAGGTTGAGAGGTATGTGATGACTTTCACTTTTTCACTATTTTAATCTGGAATTAAACACGTGCAGTTGTTTCTAATTTTTTCCCCCATTTCTAATTTCTTTGTTTGTTTCCATCAGCATCACTGGAGCCATCACTCACGTGAGCGGGGAGACGACTTTCTGAAGAAAATCACACGCAACTTTCTAATCATTTTCTTTTACTCTTCTTCCTTTTTTAATATCATCTTTTAGATCATCTTTTTGAGAGCGGTATTTTTACTTTTCCTGCTTTTTTTGTTGATGATAAAGCAAAAATCATGATGATGTATTTGCAATTTTTAACGTTTGATCTTTAAATTCTTTTCACTGTAAACAAAACCAAATAATCACACAGCCTGTCAAAGTCCATAATAAAGAGCTTAAAGGAAAATTTTTTGCATTGAAAACATTTTTCTTAAAATGTTTAGAAGATTTGTATGATACCTAAATAAATCCCATGTCCTGTAAAACTTACTTTCGTAGCACAACACATCCTAAAATAGTATCTCTATTATTCAACACATCAAGCTAGTTGTAATTGCAATTGTGCTATAAAATAAAAAAAAATGTCGATTTGAGTGTCATTAATCTATAGAATTATCTAAATCTCAAAAACAGGTTTTACTTATTAGGCAGATTTGTAAGCTGGGTTAGTAATTTCTTTGTATATGAACTATTACTGACAATAAGAGCTCTGTTTTATCTTAATTAGATTTCAGTAATTAATTCATTCCCTGTACAGCAGCAGTGTATGGCTTTAGCACTCCTGACCACCAGAGATGGTCTGCTGATATAAACACCACTCCTTCTAGGACTTTAGCGACTTACCTCTCAAACTGGTGGATTCTGACAGCTATGCCTCAGGGGTACAAATTTCAATTCTGTTGTTGACTCACATTTCACAGTTTTAAGTCCAAGCCAATTTCCAACCCCATCAAGTGGTCATTGAAAGAAAAAAAAAAAAGTCTTTTCCTCTGGAAACCTCGGAACAATGGGTTCTACTCCAAAACCTTTTAGTTCAGAAGAAGTGAGTCTTGTCCTCCCTTTATGTATGTAAGACTGTCATGTTAACGATGTTGTGTAGTCACAGACTGGGTCACATCACATTTCATGTCCTCATTGCTCTGAAACACACCTCTTTTTGGTTGCCTTTCAAGTGCAAATATTCCAATTCGATGTCTTAGCCTCCTGTCTCCCACATAGGTTCGAGGATAAGCGAGGAAACCAAATTTCTCAAAGGTAAACCTAAGCAATAAAGGAGGTTGGTCTCGAGAGCAAACACCGAAGAACTGGCCACAGTGCATGATCTTAAAAAGCCCCTCTGATTAGCTAATTCTAATTTATCTTACTCAGTCTAACTCTCTTTACTGTCACTAGATGTCTCCCCATTCCTTTATAATCACCCATTCGCCTTTTATGTTATCTAAAGCAAACAAAGCCACGGAGATCGCACCAGATCTCTGACCTAGGAGATGTCTCAAGTTACCTCCTTATCAATATTTGACACGCAAACCTCCTGCATGTGTACTGTGAGCTCTGCCTGTTAATCTATCAAGGCTTTTACTTCTCATCTTAAGCAGCCCTGTGCATAGCTTAGTACAAATTAAACTTATTCGACGGACTTACTGGAGCCTGAATAGGTGATGGAATGTGTTCCACTCTTCTTCTGATAGTGATGTGCACGCTCTGCTCCAAGTCCTAGGAATTAAGGCCATTCGATAACAATGGACTTGTTTTTCTCATGTCAAGTTGCCTTTTGACAAACATTATAAAATGGATTACATTCAGTATAAAATAGGTAATATGAAAATATGAAATATCTTCTGATTATTTTCCACAATTCCCCCCCATTGATCAATCTATTGATCACAAACATTTTCCTAATCAGTAATAATCAGAATGCTAAGAAGGGATGATTTGTAATAATATGATCTGTAATCAGAGGATTAGATAGTACTATTTAAAAGTTCATGTCCACTCATTCCCCAGAGGCGAGCGAAAAACCCCTTTCACAATTCCAATCAAATTGGGGGAAAATTTCCGTCGTACCTGCTTTGAGCACGATAGTGTATTCACCACCTGGGACCACATCACTTGAGTATAGCATTGAGCACTGATGAGTATAGCATTGCTTAATAAATTGAGGATCACAGACTATCTCACATGATTAAAGATTATTATCCTTCACTAAGCTTCACTACATAATTAGACAAACATATTTTTGTAATCTGGGAAAAGTATCAATATTCATTTATATGTTTGTTTCAGTGGGCCCAGTTAAGGGGTTCCCCATAGTTAGGCAATTCCTGTGTTTTCCCCTTGCCTGATGTTGGTTGGTTACAATCTCTAGGAGACTGGTACAGTAACCAGTGGGTTATTATAACCGCTTGAAACCCAGGATTTTGTTTGGCCAGTTGAACTAGAGGATCCCTTTCAGTGGCTTTGGTCTCCCTGAATAAGTAATACAACAATAAATTTGCTCTCATCCATCCAAATAGCTATGTTTTTAGGAAGAAATATACTGATTTTTGGTCATTTATGTTGTCAGTTCAAGATTCCTATCTTATTTTTGTTTGTTAGTTTGAAAATATTGTCACCCAGAAGATCGCAATGTAGTCAATGCATGCCACAGTGATGTCAGTGTGAACTTACTCAAATAACACCTTCTCTTACATTGTTGTTTTTTGCAAAAAAAAATACCTTTTGCGATTGTCTGAATGTCTCAACAGTATGCAAAACCAGGCACTTGGTGCCAAATAGTCTCTTAATAAATGCAACATACCTTTCATTCGTCTTCTTATGCCCCTTGTGATTTTACACCATGTAGAGAGGCTCGCTGGAGGTCAGAGGAGAGGTTACTAGTACTTCACTCTCGCCTCTGTTATCTGTGTGTTTAGGTGCTCGATCACCTCATTCAGAGGCTCTTTCGTTGGGGTGCAGTGACTGATGTGGATCCAAGTGTTCAGTCCGTCTACCTTAACCCTTACCTTAGCCCTTATTATTATTACCTTGTATGGTCCTTAAACACTTGGCTCAGTCCACTTTCTCTTGTGCACCTTCACGTAGACCCAGTCACCTGGCTTGGGCAGGTTCTCAGGCTTCACAGGTTCTAAGTGAGGTCGGTTATTTCTGAGACCTGTGCCAATGATAGTCAAGGAAGGACCAGGTCAAACATTGCAATATCGGGTTGCACGACAAGTCAGGTGGTCAGAGGGTGCCATCGTACTTTCAGAGGGGCTGAGAGAGCCTCACGTTTCCTCACATCATTTAAGCAGAGCATGTAGTCCATGAGTAGTGTGTAGGTGTATATAGTAGTAGGTGTGCGTATCATTGCAGTGTGCATCTTTCCTCAGGCCACTCTTTTCTCTTCACTCCTTAACCGCCTTAGTAGATGTTTTCTCTTTTCCTCTTGTCTTCAACCTTTAATTTCCCTCTCAGGTTTACATGAAGGTGTTCATTCTCTTCGTCATCATTTATTGCTGTCTGTATAATCTGTAGAGACACGGCCTTTCTCGCTGGCCGTGTCTCTGCTGCCATCGTGTGGTTGCTTTTGGACAAAGCATGTTCCCACAGGAGCTTCTCTGCAGCTGACAGCCTGCCTCTCATGCTGGTAAGGAGAGGTTGAGGGTGGGGCTTGTTCTCTTTTTGATCTCATCTCACCTTGGTTTGCTCCTCCCACCGAGCAGTGACTTGGAATAGGGCTGTATGCTACTGGATTTCCTCATATCATCATTAAACATCATATCTTCTTCTAAAAATCATATACCTTCTTCTTTTATCAGTGGATAGATGGCCTTATCTAGGTGGTGGGGGTATGCGAGGCATTCCTCCCAGTCCTCTGGTGCGTCTGGTTTCAAAGACTCTGCATTTTCCTCAACACTCCTTTTCATGTCATCAAATTTCCTTTTTTCTGCTGCGTGTCTTTGTTCTGCTGCCTCTCTCCTTTCTTTAGCTTTATCCTTCCACAACTGTAACATTCTTAGCTTCTTCTCAGCATTTTCTGGTTGGAGGTGTTTGTTTTATAAACTGTTCAACTTCTCCAACTCATGAAGGGTCACACGTGCCATTTTCAGGCCACTTGGAAACACCTTTAGCGTTGGCTGTAGATTTTTTACTCTGCTACTAGTCTGTTTTTCAACTAACAAGTCTTTTGGTGATCCAGATCTCACCTATAAGTGGGAAGGGGACAAGGGTTGGATATCGTAAGCTAGAACGTCTGTGCTGTGTTGGGTCACTGTCTTCGTCCACTATGTCAGTACAGTCTATATTTGATGCTGGTATCCAGGCAGGAAGGGATCATCTGACCTTAGCGCCAACCTCACTCTGCAGTAAAGTGTCCACAATTCTCTCAATGTCCGTAATACAACGTCCTGTTGCTCTAGGACCAAGTCAGCAGTCAATTTTCTTAGATTATACCACTGATGTATATTATTTAAGTAACACACTCAAAGTGCTAAAATTCAGCTGGCAAATGAACAATGTTCTGATTATACAAGTTTACTTAACCCACTCAGGATGAAAAATGCTCAAATCAGATATCCAATAAACAATGCATTAACCCACTAAAAATGAAAAAAAAAATTGCAAATAAATTTTAATTAGCGCATTTAAAAATTAAAATTTAATTGCACATTAAAAATGAAGCTAATAAAAAATAAGCTAATTTTGTGCTGATTATAGAACTTCAATTAGCACACTAAAAAAAAAAAAAAAAAAAAAGCTGTCAAATGGCTCCTAATCCATTGGCTACAAGATGCACTGAATCTCAGTAAGGTAAGCTAGTGCATCTCTCTCTCTCTCTCTCTCACTCACACACACGGCAAGGACGTAAACAGCAGCCCCTGCTGGAGCATCACTGAAGTAAAGTGTGGTCTGCATTTAAACCATCCAAGTGCACACACACACACACACACCCACACCCGGAGCAGTTGGGGGTTCAGTACCTTGCTCAAGGGTCTCACCTCAGTCGTGCTGGTCATTCACTCCCCCCACCTACCTACAATCCCTGCTGGACCTGAGACTCGAACCCACGACCTTCGGGTTACAAGTCCGACTCGCTAACCATTAGGCCACGACTGCCCACAACACCCCTTTTAAAAAAAAGAAAGCAGGGCCCACCATTCACTCTCATACACTCTTACACACTCGCTGTTTCCTGTGAAAGGAAGCTTTCCTGCAACATTCAAACCAAAGATGCGCATCAGACTTTACAACACAGCACAACACAATGACAAACTCGAGGCCTTTTACGCAGACAACAACAGAATTCTACTCACTGAGGGAAACCTGTATAAAGCAGCTATTGGGGCAGCTGTGGCTCAGGTGATAGAGCGGGTTGTCCACTACTACTGCCAGGGTTGGCAGTTTGATCCCTGGCCCCTCCACATGCCAAAGTGTCCTTGGGCAAAACACTGAACCCCAAGTTGCTCCCAATGGCAGACTGGAGAGTGGGTATACAGTATATGGGCTGCGAGGAAGAGTGGTCTCAGCCATATGCGATTGCACGGTTGTAGGGGTGGTGAGGCAGCAGGCTACTGGCCTTGGTCTTGCTGAACACTTCCTTGAACTTTGAGTATTCAGGTGGGATGGATATCTATGAGCTGGGTTCAGGACTTTCCACAGAGGTAGAGGCAGCTAGGAGATGGGGAACATGGAGACAACGCGTGAAAAAGTGGGAAGATCAGTGTGTGATCTCCTTGCCTGCCCATGAAATCTGAGGGTTATGAAGGTGTGAGTAGAATGATGACCTGGTGACCTTCTGTTGATCAGGGACACCTTCCAGGCTGGAGAAATAAAGGAAGCATTGCAGCATGAAGCCTTTGCACTGACCTGCCTCTCCTGAATACTTGTTGATGAGGGAAGGAGCCGGAATAGCTGGAGGCCGTCGTGCTTTGAAAGCCATTGGGAGCATGTAGATGAACTGTGTCAGCTTGGTGTCTAGCATTGCTAGGTGCTGTTGGTGCTCCCCAATTAGACAGCCTTGTGCCGAAACAGCATTATGCGAGTCTTGCTCACGTGTTGCATCCATGTGCTGGCGAAGTAATCTGTCAGGTGGCGGAGACGGGTGCAGGGGAGGTTTATTAAAGTTCAGCAAACATTATAAATCATTAGGCAAGAGCAAAGTCAGAATCAGGTAGGAGATCAGGCAATCAGCAAACAACATGAGCTACACAAATCCAAGCTCTTGAAAACCAGAATAGCATGAACAATAAACAGAGGCTTGATAAGTCAGGCAATGATACACTGAGCATTACTTCATGGTCAGTGAGTGTTTTGTGTGTGCTTATATAATGTGGTGATGACTGAGTCCAGGTGTGTGCAATCAGTAATTAGGTGACTGTGAACATGTGCTGTGCTGGGAATCATAGTCTGTGGTGGCCATGTTCGTAGGCTGCAAGGTGTTCTGGGAATTGGAGTTCGGTGCTGAATCTGGCCCTGACATGACAGTAGTTTATTCGCAGTGGTTTGATAAGACAGTGCCAGTGAAAGAGGAGTGTAGTAATATTATTATTCACAAATACTATAAAAAAAAATTATAATTACCAAAACCAACAGGTAAAGAAAAGGGGGTTTAATGAACAGTCCTTTCAGATGCTAGTTACTGTTATGGTGGTGCTGATGGTTAGTAGATGTCTGTAGAAATCTCAAAATACCAACAGTCATAACATTAAAAAAAACAAAAGATTTTCACGATATTGATATTTTATTGCTCTCCAACCAATTTCTGCACTCGACACAGAGAATCACACAGAAGTGGGTTCACAGTGTGTTATTTGTATAAAAAAAATGCTCTTTATCCAGGTGCCTGTTCACAAGCACTGAAATTCCAGAAATCCTCCACAGACACACACACACACACACACACACACACACACATTCTATTCATGCTAAATGTTTTAAAATCACTTCCCGGGCCCCCGGGAGGCGAGCGGGCCGGAGCAATCATGCTCTCGCCTTTCCCCCATGAGGCCTGCATATCTATTTCACCACAAATGGCTCCAAATTGCCACATTGTCATTTTAGATCTCCATTTTTCTGCTGAGAGAGAAATAATTGAGGAGAGATGGAAAGAGAGGGGGAGAGAGAGAGAGAGAGAGAGAGAGAGAGAGAGACTGGTTGGTCAAGGCCATGAAAATGGACGGGGCCGGTGCTGGTGGCGGGCGGCGGCACTCAGACTGTACATGTACATGAAAGAAGCTCATGGCGAACTGTAAATGACGCCTCGCTGAGTGAGCAGCTCACGACTCCGTGCCCGGCTCCTGCAACAGGATCCGCCGTCAGATTGGCAGATAGAGCCGCCTGTCATCACTCCCCCGCCCAATCACGTCGACCCGAGGCCTCCTGAGCCTGCTTAAGGCTCTAAATCCGCTTACAACCCTGTGTTAGACCTCAAACAATACCTGTCCTGATCAACAAGCTGTGCTCTCTCTCTCTCTCTGCGAGGAACCTCCTTCAAAACGTTCTTAGAGGAACCTTTTCATGCCGTGTAGACTGGAACAATCCTGGCTGCTTTAAGGAAAAGGTTCTGAATTGTTCAGAACACAAAGCAGCAAATCTTTTGGCACCAAAACATCTTCAGTGCCAAAGATGGCGGCTCCCGTAAATAACGTACCAGTGTTCAGCTACGCGGCCGAGTTTAGTTCATGTTTATAGACGACAGGAAGTTGCACTGTGCCTGTGACAGGAAGTTGCACTGTGTCTGTGTGACATCATTGTGGAACTGGATGTGGTACGAGATTGAAAAGAATTTTGGGCAAAAAAAAATCACCTTTAAACTATTAACTATTTTAAGCTATTAAACTTGTAGCTCCGCTTCAAAACTAAAGAAGTTTAGAAACTAAACACATCCATTTTTTATTCTTCTTTTTGCTTTTCTTTAAATAAACTTCCTTCTATTTTTGTTTTTTTTTGTTTGTTTTTCTTGGTTTTTTTGTTTGTTTATTTGTTTTTGTTTTTATTTGACTTTCTTTAGATTTAGATAGATAGATAGATAGATAGATAGATAGATAGATAGATAGTACATTATTTTTATTTGAATTTACAAATTTTTAATTATTATCTTTTTTTCTTTAAATGTAATAATACATTAATTTTTTTAATTTTATGTTTTTTAATTTAAATACACTTTACACACTTCAGTCAAAATTATACATTTCTTTTTTAATAGAATTTGCTTTGTTCTTTTTTTTTACCTTTTATTCTACTTTTTTCTTTGTTTTCAACTTTTTATGTAAATGTACATTTTTCTTCTTTATTTGTTTTTTTTTCTTTACATTTACACTTTTCTTTTTTGTATAGTCTTTTTGTTTGTCTTTTAGTTTACACACTTTTTTACACGTCTTTTTGAAACCCTTGAGATGCACCAGTCTGATGCTGAGTGTGTGCATCGGTCTGATCTAAGTCTGAAATGCGTTATCAGGATTAGATTAGAATTGTTTTTTCATCAGATTCCCTGATGTCTTTTTGGACGTTTTGATCGCTTGATAGCTGTTTTGTCTGTTTTGTTAAAACTAAAGTGGCTTAAAGAGTTGATGAAGATGAAGGAAAAATGTGCAAATCAGATTTTTTTTTTTTTTTTACCAAACTATTCTTTTAACTATTCATAACTCACAAATCGTACCATCATGAGTGTGATCAACATTTCCATAGAATTTAATTTGGCTTTTACGTGATTCAGGTTGCTACAAGAGCGATGCGCCTCTTTCATCACCTTACAGGTTTTAGGAGCCAAAACTCCTAAGGTTTGCGCTCTGATTTACTTTTTGTCGTCGATAGATCGTCTCCATTTGATCAGGAACATCAAAAGAGGTGGAATATTTTCCATTCTTGTGAGTATAATGAGGGCAGAGTAACGACAAGACGCACAAAAGGCCCACAGTTTCCTCTTGGATTGGAGCGCAGCGTTGACGTGAGCATGAAATGAAGCGCTTAATTCTCCTTCTCAAGTCTCCGGCCGCCATCATCATCACTAAATGATGAAAACACGGGGATCAGCCCCTGCTTCCTGTCCCGGCTCTCCAATACGGCTTACTGATGGACATCACGAATTTAGATTGGAAATGACTTTTTTGTTTGTTTTTGTTTTTTTCAGTCTCTGTGAAAGTGTTATATTAAATCATTTTAAAATAATCTGCTTAATATTCAATTGTTTATTTTGTTCTTCATTGTTAGAAAAAAAAACCTAAACATCTCTACACATTCACTCTCATTAAAAACACCAAGTTCTATGAAAAAAAAAAAAAAAAAAATATATATATATATATATATATATATATATATATATATATATAAATATGCAAATTTAGAAATGCCTCCACGTCTTTCTATCACTGACATTAGCTAACTCTATGTGTGACATCATGTGGCGTCTTCTAGTGAGGCCTGTATTAGCTACTTTCCCCTGAAAGCTGAGTTTTATTGCAATATTGCGATATGCTAATTTCGTCCCTCGTGCTAAAATATCACAACGCTGCATGATACTGCTGTTCAACAAAACCTTCGCTGCCAGTTCAGAACCTTCCTCCTCTGTACCTACTGTATGTTTTTCCAAAATCCACATGCAGGGACTTTCAGGGGATGGTTTAGCCAAAAAAGAAGAAAAAAAAAGAGAGAGATGTCCACAGTTAGATAATCTGGTTTAATCCAGCATCGTATTTGGCTTCAGACATTCAGATTATCACACAGATTATTATTTTTGGGTTAATTTTGGCTGAATTGACACAAAAAAGTGTCAGAAACCCAAATGAGGCCTATGTGCAGCTCCTTCAGTTCTGTAAAATGTCCTACAGAGCTTACACACACACACACACACACACACACACACATCTACCTGAAGGACATTTCTCCTCTGTATTTTTTGTACAATTTTGAGAATAAAAGCAAACAGAAACCTGATAACAGGTTCATTGATCCAAACTTTTAGCCCCTTTTGACCCAAATGAGGTCAATGAGCCATGACATGTTTGGTGTGTGGCTCATTTTGCACCAATGCTACTCGGCTAATGTAGCTAACGAGTAAAATTTAGCATTGTGTCTAAATTATCACACACATAGTTCGGTTATTTCGATTTTTTGTTCTGTTATATTGAAGTACAAGAAATAAACGACTGAGGATCATAATTACAGCTTCTTCAGTCCTTTAAAACAGATCTGAAGAGCATTTCTCCTCCATAACTCTCGTAACGTTTTCTTCCAGACATTAGCTAGCTCATTCTTAACGTTCATTATCGTTATTATTTTTCTCAGTTACCTAGCAACAGTGTTATAGCAAAAGCTTATGCTTGGTGTCCATGACGTGTTTGGTGTGTAATTAGTTTGGCACTGGAGCTATGAGTTTAAAGTTTAGCATTGTGTAAATGTTCTAAATGATCACACACACAAGGTTATTTTGATTTTTTTGGCCAAATTGTCATGTTACAGTAATCAGAAAAAGAAAATCGGTCGAAACAAGAATGAGTTGCGTAATCACAGCTCCTTCAGTTCTTCAAAATGTCCTACACAGGGCATGAGACGCTTAGCAGAGTTTCTTCTCCGTACCTTTCGTTCAGTTTTTCCAAATCTGCGGTGAAATACTGAAACACATTTACATACAGGAACTTTAAGGAGATAAGGAGTTAGCCAAATTGTGCCGACCACATTCGCCTTTAATGAAGTCGGTAAGAAGTTTGGCGTGTTTTGCACTGCGGCTACGTGGCTAAAGTTGCTAAGAAGTAAAGTTTAGCATCACGCAATCTGAAACGTATTCCTAAATCACACACTTAAGGTTCAGTTATTTCGATTTTTGTGCAAATTGTCACGTTAAAGTACTAAAAACAAAGTGGCAGAAATTCAATTCAACTCAATTCAATTCAATGTTATTTGTATAGCGCTTTTAACAATGAACATTGTCGCAAAGCAGCTTTACAGAAATAAATGGATTCACAAAAAATATATTATAAATATGTGAATTTATCCCTAATGAGCAAAGCCAGAGGCGACAGTGGCGAGGAAAAACTCCCTGAGACAATAAAGAGATGAGAATGAGGCCTAATTACATGTCCTTCAGTTCTTCAAAATGTCCTACAGAGGGCATGAGAAGCTTAGATGAGAAGCTTAGCTGAGTCTAAACACACACACACACACACACACACACACACCTGAAACCCAAGAGACTGTCGTCTAAAACGGGCCACTTGCAATCAGAAAGCCCCTCCATTTAATTACAACAGACAGGAAATGGGGTGCTGAGTGGCGCGCGCGGCGATAAGAGCGCGTGCGCCCGGAGGAGATGACAGGCACGCCGAAATCCGATCGGCCGCTTAACAAAGAGCCGACTTATCACAAACCTCACCGAAATACCGCCCGCTCCGGCTGGACGCATGACCATCTGATCATCAACCCTTATTCATAATTAATATATTTATCAAATTAATTACTGCGGGAACAAAAAAAGGCTCCTCCAACTTTTTTTTTCCGCCGCCGCCCGAAACAGTGGGCAAATTCATCGGCGGTTGGCTCGGTTTTCTGCTATAATAACGGCGCTGTCAGTTTAATGGCGGCCGGGAGAGCTCCAGCCCTCTGCGGCCATGACAGACAAATTGCTCCCCCTGTGCAAAGAAATGATATGAGGAGGGGAATTTCAGAGGGAAGAAAAGAAATATGTCGTTGTTTGGTGACAACCTCAATTGCGCCGTTGTCTCACAGAGAACTCTGTACGAAACATGAAAGAGGATCTTTTTTTTTTTTTTTTTTTTTTTGCTTTTCCAGGAGATTTTTTTTCTCTCGCTGTTTCTGTCGTGCTATCGCTCAAAGCTTGTCTGATTTCCACACTAATATTGTGAAAATACACTTTTCGTATTTAAGTTAGCGTGTGAAGGTTTTTCCATCCATGCTGAAAACACTCCTGTATTAAGCGCCGTATTTTATTCATAAAATAGACGAATAAAGCGAAAGATTAGGTACGGATATCAAACAAAATATTAATATATGTCATTAGCTAGGAAGCTACGTAATTCAAAATATTCAAAGCTAGCTAAAGAGTTTAATGACTTCATTGATAAAGATTAGCAGCTCCACGTTCATGTCACATTAAAATATATATATATTTTTTTAACAGTAGTCAAACCTTTAGTATTATAACATTAGCATATTACAACAAAACAACATAATAAACAACAAAGAATATTTGGAAGCAGTGTTCATAGGGCTACATAACACATGACACATGACATAACCCTTCATAAACATTTATAAAACTTAAAACTTGTAGTAGCACTATGTAATACAGTAGGTGTTCATAGACATACACGATACCTACATAAGCCCTTCATAACAACTAACGGAGCCTACATTAACGTGTATATGGGCATATTCATAACAGAGTTCAAATGGCATAAACACTGCGTCAACAGTACTTAAGGAGGTGTTCATAGAGATATCTGACACCTGCATAAGCCTTTCATAACACCTGACATAAACTTACATATGTAAACAATTATAAAAGCATATTCCAACAGCGGCTGATGGTATAAAGTCCGCATCAACACTGCTTAAAGAAGAAGAAGAAGAAGAAGAAGAAATTTATTTGTATAGCGCTTTTTACAATGTCATTGTCTCAAAGCAGCTTT